>JAGPOW010003316.1:152367576-152403645 GCA_030014935.1 Caiman crocodilus | reverse complement strand
AGGCTGTTCCAGACCTTGGGGGCTTGGACAGTAAAGAAATTCTTCCTTATGTCCAGCCTGAAATGGTCTTGCAGTAGTTTATGACCATTCGACCTAGTCATCATCCCTTGGGGCGCTCTGGTGAACAAACATTCCCCCAGATACTGGTGGTCATCCCTGATAAACTTATAGGTGGCCATCAGATCACACCTGAGCCTATGTTTTTCCAGGCTAAAGATCCCCAGGGCGCTCAGCCTGTCATCGTAGGGTTGAGAGCTGTTGATTAGCTCCAAAAAGCCCTGAGTGGACATTGTTCTGTCTGCCTGTCCCAGTGAAATTGGAGACACGCAGACACCTCTCAGCATTAGCTAGCATACCACATGTCTAGGATCCCTGGGTCTGGGGTCTGTGCTGTGAGAGATGGTAGGGAGGGAAAGGGGATCCTTGCTTGAGCAGTGAGGTGGGCTGCAGAGGGAAGCCAGGCAGACCCTGCTGTGCCTGTGTAGTCTCCACTGTAGCTCTGGCTAGGAAGCAGAGGGATGTGGCTAGACCTGTTTTCTGGAGCAGAGCAAAGTGTAGCCCAGGGCTGCAAAGTATTTGGGATGCTGGGGGACTCTGGTTTAACTAAAACCAGGAAGGAGTTTGGGACAGACATTGCATAAACTGGCTTGACCCAAATCAGTTAAATCTGATACTATATTCAACCAGGTTTATCTTAAACCAGTCTCAATGATTTTGAAACTGGCTTACGTGCACTGAACGTCTGTTACAGGTTTAAACCAGTTTCTGATCACCTAAACTGATTTATGTGCTTTCCCTAGCCAATGGGTCTAATTCTTTGAAGCTGGATGAGTTCAACACAAAATAGAAAAAGACATTGAATTTAGAGAATAACATTGAAACACATATTTGTAAGGCTGAAGCAAAACTGTACTGGGCAGTTATTTGCTTTCGCACTACAAAATGCTATGGCTCCATAGTAATATCTGTTGCACTGATTGAATATTATTTTCTCTGTTATACTATATGCAATTATCCAAGTATTCATTTAATGCCATATAAATATAAGTTCACTAAAACAGTTTGAAAGCTTGAAGCAGACACTTTGCGAAGACACTGATAAATTAGCAGCATCTTTTGTATCCATTCAGTTGTGCTTTTATTAACCATACTACAAGTCGTCTGATGATCAGGGATCCAGGTTTTCCGTTTGCCACAGGAAAATGCAGAATCATGCAGATTTTCTCATTTTAAAGATAAAAACAGATTTCCTCCTTTAAAGGAGGAAATCATGGGAAACAGTGGGTTTCCCCTTGCAGTTCTAGCCTGCAAGGGGCTGGGAGGCAGTGAGAAGAGGGTAATCAGCAGGTTTGGGGTTTTGTTGTTTAAAATCACAAGTTTTCTTATTTAAAATCCAAATCTGTGTTTTTCTTCGATTAATATGAAATGCCACTATATATATAGTGGTATCAGCCAGTGTCTCTCCATGTAAGAGGTGCATCTCTGGTTGCTAACCCCACCCCAGCCTGGCCTGACCCACCCCCACCCCCAAGCCAGCGGGCACTTGAGCCAAAAGCCTCTGCCTGGCAGAGCCTGGATGTGGCTGTTTCTAGCTATTCTGCCTGTGAGAGCAGGAATTCAGATACTGGCCTCATCAGACCAGGGACTCCCACTGGGGGAAAGAGGGTGGGAGTGTGGGTACGCTAAGGGGCTGCAGGAGCTCATGAGCTGTGTGCTATGGGGTTGCATGGAGCTGGCCCCACATGCTGCCACCATGTGCAGCTGGGGACTGAGGTGGGAGTGTGGAAGCTGTGACTATGGAGCTGGGTGGAGCTGGCCTTACATGCTGCCACCATGTGTGGCCAGGCCCTGGGATGGAAGCATGGAGAGCTGCACGCTTTGGGGCTGGGCAGGTCTGGCCCTACTTGCTGCCACCACATGCAGCTCCAATGATGCACAGATTCTGGAGACTCTGGGGACCATCCTCATGAGTAATTATTTCAGCTGGAAATATTTCCCCAAAATATACATGTGGGGTATGTGGTTGGGGTGTGGGTGTGTGTTAGGGGTATGATGTGGGGTGAGGGGGTGGGGATGTGTTGGCCCCCACCCTTTCACTCTTCATGCCAAAGCTATGCCACTGAGTGGAAAAGAATTCACTGCGTTAATGAAAGAACACAGAGGAATTCTGGCTCTGTAGGCTAGTGATAAGAGCTCTGACCTGTAGAGGGGCATATGGATTTTCATCAGCATACCCAAACCTGTTTATGTATTTTAACCAGTTATTGCTTAACACACAAGATAGAATCAGTGACCAAAGCCTAGGACTCTCTTCCCCCATCCCAGTTGACTGCTGGGTGAAAAAGAGTGAAAGGGTTGCCCCACTTCTGGGGCAAGTGGGGGGGACTTCCAGTGGGAAAGGTCAGGGATTAGGGGCAGGACTTCTAGTTCCAATATGATGACCCCGGGTGCAGGGCACCTGGTAAGGGGCAGGGCTACCTTTGTGGCCCTTGATGGCTCACCAAAACTCATTAAGTAGCCCTCCAACCGAAATAATTGCCCACACTTGATATAGGTCTTGTCTTTGTATTGTCTTAGTGTTGAAGAGAATGTTATTTTCACAGACAACTTAGTATTCCAGATAGAAAACTGACTTCCATGCTTACAGCACACACCCCAGTTGTGGAGGCCTGAGTTTTGGGGAAAAGGTGTGTATGGTATGTGAATAAATACAGTATGTATAGGCGTTCAAGCTGAATTTCACGCAGTGTTATATTTTGGCACTTAAGGGCCTTGGATTTTTCAAGTAAAAAAACAAAATAATGCAGAGCTACTTGACTTGAGGAGCTTTGGTTTCTCCATGGATTTGACAAGGGTTTTAATCTAGAACTATTTGTGTTTTTACTCTCTCAATAATTCAAAAGTGGTTCAATTCATTTAATTCAAACTTAAAATTAAAATCCATATTATTTTTGGACCGGGGCTTAAGCTAAAATATCTGAGTGCACAAGGATTTCAAATGTTTCTGAAGATAACTGTGAAAGAATGGGTGCACTGGGACATTTCCCTCAGAGATGTTAATGAGACTATTTAATTGTAATCTAAACTTTACAGGGGCCAATGGCTGTCTTCAATCATAAGGAAAGTAACAAACTTATTAAAGTAGTGCCAGCAGGGACTGGTGTTGTGTTGAGTTAGCAAATTACCTCCCACCTCTGAAAATGTGGGATCTAGTCTGAATCTGAGACATAAATGAAACTAAGTTAATTTGTTTCCTGGGGTATGTCTATGAGATCTTGAGATCGCCACAGAAGGAGATAACTCTGCACTTAACATGCCCAGATATGTAGCAGTGAAGCTGTCTTCAGCATGCCCTGCCACTACTGCTGCTTTCAAGCAGGCTAGAGACAGAGAGCTCAAAAGTAGCAGCAGGAGGTACCCCTTAACGTCTCTACCCAATGCCTCTGAGGGAGACTTAAAAACACCTTGACACATGTAACAGAAAGTGGAGGTGTGGGTAACACCTGGCAAAGCCCAAAAGCATAGGGAATACCCACAGTAGAACACAGACATAGCTACGGTCATGCCAGGCCATGCACAGCCAGGTCCAGGGGTTACCTTAGGGTCAGGAGAAGCCAGAAGTCAAAAGCCACAAGATCACTCTGAGGAACCAAGGGTTGGAGATCCAGAGGGTCAGGTAGAGCGCAAGGTCAGGAGGATGGCTAGGTTGGATATCCAGGAGGTCAGGCCAGAGCCAGGTCAGATATCCAAAGAGACAGGCAGGGTGAGAGGTCAGGAGGCAACCCAGGTCAGGTATCTAGAGTCCATCATCAAAGTCAATAGTAGCGCAAGCCAAGAGAGCAGCAGCCTAGATACAAAATTGCACGTTGTTGCCCAAACACTTCCCCTTCCCAGTCAAGGAAAGGGATAAGAGGTCCGCTGATCTTGGCTGGCAACTCCAGTGGCAGGGAGTGGTTGTGTACCTAGGCCCAGATGGGGGATTTCTGGCCTCCTGTGTTTGCCCCAATATTCCTCTGGGGACATGGTAGATTGCAGTGAGCTGTTGTACTGGGTAGGTAAAGGCCCCAAGTTCAAGGCAATGTCTTAGCAGCTGTGCCTAGATCATTCCTAGCCAGTAGCCACCCAACCTTTTTTTGAATACCTCCAGTGATGGAAAGGCCACTATTTCTCTAGGCAGCCTATTTCACTGTTTTACTGTTCTAACAGTGAAGAAGTTTTCGAGATATCAGTCTAAACCTGCTTTGTTGCAACCTCAAGTCATTGGTCTGCATACTCCTCTCTCTGGTGCTTTCTCCAATTTGTTTATGAGAAGGTTGTGTAGGGACCTTGCCAAAAGCCTTGCTGAAGTCCAGATACACTATAGCCACATTCTGAAGTGCAGGATAGAAAAATAATAGATATACCACTTGGTTCTCTTATTCAGTCTCACAAAACTGACTAAGAACTTAAGAAATTCAGATCCCTGCAGCTTAAAATCATTGTGTCATGTACTGGCAACAGGGCTGATGACAGAGCACCAGTTAAACATTGTCAACATTTTCCTGACAACTATGATACATTGATTCAGCTGTGATCCGTGAGTCCAAATATTTTTTTGCTTACACCTATTTCGATGACCTCTGACTTGCTTGTGGATCCGCAAAATTTCAGTGAGTTACAAAGAGGTAACTGCAGTGTATTATGTATCAGTCTTCACTCTTCTGTTAAGGAGTTCCATTCCCACCCATGAGGGAGCAGAAACAATGCCATGTGACTTCAGACTAACCATGCCACATGAAGAATGACAAGTGTAGAGCTAAAACACTGATGAAGGGTTTTTGAACCTGAACGCTTGCTTAATAACTTTTCTCCAACTATTTGGGTTGGTCTAATAAAAGATATCAAATTCACCCAAGGAATCTTGTTGAGCTAAAACACAGAGTTCAGGAACAGCCTACAGGAAAACATGTTCCCCAAACCCTAA
Source organism: Caiman crocodilus (assembly GCA_030014935.1). NCBI lineage: Eukaryota > Metazoa > Chordata > Crocodylia > Alligatoridae > Caiman > Caiman crocodilus. Next base: position 152,398,682 of record JAGPOW010003316.1, on the reverse strand, counting down.
AGAGAACCAAATCCATTCATTGAAATCAGTCAGTTCAAGAATGATTCACGGGCTATGCTGATTGATTTTTATCAGAACAAATAATTCAGTCAATCTAATTAGCAGAACTGCCTGGGAAAAAAAACCACTCGTGCCCTATTCAGTTGAGGGTAGGAAGGTATTAGTGTCTTCTTTTTATTAGCACTTAAGTAACAACCACATATGAAAACCAAATGTATAAAAGACAAATGATACCCACCAAACTGACCCCGTTTTTTTATGGTAGTGACAGCCACAGTAGATGTCACTGAATATTCATTCTTGTAACAGTAATTCACTCATCAAGTCTTCATTGTCATTTCACCTCTGCTTCCTACACCAAGGTACACAAATGACCTTTGTCTCAGGGCTGCTAATCCTGACAAACCAATTGTTGTCAATATTGAGAGATGCTGGACAGCATGTGCTGCTGCCTCAAATAATATCATATACAGTATGGTACATGTTGCTCTCACCTGCACAAAGTGCTGACATGATATTTTTTGGCAAAAAACACCAGTCATACCTGTCTGCACTTCTGATTTCTGACATTTACAGAACTGCCTTAGTAGACTTTTGAACTGCTCAACATAACACTCCTTAGGAGAATAGTCATTACGGATTGCTGATATATGCTTGCCTATTTATATTTTCAGTGGCTCAGAAACCTGAAGCATTGCACATAACTAGCTGGTAGAAGAGAAAAGTAGTTACCTGTATTAGTCTGAAGTCAGGCAGAAGTCAGGGCAGGATGGCATCTTAGAAACTAACACTTAGAACTTTCTAAATGCCCTTGGGGTAGAAAGTGTATCTTTACATGTGCTCTGGGGTGGAAGGGGGGCACTTCAATTAGAGTAGCTCCAAAAGCCTCTCTAATTAAAACACCTGCAGTGGCATGCATATTCAGTGTCCCATGCTTCAGAATGGTGGCAAGGATGCTTTAACTAAAGCTTGTTCAATGAGCTTTAGTTAAAGCGCCCCGGTGCCATTTTGCCCCTTCACTCACCGGGACATGGATCCAGCTCCAGCTGTTCCTGCCCCATGCTCCCTCTGCTTTGTGGCACTGAGCAGCCCTGGTATGCCAGTGTCCTGCCCATGCCATTGCTTCCCACTCCCCACTTCCAGCCCCCTGGCCCTGCCAGTGCTCCTCACTCCACCCTTGGCAACCCCTTGGGCCATGTTGGTGCCCCTTACTGCCCACCCATAGCTGCCCAACTCTGAGCCCTGCTGGATGGGGCCACCAGCTGTCAGGTCTATGGAGTCAGGGACACAGGTCTGCAGACCCCTGCCCTCCCTGGAGCAGCACCCGAGCCCTGGCTGCTGCACATAGGAAGCAGTGACTGCTGCACCAGAGTGGAGCATTGAGCCCTGCTCCCCTTTCCCCACAGGCAGCATTGCCCAAGTGGAGCCCCTGGGAGAGGCGGATACAGGCTGTCCACTGTGGGCTCCAGCTCTCTGCCTGCTGCCCTCTCCCTGGGGCCTTTGTGGCCCAGTGGGCAGGACACAGTGCAGCAGGTCAGAGTGGCACTGGGTAGCAAAGCTCAGTGCTGCTGCTATGAGCCCCATTCTGCCCTGGCGATGTACCCCCTCCCTGCCCAGCAGCAGTGGGGGTGGCAAAGTGGAGTTGTGCCCCTTGCTGCTACCCAGCAGGCAGGTGGCTCAAGTCTTGTGGTGGTGGCACTGCTGCATCATGGACACCCCAGGGGAGGGCAACAGGGTGGGGAGCCTGAGACTGCAGTGAGTAGCCCGTTCCATGCACAAATCTGTGCGGCACGTGCCCCCCCCTACCCTCCCAGGTGTGTGTGCAGTGGTGGGGAGCCAACCCTTCCCCCACCCCATAGATGAGCTGCCCACAGCCCAGTCCCACGTCCCACTTCCCACTGGGCCCTGCAGCTCCACATTCGGGCCCTGCGCCACAAGCCCCACATACCACCTGGTCTGGACAGTAGCCCCAGCCCTGCCCAACTCTCTCCCTCCTTCACTTTGGGGCCTCAAGCAACCCCCACCCCCATGCCAGACCTACTTGTAGGGAGTTGCTCTCAGGCTGCCTAGAGGCCATGTGCATGTGGGTATGCACAAATGCACATGGTGCCTGTTGCCTGGGTTTCGCTCCTTAAAATGAGAAAATTGGGTTTTATCACGTTTTTCTATTGCAAACTGAAAGTCCTGCTGATCAACCTTCCAGGAATCTAAAACCGTACCCCTCTCACCTCACTACACCCATGCAGGACAATGAGGTTGCTCTGGGAGACAACCAGGACTCTGCTGCCCAAAGATCTATTTGCTATTAAGACCACAGTCCACAACAGAGGGGAAGCAGAAAGCCTAGGCTAGTTTCGCTTTCCCACTACCGGCCTGGGGGTGGGGAGGCAAGTCCCAGCCTTATTTGAGGTTGTGGGGGTAGCCAGGTTTTACTTGAGGGAAATGGAGGTGCTGTGTGGGCCTTACTTGCAGTGGGTGGGTGGCCATGCCTGTAAGAGTAAACACCTGTCAACTGTTGGATGGTGGTGGAGGAAATAGAGCCATTGCACAATGGTCACGTAATAAAACAGAATGGCTGTTAATTCCATCCTCAGTGTGGAAGTGAATTAGCCCATTAACTATTCATTGTTCCTCACCCCCCTGTGCACTCTGGCAGCCACCCTGGCTTAACTTCTGCATAAGTGGCCTTTATGACTGTAAGCACCAGCCACAGCTACCTTCATTCCCTTGCTCCTATTTTTGTACTTGGGCTTCTATCAACAAGTAAGGAATCATCTAGAATGGAATTATTTAAACAGGTTCAAAAGACTATGAGGGCATAGCACCACAAGAGCTGAGGGTGACATCCCTAGTGCAGGCATCATGTTTTCTAAGAGTGCATAAGACCAGACAAGATCAGACAAGAAGTCATGGGCTTAAATTGTATTCATTTACATCGGATATTAGAAAAAGCTTGTTGACTGTGATGGTGATTAAACACTAGAACCAACTACCTAGGGAGAATCTGTCATCAGATGTTTTCAAGTGCAGCTGAAGCAAACATCTGTCTGGAATGAACCTGACTTGAGCATGGGGTTGAATTAGTTGACCTTCTGAGGTGCCTTCCAGCCCTGTTTTTCTCTGATTCTATAAGGTAGCACATATAGGCTTCTTCTCAAGCTCCCAGCCAATATGTATTGAGTGCACCATTATGGAGACTCTGGCTTGCTCACAACTCAGATTACCAAGAGGATAAAAAATGGTGAGCTATGCTTTATGTACTCCTCAAGTTCAAGACTCCAGCAGACTGAAGATGGTGAGAGGGAGCACCCCCTATCACTCTTAGAAAGACTCTTAAATGCTTTATACTCCCCTTGTGCATCTGGTCCTTTCCTTTTTCTTTTTTAATAGTCTGGGGTTTAATGGCTAGAATTGATTTAATGGCTTTTATTTTAAAGAATTGAATTGATTATAATGGCTAGAATTCTAGCTATCAGGACCATATCTCTTTTCTTAATCGAAGAGAGTATTGTATTTGCTTACTCTACCTTTCCTGTATACCTCTGTAGCTTTTTTGTAATAAGTCTCAGTGTTATAGCAAACATTTTGTCTTTCTCTATAGTAATGTACTTTAGGTTGTATACAAAGTCAGCTAGATATGCTGACTGCATATGTTCACATTTCCCAAGTTTTCCTGTATTTCTGTGTCAGAATCCAAGAGGCTCATCTGATCCTAACAACCAGAGCTAGCTAATATGGTTCAGGCACACTGATTTCTTAAGGCTCTGGCAGGTGTTAACTAAGTTATACACTGAGATCTGAGCAATTTTATCCTGGTTCCCAAAAATTGTGCTTCCTACCATGCCAGATCTTAAACTAGAGGGAAATAACATACCCAGGTACAACAAGGGACAGGATAAATTAATGGATGGGGGTACCCAGGACTCGGGAGATTCTTGATAAATTGTTTGAAGGTGAAGCATGTTATAATCCAGTGTATGTTACAATTTAACATTTCCTAGGGATCTTAGCCAACAGCAAACAAGGGGATGATCAGTCAAAGGTTATCACTAGGTTTCCATTCAGAGTTGGGGCAGCTTTCAGCTTGAATGTCCCTGTAGCAGTAATAAAACTCCTTAACCACTCTGCTACTGCACCCTACTCATATGTCAGCAGATATTATTTCTATTGCATTTCCTCTTTACTTCCTAAAAGGTGAAAAGCCTGGTCTGTATTAGGGGTGGGGGTGAAAGATGTCACTGGGGAGATTCTAGATGTGTGACTGATTCTCTCTTCCCATCACATCTTAGACGTCTATCAATCCCATTTCAGTCTGGAATCGGTACAGCTTTTGAGATTCAAGGAAGTAGTTGTTTTTTTTCTGGTGTCCTTTCTTGAGGGACCCAGATTGTAAACAAGAGATGTCCAGATTTTCGAAAGGAGTTAGGTACCTAGATCCCTTTGGAGACTTGGGCCTGAGTTTTGGTTAGCTAGGATGCAGTTAATCAGAAGTGTTTATATAAAGTACTTTCCTACTGAGAAGAAGGAAAAGTGGCAAATTCTGGCCCATAGTAAATTCCTGGATACTGCCGTTGCCAGATGAACTTGTACCTCATTCATTTATTTACACAAAAAAGTGTGTTGTGGGCCAGGATGAACTCAGCTGAACCATGAACAGCCTCCTCCGGTGCTACCTTGATTTTCTCAGACCGATAACATCTGCAGGAAAAGGGTGTTGGAGGTGATATGATGAATCACTTTGAAAAAATTCACATTCATCAATTTGCAAGCCATATGATTTCTCTTGGCATTTTCCCTTCAGATGAAAAACACTTGTCAGACAGTTTTTCAGCCTCGTGCACTGTGAATTAGCAGCAGAATTATCATGAAGAAAATGCTGCCTGATCAAATTTACTCCTATTATTGAGTTTCATAAAAATCAGATTTTATAAACACTAAAACCAATACAAAGATTGATGGCTTTTAACATCATCTATGAAGACTTTTAAAAAATAATAATATAAACGTTCCTGATATGGTGTTCCCAACTCACACTACAGATAGGTGCTAATGAGGTGGAAGACAAGATTCAAAGCTGGTTAAAACTTAAGAAAAAGCAAACTTGACTATTCTATTTCTAGGGCCTAAATCGACAGAAAGGGATTGCAGGGAAAACTAAAAAAAAAGATACTAGTACATTTTAAGACCCAATAGTTATTAGAAATAATTTCACATGTTATTAGTTTAGGTTATGGCCTTGCCTTGTGCACAACTGTACCTATAAAAATTTCTGCTAAGGTATAAGGAAAACTGTGTGGCCCAGTGCATGCAGTCCTGGATGAGAGCTGCTCAGGAATTTTTAATGAAACATTTTTGACCATTGGAAAATGCCCATGTTTCAAACCTGATTCTCCTAGTAAAACAGGATTAAGGGTGGTGGGGAGGGGAAGGAGTAAATGAGAGGCAGTTCAACATCTTCATTAGTGATGTGGACATTGGAGTCAGAAGCGGACTGGCCAAGTTCACTGATGACACCAAACTCTGGGGCAATGCATCCACACCTGAGGACAGGAGGGTGATCCAGTCTGACCTGGACAGGCTCAGCAAATGGGTGGACGAGAACCTGATGGTGTTTAACATTGAAAAATGCAAGGATCACCACCTTAGGAGGAAAAACCAGCAGCATCCTTATAGGTTCGGCAGTGCTATGCTGGCTAGCACTATGGATGAAAGGGACTTGGGGGTCATGATTGACCACAAGATGAACATGAGCCTTCAGTGTGATGTTGCAGCTAGTAAAGCGAGCAAAACATTGGCTTGCATCCATAGATGCTTCTCAAGCAAATCCCAGGACATCATTCTCCCCTTGTACTTGGCCTTGGTGAGGCTGCAGCTAAAGTACTGCATCCAGTTTTGGGCCCCACAATTCAAAAAAGATGTGGAGAAGCTTGAGCGAGTCCAGAGAAGATCCATGTGCATGATCAGAGGTCAGGAAAACAGACCTTACGATGACAGGCTGAGAGCCATGGGCATCTTTAGCCTGAAAATGTTCAGGCTCAGGGGTGATCTGATGGCCACCTATAAGTTTATCAGAGGTGACCACCAGTATCTGGGGGAACGTTTGTTCACCAGAGCGCGCCAAGGGATGACAAGGTTGAACGGTTATAAACTACTGCAAGACCGTTTCAGGTTGAACATAAGGAAGAATTTCTTTACTGTCCGAGCTCCCAAGGTCTGGAATAGCCTGCCATCAGAGGTGGTTCAAGCACCTGCACTGAACACCTTTAAGAGAAATTTGCTTATCCTGCTGGGATCCTATGACCCCAGCTGACTTCCTGCCCCTAGGGCAGGAGGCTGGACTTGAAGATCTTTCAAGGTCCCTTCAAGTCCTAATGTCTATGAAATCTATGAAATCACACATAAACCAGTTTAAATTATCAGAAACTGGTTTAAACCTGCAACAAAATAGATGTTCAGTGCACATAAACCAGCTAGAAAACAGCTGAAACTGATTTGAGATAAACCTGGTTGAATATAGTATCAGACATAACTGATTTGGCTCAAACTAGATTATGCAATGTCTGTCCCAGACCCCTTGCTGATTTAAGTTCAATCAGAGTCCCCCAGCATCCCAGCATGCTCTCTGGCCTGAGCAGAGCTCTGTGCTCCACAGCAGAACTGGCCCTCCTCTCTGCTCCCCAGCTGCAGTTCTGCACAGACTTGCAGGCACAGCAGGGTCTGCTGGCTTCCCCGTGCCCCACTCCCAATTCCCCTCACCACTTGCTGCTTAAGCAGCAACCTCTTCCTTCTTTCTGCCACAGCAGGGACCATAGCCAGCATGTGGTATGTTAGCTAATGCGGATAGGTGTCTGTTTGTGTCTCTCTGCAATTTCACTGGTACAGGCAGACAGAACATTGACTGCTTAGGGCTTTTTGGAACTAATCAACAGGTCAGTCTGTAAGCAGTTTAAGTAGTTTGAAATAATGTGGAGCAAAGCTATTGTTTTGTTAATTGGGTGATAAAGACTGCTATCAACCCCCTACCCCCTACTGGCTTGCTCACCAGTCAGTTTGCAGGAGACAGTATGATGAAGCAGGGAGAGAGAGATTGAGAAGCTCCGTATCATCAGCAGATGCATGCACTGCACACACACCCTTGCCTCGGAATGCTAGCCTGGGCCTGGGGACTGGCAACATTCCCACCCCTTGAGCAGCCGGCAGGAAAAGCCTGGGACCATGCAAGCAGAGCTCCCTAATGAGAGAGCCCTGCCAGAGTCTAGCCATGCCCCACCTCAGATCAGCTCCTTGCAGAAGGGAAGGGAGGGCTGCTCTAGCACCCTCTGGCTTCTAGCCTGAGGCACTGCAGGCATGTGCCTGAATTTCCTCAGTCCAGAGAGAATGTCTGTCCAGTTTCCAACCAGTTCAGCCTAATCAGGTTAGACTAATCTGCAAAGATTGCATCAATTCAGGCTCAGGCTTTTTGAATGTCTGTCCCTAATCCAATAGTCTGGTAGTTAGAAGAGTTCCAGGTGCAAGTCCTTGCTTTGTCTGAGTCAAGGGGCTGTTCTGAGGTAGAATTGTTGTCTCTTTCACGGCATGTTTCATTCTGAATAAGAACTACATTTCAAAGCCTCCTATTATTTTGTGAAACAGAACTCCTGTTTTCCTACCCTGGACTCAGATTTAGGAAAACTGGGCTCTCCTCCCTGTTCTGCAACTGGCTGGGGAGGGGGTGGGGAAGGCATATCATTCCAATTTGCTCTCTGCCTCATTCTTACCCATCTGTGAAATGAGAGTGATGCTACTTAAGGTCTCTGTAAAGAGCTTTGCTGACGTAAAGTAAACTATAAGTGTCTGGTAGTATTACTAGTCCCCTGAATCCACACACAATGCACTGCAGGGTTGGTAGGAGGGCCAAGGATATTTGTATTTTAAATTACTGTTCCAAAGTACTCCTTTGGGTTTGCTCTTGAAAGGCAATGAGTCTTCCTGTTAGGTACTATCCTTCAATAGACCCTTAGAGAGGTATAAATTCAAAGGACGTGTTAAAGTCATTGCCTCCAGGCCCATAACTGCTTTTCAAGGGATACAAGAACCACTGAGGTCCTTTGCCCCAGGCACCCAGGATAGGAATGAGGAACAACAGCATATTCCCTGACAACCTGTCAACTCTGCTACCAAGACAGGAAATCCACACAATTCCTTCCAGTGTAGACTGGTGTCAATAGTAAATTTGATCTCATATTCTTAAGTGCCCACGTGGCCCTGAAATTCTATAATTAACCATGCTGCACCGGTACCAACACATCGCCCACTGCCACAATTCTCAGGAGTGCTATATTATGAGGACAAGTCTCTGAACAATCTAAGAGGAGCTCAGAAGGAACAGTGTTTTAAAATCTTGAGAGGTACAACTTACACACACTGCAAGTCAACATTCAAACACTGGTAACCCTTACACTTCAGGATTTATGTAATTTCTTTTTAAAAGATAAGGGTGATTTTTTGGGGGTGGGGTGAGTGGATCAAACATATCACCAGAGCTTGCTTTTAAGGAGTGGGGACCTTGTATTCAGTAACTCAATGGCAATCCTCTGAGCAGCCTGGCCATTTTAAAAGACTGTCAGTCCTAATTAAACATGTGGCTGTGCGCACAGGTACCGTTAATCCATCTGCCATACCTTACTTAGACCACATCAAGCAGCAGAAGGCATTCAAGGGATGCACTAATTAAAAGAAGACTTACAGCTGCATTAGAAAATAAGCTATCGCAGAAAAGGCTTGAAAATCTTGTAACATAACTGGAAGTGAATAAATTAAAAAAAAAAAAAGTAAAAAAAAAAATTCAGGGTGGCAAGTCCAAATTATCTTCTGCCTGTCATCAAATGTTATTTATTCTAGTGTGCAAACAATAAACAGAACCTTTTAGCTGAATGGAATGAATCATATTTTAAAGTTTCCCAACCAGGCTGAGATGCCACGTACAAGTTTTAAATACAGATAATGGTATTAACATTTATACTTTTAACACCTGAAGCACCTTTTGCTGGAGTCTCCAAACCCAGTTCCTTCCCCTTTCCTAAATCATTTTGTAAAAAACAGGCTTCCATCTCAACACACGTGATCAATCTGGTCATTCATAGCATATTGGATACACTAGCAGATTTGACCCAGGCAGAAATTCAAACCATATTCAAAGGAGACTGGCTTATGGCAGTAAATAGAATGTCACTTAAGCTGTTAATTACATCCAAGGCAGGATGGGAAATTCTGCACATTAATCATGAATATTAAGAGTCTGAAGAATAGCTGCTCAAGATAATTAGCACCAATGTATGTGAATGAGAATCATGTATGCCAACAGCCAACCTATTACTTTACAAATAAAGACATTAAAAATCAGCTCAGCGGGATGCAATTTCACTTATCTGGCTTGTACATTAGAAATTATAATGAGCAGCCTGCAAATAATGATAATGAAGAGTCTGATCTGTTGTGTTTACATTCTGAAGGTCACTCAAAGACAGTTATTTCATGTAGTGCTGCCAATATGGTCTGTTTATGTTCTGTCACAGACTCAACAATATCAAGGCTATAGTGTTTTGGATGATCTTTAATGGGAGGAAAAGAGTTTTTATTTTTTGCTAGAGCTTCCATAAATCTATTAATAGAGGGATGGGATTTGTTTTTTGTTTTTTGTGTGTTGCACCTTTAAGGTGAACTCTTGGTCTTGTTTGTGTCACTAACAAAGCCCTCACTGGTTTTAATTGGGCAGCATTTATCCCTTGATTTCTCCATCCTTACAGCTATTTGTACCACAAGTTGTTTGTTCAAACATTGAATATGTTGTAACATACAGGTCTAGTCTGGTGATCCATTCTGTGCCTAATAAATCATGAACAAGACCTTACATATTTTAGGATGAGCACTACAACCATTAATACCACCACCACCAACAAGAATAATGTGTCACATACTGAAAATCTAGAATCTACTTCCTACATTAGTTTGGATTTTCTTTGGATGTGTGGCCTTGGGAAATAATGGTTTGCCCAACTCAGTGCTATTTGACAGCAGACTTTGCCTGGTCAAAATGAGGCAGGAGAATTTGCATCTCTGATTTATCAGGTACCAATCTTGTAAGTAAAACTAAAGGGTATGTGTATATGCTTTAGGACTGCACTGCAGTGGGACATAATGATTATGGCTAATCTTTTATGCAGGCTACTGACAGCATACAGGATAGAGAAAGGAAAGGGGGTGGGTGAGATAGGAAACAGGCTCAGAGGAAGCAGATACTGGCTGTACTAAGAGAACAGGAAAACTTTAGGTTAACCAGGCTAATTAAGAAAGCCACACAACACCCCTTTGAGGCAGGTAAGTAGTATTATCCCCAAACAGGAAATGCATCAGCTGATGGGCAGGACATTATTGGCTCTTATAGGTGGGCTGGAATTACAGAAGTTCTACCCCACAAGTGGCTGCTTTTAAGCTATGGGCCACAATGAGTCCTGGGTATCCTGCGGTGATTGTGTTTAGTTTTCTTTTGCTTTGAGACAGGTTGCCTACTGCATTGCCATTTCCAGACCAGCAGTGTTTCTACTGCCTATACTTTATAAGGAACTTTTGGATTCTTTGGGATGAAAAATGCAACAAATGCCTCGGGTTTCATAGCCTTTTAATGTATAAGAACATGAAAACATCCAAGAGAGCATAGCACTACTCTATTCTAATTACAGGGTTATAGGGCCTGATTCTCCAGCTAACCAAATAAAAGCAACACAGAATGGACTAAGAGTAACTAATAATGGCCCATGAAGAATTTCTCTTGTGTCTTAAGAACTTTTCAAAGGGGCCACGGGGGGCCACATATCATTATCACTGTCAAGTATGAAAACACAATTCATAAGATTAAACCAGAGACTGCAAATAGGAATCCATGGGGTTAAAACATTCTGACCTTTTCTGATTCGAGTTCTTTTCAGTAGAAAAATTGATCTATTGTTTTTCCTTAGTCAAAAAATGAATGAAAACTAAAAGTTGGCATTGTATGAGGAGTATCTTGAGTCTAAGAGGGATTAGAATGGTTGAGAACCATGGCCTTAAGTATAAAAGAAAGTGAAGGCAAACAGTCAAAAGAGATGGGAGAGAGCTTGGCAGAGCCCTACCTTGGTATCCCACTACTGGCAATATGTGGCAATGCAGTAGGGATGTAAGGAAGAATCCCAGCTGTAGAATAGTGTGTGCTGTCCCCCGTACTGGAGTATGGGTGATTTATAATTGTGAGCTCTGTGGTGTTTTTCTGAATATTTAAATAACATCTCTCATTTTTGCTCCAAGGACTGAATAGTTCTCACCTTTTCTCTCCAGGAAGCTCCATTGTGTCATGTCTCTGCAGCTATAGCACATCAGGTGATGGATTGAGGAAGATTTCCTCCCCATAAAAATAGAAATGAAGCATTGTTTTTTTAAAGCGGTTTTTGAACCCGAAAGCTTGCTTAATAACCATTCTCCAACCATTTGGGTTGGTCTAATAAAAGATATCAAATTCACCCAAGGAACCTTGTCTGCCTTTGTTAAAGAGAGGCATCTTCAGCTGCATACCAGTTCTGACTGGCCAGGCAGCCCATTGCTGCAAGTGTTTGGTTTCCCAGTCAAACTGATGATTTGCAAATTCCTTCCTACTGAAGGAATCTACAGGCCTAAGGTCATATGCCAGATCTTTGTGTGAGGGCTGAAACTATGGCTGTACACATGTGTATTAAAGGCTCCAAACAGGATCTAAAAAAACTAGTCTTGTCACATCAACCAGAGCTAGCATAAGTTCAAAGGTTGTAAACTCTATGGTGTCAAACATGGACTCCACGTGTGACAAAACAAAACATTGACTCTGGGCAAGAAGAATGCAGAGAGACTGGGAAGGCCGGAGTGCTGAACATGAGAGTGTCCAGCACCGCAGTACAGAGGCCATCATTAGTGCTTCAAAGGAACAAGAGAGATGAGGCTGTTTGCAACTTAAGGACAGGTGCTGACCAGGACGGCTTTGTTTCTGGATATCAAAGCAGAAGAACAGGTGTGGGGCTGCAAACAGACAGAGATTGCTTCTGGCAGCTCACAGCTTTAGGGGACGGCAGAGTTCGTAGCGTAGAGGACACTGAGAGCTACATGCACTTTTTTTCTATGCCCTCTGAAAATTACATTCTGGGCTCTGTTGTGCTCTCAAAGGCAAATCAAAGTACCATCATTAGACCCAGCAATATCTATAGATCTGGAATATGAATTGCATTCCCTGTTCTGTATCTAAACTAGCAGATGAGTTAAAGCATGCACTGAAGCCGAGGAAGCAACAAAACAGAATTAACCATTTGTCTCAACCTGAGTCTCAGCCTAGCATGGGGCTGAGAGGACCAAAACTGGGTTCTCCAGGTGGAAACAGGATTGTCTGTGCAAAACCAGATTGGTGGCAGTTCTAGCTGTATGTGGCATGTTTTGTATTTAATAACAAAACATTCTATATAGACTACAGGGAAGAAAGGAATCTTGTAGGTTAAACCAAAAGATACATGAAATTCCTTCTGTAAAAAAAAAGACTGAGTTGTTTCTCAATGTTGTCTACTGTCCTTGTAAATGAAAGGACATAACATTGACTGGGGAAAAAATTGCCAGAAAAACTAGAGTTAGAATAGCAAAACAGAGGCAAAGTATTCTGAACTCATGAGTCTTTGTCTGGAAAAGAAGATGGAGAGATGTACTATTTCTGTATCAAGCAAACAGGTAAGAGAAGATTTGATGAAATGTCTAAAGTGGAGCTGCACAACAAAGCAGAGGAATAATACAGTGTTTCCTTTATTCTAATAAAGCTCCTTGCTCTGTGAGAATCAAGTGTCTTTTTGTGATTTCTTTACTATTATCACAACAGGAACACTTCAGGATTCTTTATTGTTTTAGTACAGCTAAGAGCCTAATGCCTCCAAACCTAGCCATTTACTTTCAGGGACTATTAAGAACTTGGGCCAAGGTAGTTCTACCTACTCTGAAGCAACAACACAGATCAGTCTCATAGATCAAGAGAGCTCTCACAAGTCTCACAACTTTTGAGATCTTGTTTATGCCCTGACATGTATGTGCAGCATTATCTCTTTGTTGGAGAGAAGGCTGAGAAACACAATACACAGCAAGGTCAGCTCCTTGGGGTGCTTGCTCCGTAGCAGTTCACCAGGTCTGCCATGTTCTCTGTACATGCCCTCTTCCTCTTATGATGAGATGAACTACAGCTACTGAGGAAGTAAGCCATTACAAGGGAAGCCATACTTGCCCTGCCATGGTTTAGGATTGATAGTTTTCTTGATTGAACTGTTTCAGCACACACAAGTACTGCATATTTTACAACCACTGCCATCCTGGTGCATTTTGGATGGATGCACCACCAATCCCATAATGTCTCCCACCATTGCTGGGAGTAGAAGAATTTTCAAAGGTAAGGAACTTGGCTGTGGAACGGAGTTTCAGGTTAGGATCAGAAATTACACATAAGCCAGTTTAAGTGATTGGAAACCAGTTCAAGTCTGTAACACAACAGAAGTTCAGTGCACATAAACTGTTTTCAGAATGGCCAAAACCAGTTTAAAACAAATCTGGATGGATGAAGTATTGCACTTAACTGATTTCAGTTAAATTGATTTAGTTGAATTCTGTTCCAGTTCCCCTGCAGGTTCAAGTTAATTCATAGACCCCTGACATCCCAAGATGCTTTGCATTTCCCCCTCAAATCCCACCCTCACAGATTAGGTGGGCTAGCCTCAGCCCAAGCTATCTGCTCTAGTTGAGTAGGGAGGTGTGCTGTAGCATGCCCTGGCTTCTGGCCTGGACCACTGCAGCTATGTGGCTGCATTTTTGGAATCACAAGTGAATGTCTGTTCACTTAGTTATTGGTTCACTCTAAGCAGCTTAAACTAACCTGTGAAGATTGAATCAATTCAGCCTCAAGTTTTTTGGCTGTCTGTACTTAGCCCCAAAGACCTCCCAGATCAATAAAACTGAACTATCTATGGCTTCCTAAAAAAATTAGGCAAATTATTTCAACCTTAGCCAGACCTTCAACCTGGAGATTTGCTTCAGGTTTTGTAAATGAACTGCTATGGAGCAAGTATTCCTGGAACTGATTATGTGGTGATGCTCTTGGGAGACTCTCTTGCCTTGTATTCAGTACTTCCAAAATGTCTGTTGTGACGGATCCACATACAACAGCCGGGGCATTGGTACCTGTATTGCAAAGCCAAGGACTTTCAAAGTTTGGGGCTGGTAACCCAAAGTCTATTTTTAAACTGAGCCTCCTGTTCTTACTCACATTGTCATATTAGGAGGTATTTATTAAATAGACAAGCCATAAACACAGACTTCCATATATACAGAGTTCAAGCTCTGTCTCCTTTGGTAACCAATGACTACATCCAGCCTGGAATTCTATATGGAACCTAGAAATATCTAGCTGCCAAATAATATACTACAGCTACTACTATCGTTTTACTCATAGGGCTGATCAATGAGATACTTCACTAGCATTTTATTGTTTTAGAAAAAGGACCTCCTGCATATCAAATACATTCAGATTCACTTAACATTGTTTCTTGAGAGGGAGAGTAGTTAGGGTTGTGTTGATTTGCAGTAAAGTAGGATTTCCAGTTTGTCTTTATTGGGAAAACAACTACAATAGCTATAATAGAATAAGCTGTTCTACTGTACCTATTCCATAATAACTGTCCAGGTAGACACTCTATTTTGAAATAAAAGTGACTTTTTCCTGGAAGTAAACTCAGATTACAAGTTATAGCAGAAAAGATCAATTATTCAGAGCTAGATGATCCATCCTGTTCTTATATTTCCTACATTGTGATGGGAGGGGGGAAGATTACTATTATAACTGCAAAGGCTAAGCTTGTATAAATAGTAAATAGTTGGGTTGTGTGCTGGGAGCCAAAAGGAGGTTAAGATCTCTTTCATAAAAACTCAGCAACCTACAATAGGAACGAAAGTCCTTCCCTTAGGGACTTGCAACATCTGGTAATTTGCGTCTTAAACACTATCACATGACTGTCTGTAAGGTCCTCCCAGAATGGTTGGAAATATTCTGGTCAGGGCTGTGGAAGGACAGAGGATTTTGCAGTGACTCCCACAGGAAGTAGTAGGCTGAGCTGAACTGCAGACTTTCCTGCTACAAAGTAAATTGGCCCAGTGTGCACAAAACATTCTTATCTGATGAAGAACTGGAAATATGATTGTTTGTTAAAGTGTTGGAAAGCCCATTGGGTGTTAGCTTCATTCTTCCTTGGATTTTCCTTCCTCTCTTCATAATTTTTCAGCTCCCAAATGCTTTTCCAAACAAGGACTTTTTGCTTATACCATAAACGCCTATTGACTACTTAACTATTGTCTATTTAACACCATGTTTCAAACAGAGGTAAGGCATTTAGAATCACATATGAGAAGTACTGAACACTCATTTCCATGAGAATGATGAGTTCGTAGCAGGTCTAGGTTCCTAAAATGAAACTATTTGCTTTTTGAAAGCTGACACTTTAAAAAGACTGCTATTTTTCTGGAGGGACTGCTATTTTTCTGGCCCCATCTTTACTGTGTCCCCTGTTTAATAAAACACCACAACATTTTGGTATAAATAACTTTTTAAGTGAGGTATAGTTAAAAGACTTCATCAGGAGGATTACACACAATTCAGGTTCAGTGTATTCGCCATACTTATAATTATAGCTGTGCTGGGGATAGGTCCTCTGTAAGGGAAGAACAAAGATTGGAAACAACAGTCTGCACATGACAGTGCAGAATATGAACGTAAACAGAAATTAGATTTAAATTTCCTAAGGCTGGAAGATCCTTGGGCAGGGACTGCCTTCCAGCTCTCTGCTTGGACAGCATGTAGTATAGTGAACTCCTGGTTCATGCCTGAGCCCCCTACGTTCTATGAGTATACCAATGAGAAATATTGGTGATAAATTCAAATGTCTAAACTTTGTGATTACTCATTTTTATTGCAGCTAGGCCTGATTTTTAGATTATTTTCATATTCCTATGATAAAATCTACTGGTCTGGTGCTATCATATGATTTTTGTTCCATCAGTGCAGGTTAGTTGAAGTCATTATAGACCCAGAAATTTACCACTCTATCCAAAGGGGTTACTAAGACATCTCTGCCAGGCTGACCTTCCAACCCTAGGTCCACTAACAAAAAAACTCTCCACCTAAGATCTCCCACTGGAGCACAACAGAAACATGAATTAAGGCCTACTAAATGGCTTGGACGTGGACCTGAGTCCCCTCACTCCACACCATGTCCTTCTTGTGTTGTCCCAAAACAGAGAGCTTCAACAAGATCCGACCACACACTCCCAGCTGGTCTGAGTGATGTACTCTGCCTGAGCCACGTACTGTGAGCCATGCACTCTGCTAAAAACTCTGGGGTTTCTCGTACACAAAGAGAAAGTGATTAGGTGGGGATTACTTTGTCAACCATGGACCACAGGGGACAGGAGGGAAGCCATATAGACATGTCCATGATGACAAAGACCTGTAATAAGGCAATGGTGAATCAGACCCTAACTTCATAAAATAGTAGGGTGGGAGTGAACAAGTATCTAATATTCCTCTATGTAAATGATACATCATTTACATTCCTAGGTATGTAAATGATACTAGACAGCTAATTGCAAGATTGAAAAATCTACCATTGTGAGCTGTATTGTAGTAGTTTCTATCTATCCCAGCCAAGATTTATGCTCCATTGTCCAAAGTGTATGAACAAAAAGGAAGAGAGACACTTCCTGCCCTGGAGTGCATACAATCTAATTTAAGAGAAGGCATAACTAGTATGAGGCCTGCCCTGCACACAAAAGTTCTGGCAGTTTTATTTAAATAGGGTTCTTAACTGATTTTGTTTAAATCAATCAAAATGCTGTATAGACACTCACTCTGTAATTAAACTTGTGGAAGGCATTGCCATGGGGTGTTATGGATAGTATAACATGGTTCAAAAAGTGATTAGGTGAATTTATGGAGGCTAAGTTCTTCAGAAGATATTAAATGCAAGAATCAGAAATGTGACATTATGTTTAGGAAATCACTAAACCTAAGGCTGCTGGTAAGTGGCAGAGTGCGTCAGGGCACTCTATGTGGCTTGCCTCTTATAGTCTTCCTCTAAAGCACCCACTACTTGTTACTGGGCTCATCTACACATGCAATTAATGTAAAGCAATAAATTCTGGTGCTTATTTTCCTGGAGTTTATTGTTCCCAGGTGGGCCATTTGAATGTGCACCCAGGACTGAAGCATATTGAGCTAGCTTGGAGAAGCCGGCTGGCAGAGGGTCTGGGGGCTATTCCCCCTGGCTCAACATGCTCCAGAGAGGGCTGGCTGAGGAATGAGAATGATCCAGTATGGGGCCAGCTGGCAGGCAGCCCCTACACTGAAGCACCCTTGTGCCCCAGCCAGCGTGGGGAGCATCTTCATGTGCACTGTTACTGCTATCCTGTTGCTAGAATAAAAAACTCTGCAACAGGACAGTACTTACATTTACAAGCGCTGCTTCACTGTGGAATTAATTAGTTTACTCCAGCCTAATAGGGGCGCATGTGTAGGCATGCAACTTTTACTGTGAAGCTAATTAGTCATCTCCACAGTAAAAATATGTGTAGACATGCCCAATAGGGCTGTATGAAATGGCACCATTCCATTTCAACTTGCATTTTGACATTTCAATGGAACTGTGTTTCGTTTCGAATTTCGTTTTGATTCAAAACAGTTTCTCTGTTTTGATGCTGTTAAGATGTTTTGCCCATAGGCTATAATGGGGACACTCAAAACAGCCTATAACTTCGTACTTTCTGGGATGATTTAGATGAAAATTGCTGGAATGGTAGCCTCTTCTGAAGGCATAAAGTCTGCCAAGTTTCAAGGAGATATGTGCAGGGGTTTCAGGGAAACTGCACCCCAAAGTCTTGAAATCAAAAAACTCATGTCACATGTATGTGGTAAATCACAGTGGGGTAAAAACTGCAGACGAGCCAGCCCCTGCTGAGGTCACAAAGCCTGACAAGTTTCAGGGAGATAGATGCAGGGGCTTGGGGGAAACTGCACCTCAAGCTGCGGACAAGCAAAACTCTTGACATTAGTGACATTGTGTGTTAAAGTGCAGCAGGGTGAAAATTGCAGGCCTGCTAGGCCCTGCTGTGGCCACGAAGCCTGCCAGCTGTCAAGGAGATAGGTGCAGGGGGAGTCTGGGTTCTGGGGCCCTGCACCTCTAGCTGCTGACAGGCAACACTCATGACATGGGTGGGTGACTCTCTGTGTGTTAAGGTGCACCCTCACTCAACTGACACCAAGACAGAAAGCAGGCCATTTCAAACAATGTTGTCTTTTATGAAGTTTGTCCATCCCTCCAACAGAGCACTGGGATTGGAAGGGATCTCAGGAAGGGATGACAGTCCCTGGCCAGCAACATAGTCAATAATGAGAGCACTCCTGCTGCCCATCCCCCTCTTCCCCCTCCCTCCTCTTACTTTAGTTCCTGTTTCCCTGTAGGCAAGCCTAGCTTGAGCATCATAACTCAAAATGTTTAAAAAAATGTGAAATGTTTCAACTTCTCTCTTTTCATTTTGACGCTGTTTCGAATCTCTGTTTCATTTTGATTTTGCTGTTTTGAGCATGAAACCAGTCGAAACTGCATTGAAACGAAACTGCCAGTGAAATTTTGCACAGCCCTAATGCAAAGCATACTGGGCCAAGTGGACCTTTGGTCTGACCCAATATGGCAGTTTTATGTTCTGCATTCTACTTTGGTTTAAAAATAATATATTTCTGTTTTATATTAAGCAGAAATGTGTGAAAATCGTTTCAAGGGTTGGCTGTGACTCATTTTTTTTCTGTTCTAGAATGGAACAAAACCCAAGGAACTTAAAATTTCCTGTGAACTAAAATTCAAAGGATAATTGGTTTCTGGTGAATAGAGATGCTTTAGTTTCAGAAAAATCAAAAAGTGTTCATCAATTTAGACTTTTTTTAACAATGCAGTTTATAATATAAAACAGAATAGTCATTTTGAATCAGAAAATGGAAAACGTGTTTCAAAAAGGTCAGGATCAAAAATTTTGAATTTAAACTTTTTTAACCAGTATTTTGCAAAGTGTTATCTAATGCATTTCCCCCAAATGTTTTCCTTTTACCGAATTAGTACTTTACCACAGAAGAAAACTTTCTACTGGAAAATTACTGAACTGCTGTAATATTGCTTTGGCTGCTGAGGTGCAAACAGAGACTGAGGCAGAAGCCAGCATCTGTCTTTTTCAAACTGTGAAGGCATCCTGCAATGTTATGACATTACACAAAATATAATGATAAGGATAATTTTATTAAGTATTTGTGTTGTACTCAGCCTCTCTTGAGCATTTTTGACCAGGTTTCAAATACAGCTTTTTACATCCAGAATCCTTTCCACATTACATATGAGATCATGTCTCAGCACTTGAAGACTGCAATCCTGACTTTTATGGCATAGGCACAGGCATCAAGAAAAACATCCCAAAAGACAATCCAGCCAAATTCAAAAGCAGCATGATAGGGTGCTTCTTGGGATCTGTTCTATTACTTATTAAATGTTCTAAAGACATTATGCAAATGTTTCATTTTAATTACAAAATTGTCATATTTATTCTAAGCAGTACAATATGCATTAATATGAGATGGCTGATAGTATGATTCACTTGAGGTACTCACTGAAGAAACCTGTTTTCACCCAGGGAGGAATATATTCTCCTAAAAAAAAACTAGCTAGAATGGCACTTCTATGTGCTAATAAAGATGTCAGCTTGTTAAAAGGAATGAGATGAACTGTCAGATATGTGTGGGGAGGCTTACACTGGCACCTACTCCTACAGTGTATGAGTCAAACCAGTGGTATTACTCTTTCACTTGTATAGGCATAAAACTTTTTCACAAACTCTGATCAGGTCTGCTATTTCAGCTATGTGATTTCTAACTGACTCAACCAACTAAAATGTCTGCAGTCTGCTAAAATGTGCAAAATGGTCTTAAGAAGCTAAGAAAACAAAAGGAAAAAAATCTTCAATAGAAAGATGTGTCTGCTTGTATTTCTTGATGCATAAGTCATCTTGCAATTTCCTTTACAAAAACTAGTGTATTGGGCTCACAGGACAATTTATAGAATCAGTTCTGTTGTAAAGATAATTTGCTAAGCTATTATAAACAGTGACTAATTGTAGCCCAGCCCAGAACCCTCAGTTTTTGTCTACAGAAGAATCTGAAGCTGGGTTTCAGACTGTATGAATCCAATAGATTCAGATCTTCATGAACTTTCTACAACTTTTACCCAGACAAGACTTAAGGCAGATGCAGCAAAGTATTTACAATTTAGGGCCTGGACACATGGCAAATTGACATTGATGTGGTTTCTATAAGTTTTATATACCAGTATCAAACTATACTAGAATCTGGAGTGGTCAGACATTGAGCTCTCTTATGGTATATACTATTTCAGAACCTCAATTGCTGATGCTGAGTAAGACAGTACAATGTTGAATGCCCCCAAGAGAGTCACACTTATCTTCACAGTTTCCATCATCAGATTCAGGATGAAGAAGGCCAATTTTCCACAGGACCTCAGGCATTGTTCAGAGTGGAAGCAAGATATTTGTGGACCAATGCTCCAAGATGGCACAGCGATTCTTCTATTTTCTTGCTTAGTTGCTGACTCTTGCTCACATGCTGAGGATTCAAGTAATCATCAGATTTGGAGATGGAAAGGACTTTTTCCCTGTATCTGGTTGGATGCGACACGGGGAGCCTTTTGTTTTCCTCTGCAGTATGGATAGAAGATCACCTGCTACAATCATCTGGCTAATTTTTTTCAAATTAATTCCCTGCCATTGCAGGCTCTCTGGTTTGGGTAACATCTTGGTTTCTCTTTTTGTCTTTGTACCTCACAACCCTCATTAGGAATGGTAGTCAGACAAGATTTTTTCCCAATTTGTGTTCCAATGGCATCCAATTTTGTTTTGGAAATATCAGAAGTGAGTTGTCTTTTATTTCTAAACATCAGAACACAGAAAGTGGAGGGTTTGCCCCTGTTCACCGAGGGAGAATATGGCAGGGAGAGTTGTATATAAAACCAAAAGTCCTTACCTTGAGGTACATAAGACACCAGTCGGAGTATTGTCAAGGTGAAGAAAGCAGCAGGAGAAGCGTTTCGGAGAGTCAGAGAGTTGAAGCAGGAGGAGTTGGTACTGCTAAATCTCTTAAGGACAAGCATGGCAGTCCATGAGAGGGTGAGCAAAGATCAAAGGCCCAGCTGCAAATGATCCCTTCAGCATTGTGAGGAAGGAAGGATGAGCTTCACTTACTGATAAATTAGGAAACTCTCTGATAATTTGGCTAAGAGGAAGAATCATGGGGCCTTTATTTTCATCTGCCTCTCTCAGATGAAAATACTGGAGGGCTTTTCCTGCCAGAGGCAGGAGAACGGAAGCAAAGAGTATACAAATGTTCATGGTTCTGTGGCAGATGTATGTGTCAGGCCCCAAAACAAGCTATTGAAAAATAGTTGTGAGCTAGGGCTAGGGCTGTGGATAAATGGATGGAGATGTTGAGTGGGCAGCTTCTGAGGGGTCATGGTGAAGCACTAAGGGGGCCTCCATACAAGATATTGCCCAGATGGCACTGAGGATCCTGATAAGAAACCCAAGAAGGCTTAAATTCAGGTGCTTGCATATGCACAAATGCACAGGTGAAAACAAGCACAGACACGTACAGAGCCTCCTCTGCACTTGTGGGAACAAGTGGACAGGCCAATGTGTTTACCACAGTGCTTGAATCCTGGGGCAACTCAGTGCTACAAGGGCAGATCCACGCACAGGCTTTGTAAGACTGGATCTATATCTCTTCTGTGGTGCTCTCAACTGCACAACTCAGTGACACCATCCTGCTACCCACTCCCACTCCACACACACAAAACCCACAAGTGAAGTACTGAAGTTGCCCTAGGGGTGACCCTGCTGCCAGTCTCAAGCATGCCAAAGAACAATCTTGAGAGCAGCAGCAGGGGAAGTCCCCAGGGTGGGTCCAGGCTAAATGCACAGAGTGGAAGGAAGTGGCTGAGGCCTCACTTCATGGTGACGCACTCAGGAGTGCTGCAGAAGCACTATCAGCACACCCAAGAAGGCTTAAATTCAGGTGCTTGCATATGCACAAATGCACAGGTGAGAACAAGCACAGACACGTACAGAGCCTCCTCTGCACTTGTGGGAACAAGTGGACAGGCCAATGTATTTACCACAGATGGTTCCCATTGCAAGCTATGGACTGGCTTGACACGGGGAGTGAGACCCTTCAGTTCTAATCTGTTCCTTACAGTTTACTGGATATTGATCAAGGCAACAGTAAATCTGATTCCTGCTGAGATGTGAAGGAGGTGTAATTAACAGGCTGTGATTCCAGAATAATGAACCCCTCACATTCCTGAGGACTAGCTGGCATACCAGCCCTGGGCCCTGGGTCCTGCACTGCACTGCTCTGGTTTTGCCCTGTAATACAGTTCAGCATCTCATACAGTTTTTGCTCCTGCCTCATTTAGTGCACAGGATTCCATTTCCTCAGTTTTGGGAATGTAAAAGTTGAATCAAAATTCAACATGTGGAAACAGATTGATCCCTTCATCAGCAGTAGGGCTGGGATCCATACCATAGTCTTCTACTATTAGAACTAACAGAGGAAATGGTATCACCAGTAGGCTATGACCGTCTGTGTAGACCAGACAACATTCCTGGGACAGAAAGGACATGGGTTAGAGACAAAGAAAGTGAAGACCGAGAAATAAAGTGTTTATTTCTATTTCCCAGAAAGAAGCATGTTATAGCCACCTTTCTGGCTTCTCTTTCTCTCTCCCTCTTCCTGCTCAGATTTCCATTCTCAAGCTTCTATCCTTGTCTTCTCTTCCAAGCTCCTATGTCCATCCCCCTCACCCACAACCCTCTGTTCATTCTCCTTTTGTTCCTAGCCCTGCCTCTGTTCCTAGAACCCTTGGCTCTTACCTCTTTGCCCTGTACGTCTTCCCAAACCTCAACCCTTTCTTTGATCTTTTGCATTTGAGTCAGTCCTTCTTCTCATCCTCACTGTTTTGATGCTAGCAAAGGATACCCTTGGAGACCAGGGAAGACAGTGTCCCTGTTCTGTATGGCATCATCTAGCAGAAGCAAGTGCAGAAAAAGTCCTGCTTAGTCCCTGCATCCCTCAGCTGGAAAATGCTCAGCTGCGCTGCATGGTTAAAGCACTGGGAGCTGTGAGGATAGACTCATGCTAAACCATGCTAGACCATGCTCTGTGAGCATGGACTCAACAGGAATTGTACATATACAAACTGATTTTTTTCTGAGGTTTTCTAAATTTGATTGTCACAAAGATTGCAAAGAACACCTCCTTGCAATAGGATAAGCCCCTGCCAAAATGCAAGCCCTTACTTTGTAATACAGTGACAATAGACCAGTGCTGTAGTGATGAAGTTTAGTGCCTGGAACAAAGCCCACAGCGGCAGCCCGCCCTCTCCCCACGCACAGATCCAGGGGGCACATGCTTGCTTGGGAATGCATGCAGCAACAGGAGCTGCCCTCCCCTTGTCCCTGTGCCCCCACCCCCATGTTACCCCCAATGAGCCGTTCATGGCTCCATCCTGCACCCCACCCCAGCTGGGAAGCACTTGTTGGTGCCTCTTTGCTTTGGTGCCCAAAACGGTCAGCCCACTCACCCCTCCCTTGCTATGGCACCACAATAGATGTTGCCAACAAAATGACTGTATAATTTTTTGTGTGTAGGAAAAACAGTACATTTCTTTCCTAACCATTCCCATTCCTTTCCTTCCCATTATTTTTCCTTCCTTGCCATTGTTTTTTGGAAATGCCTGAATTCTTTTAGCTAAAGCTTAGAAAAAAGTCTGAGTGGCAAACACCTAGCATGGAAAACTACAGTCTGAACAGTTAAGCTTAAAGTTAAAAGTAGCTGAACCCAGAGTTCTATAATGGAAAGTTTTGGGAACTACTGCTAGCTCTGAGTAGGATAAACTTCTTTCTCAGCATAGCCAGTGATAGCAGCACAGGTCTTTGAGAGTCCATCTGAAAGCCATTGAATCTGAAACACTCTCCTGGAGATCAGCATTATTTCACCACCTTCAGGCTAATCTTCCCACAGTAACAGAACAAATATAAACATATACATATATAAATCAATTAAATATTATGGGGACTGGAACTGAGGGGGGGGGCAGGGGCGAGGAAAGAAAATATGTCCCCTTCCTGATATCAGAGGCATTGATTCATCACACTGTGATGAATACCAAAGACCCAAGATCTCTAGGCTTGAGCTGTTGGTTTTTGTCTCTGTGACTAAGAGGAGTTCCCTGGTATTGGTGCCTAATAAAAATAAAACATAGACTATGAAATGAACAGTAGCAGGCACACAAATAAATGGAATGTTCTTGAAATGTAGTGAGTGGCCATCTTTGAGAATCTTGGGTATTTGGCCTGTTATAGAATCTAAGCATGGTGAGCCACATTTATTTACAGTTCAATTTACACTCAGTTCCACCAAACACAGTGTATGCATTATACCAGTACCTGTCTGTAGCAAAACCATGTCCTTTGCTAGCAGTATAAGCTGGCATCCTGTTTGTCTTCTTCACTAAAGTTGCAAATTAGGTCTAAAAGCTTTTTGGAATGTTGTCCTGCAAAATAACTCCATAGCTTGCTGCACTTCCTGATGATCACTAAGTGGCACCAGTATGTTTCCACTAGTAGATATGCTTGATTTATTTATTTTTTGCTTTTGCTTTTGTTGTTGTTTTTTTCTGTGTTTTCTTCCTTGGTGAAGTGGTTCGTAAATCATTGTTATGCACTGAGCATATCTTTGCTGAACTTTCCATCTTTTCAATCAGGCAATTAACTAACATGAATAACCTCTACTTAACTGCTGTTCCTTGGTATTTATTGTTGCAATATAATGTTATTCTACCTTAAAATACTTCCTTTATATCATGTACATAAATCATGAAAGTCAGACTCTAACCTTAGAGATGTATCTGAAGATTATAGGACTTTGTTAGTGAAGCTCACAATATTGAACACAGGATTCAGTCCTAAATAGCACATATTGTTATTTCTGTTTTATCTTTAAAATACGTCAGGGAAGGCTTTATTTCCTGTTCTTTAGTCAATCTTGTAATACTAACTTTCCATTCACTGCAACACTTTGTCTTCTAGACATTTACCTCCACTGTAGAACTGTGTCAACTGTTTCTTAGAAGGATAAACATTTATTGAATATTTATTGACCCTTTAAAGGAATCCCAGAAGTAACCAATTCAAAATCTAGGTTTACTTGCTTCTGCCTTAGAGCAGAGGGATGACCTTTTGATTCCTATTTTTCTTTGATTCTATAATCCCACAAACTTGTAATCAATAAAGAGGCACTTTTCAATACATGCGTAGTTTTATAAATCTTCCCCTTGTGTCTTATTTGGTACGTCTTGATAGTTATCAAACCAAAGGCTAGCATTTGTGTATACATGTGTTTGTTTTAGTACCTCTTAGTTGGTTTTCTTCCCAAGAATATTATGTTTGCTTGTTGCCCAGTGCAGTCCCTTAGCTCTCTAATCCAAGCAGGTGAAAAATTATGTCATAAATTACTAAAGTAGACGCCAGTTTGGATTTTGAAACAGCACTTGAATATGAAGAGGTTGAATGTATAATAGTTGGGAAACAGTCAATCTGAACTAGCATGATGAATTGGAGATAATGAATATAGGTCAGTAAATGAGTTCTGCTCCTGTATTTGCATCCAGTGGTATGAGAGGAAGAATGGAATCTGTAAAGAACTCGTTATTTCAGCTGTAAAGTTAGCACATACATACATGCTTTGCTATATTAGGGTCCTAAAGAAGTATTGATTTTTTCTTCATTAATGAAAGCTGGGTTGACTCTTCTATATCTCATCTCATTTATTACTGTTAAAGCACTACATGGCAACCATAGGTGCCTATCTATTCCTTGCTCCTGATTGTACAGCACATGACAGTGTCAGTTAGACTTTGCCTTTGGACAAAGGAGAAAATAAATAGAAAGGAAAGTGGACCACACAGATTAAGGCTAGACTATAAAACATCTTTTTATACCGGTATACTTATTATGGTGAGGAGTGTGATTATTTAAGTAATCTAGCTATGCTGACATCCAACTCTGGACACAATTATACTAGTATATAGGTGCTGGAAATAGCTTATTGCCCGTCTCATAATAGAATCAGTTTTATACCAGCATAAGCTTTCTTATAACCCACTAGGAATGCTGTACATCTTTAACTTTACTGAGACAGTTAAAGAATACAGCTTCTGTGTATGGATGAATTTTCATGGAATCACATCATTATTAATAATTAAATACTTAATTGTTCTGCAACCACACTTACTTCCCTAAACATTTTTTCCCTGTTAACAGCTGTGGCACTCCACAAACAGCTGGGAGATGAGAAGTTCTGTTAAAGAATTAAAGCCTCTTTCTCCATAGTTGTTGGTTGTGTGGTACATAGAATCATAGAAGAGTAGGTCTGAAAAGGACCTCAGGATTTCATCTAGCCCAACCCCATCCTTATGGCTGGATCATCCCTGTGTAACCTGTTCTAGGCTTCTATTTGTCCAACCTGCTCTTAAAGACTTCCAGGAATAGAGAGTCCGCAAACTTTCTAAGTAGGTAGCCTGTTCCAATGCTTAACCACCCTCAGAGCAAGAAAGCTCTTTCTAAGATTCCTAATAAAAACATCTTCAGGTCTTCACAGGAAACTCCAGCAAAACAGGGAAAGCCAGTTATTGTCATGCATAATATTCTTAAGGGCAATAAACAAGCAGGAAAATTTGCCAGGGCCTCTTTATAAGAGCTAGAGCACCTTTAAAAAGCTGCTTTGTCATTCTGTTTATTTCTTTGCAGCCATTTCTAGGTTCAAGGGCCTTATGTTTTTCTTCCTTCATGCATAAAATTTCAAGTAATGTTCCTTTTAAAAGACATGTCAGACTAAATTCAGCACCTCTCATGGTAAGTACATCCCACTGTGCCCTAGAGCTTTCACTGAGAAAATGACTAATGCCATAACTGCACGTGAAAAAATTCCTTTAGATGAGTAGTAATAATTTCTTTGCAAGCTAATCTCTTAGAATGTTTAACACTTTAGATCCAATGAGAATTACTTGTGGTGAGAAACAAAGTGGCACTTAGCCTTTGTAAATTTAGAGGAATTGGACACTTGTTTACTTTCCTCTTGCTTGATACCAGCAAATTGTGTATCAGCTGATTTTTTCAGAGTGTTGTATTAAACGGGATGTGGTGTTTAAGACATCGTATGTCCAGAGGCATGAGTTTGAGCCCCTTATCAGACTCATGCAGAAGGGCCCCTACAGTCAACCCAGTACGGGTGTGCAAAATGGGCCCTATTCAATTCAGATCTGGATTCAGATTCGGCTAAGATCAGGGACAGTGATTCAATTCATTGATTCGGATCACTGTCCCCAATTAGATTCGTCCAAATCTGAATCTGAAGATTTGATGCTGATTCGGAGAATCAGCAATTCAGCCATAGACACAGCTTTAATGGGGTGGAGATCATCAGGACCTGCAGATTTAAATACATCCAGTCCCTCCAGAAGTTCCCTGGAAAGGTCCTCATTAACCCCAGGTTTGGGTGTGCCACTCACAGGGCCCTCGGGGGGTGCCAGTTGGGGAGATATCTGGGTTCCTCCTCAGAAATACAGAGGTA
The DNA here is from genome assembly GCA_030014935.1 of Caiman crocodilus. Lineage (NCBI taxonomy): Eukaryota > Metazoa > Chordata > Crocodylia > Alligatoridae > Caiman > Caiman crocodilus. Next base: position 152,370,835 of record JAGPOW010003316.1, on the reverse strand, counting down.
AAGAAATTGTTGAATGTGTCAGGTTTACCGTCAGGTGAGATGACCAGATTTCCTAGCATGTCTTGCAGAGGCCCCACGTTATCTGGCGTCTTCTTTTGCCCCCCTATGTATTTGAAAAAGGACTTCTTGTTGTCCTTGATCTGGGTCACTAGTCCCAGCTCCATTTCCACCTTGGCCTTCCACCACCCTACATTCCTCAGCTACCAAGGTATAGCCCTCTCTTGTGATGACCCCTCCCTTCCAATGGGCGTACGCCTCTTTTTTTGTTTGGAGGCATTCCCAGATGCTTTTGGTGAGCCATGGGGGCCTTTGTGCCCTCTTGCCTGCTTTGACTCAGGTACGGATTACTTCCCTTTGAGCTTGGAGGATCGTCTCCTTAAGGAACAACCACTCCTCCTGGACACTCAACTCCCTCCTGTTCTGGGACCCCAGTGCTTCCCCCACCAGTTTTCTCATCTCGTTAAAGTCTGCCCTCCTGAAGTCGAGGGCTGCTGCCTTGCTGGAAGCTTTTGCCACCTTGCGCTGGGTGGTGAATTCAAGCAGACGATGATTGCTATCGCCCAGGTGGTCGGGCATTTTAATGTTGCCAAAGTAGTGATACAGAGCTTCCACAAATCCATCTCAGTCCCAAGAAGACTTTAATACATGCTGAAGGTAAAGCTTTTCAAAACAGGGATGGATTTAAACACACATTCACATTTTGCTGAACAGAGGCCTCATTGTAGTCTATCCTGTACCTCCTATGAGCACCTCTTCTCATCTTCATCCCCCCTTTATCTCAGTCTTATTAAGAAGGACTGTACTTTATGCCTAAAGCGATCCATGCAAGGGCACCTTACTACAGTTTACTAGTAGAAATATATCCACAATGTATACTAAGTAAGAATAAATGAACAAGGAACAGATTATGAAATCATTTCTAGAAATGATTTCAGTTGTACAAATAGAGCTGGCCAGAAATTATTAAAAAAAAAATCAACAATGAGTAAGGAAGAACTTTTCACAACCCTCCCCCCTTTTTTTTCCAACTGTCTCCATTTAAATGCATGCAGCTTTTGAAAAGAATAAAATATCTTTTCCCACTGAAATTCTTTCTGTAGCTAAGAATGATTGTTCCATTTGGTTCATTTTTTATAACATTTTCTATAAATAGATGCAAGTATGAAAACATTTGAATGTGTGGTGAGGATGCATCACAGCCTTTCCCCTTCTTCCTCTGTTACTGGCAGGCACAGACTGGGGGAGATATTCTTTATATGGTGACATTTAGTTCCAGAAGTTATATTTTTAGTTTCCTATTATGTGGTTAAGGCTTATGGATGGGGCATTTTATGTCCTTCTAGACACTATTTCTCATGGGCTTGTTGATATTTGAGGACATTTACCTATTGAAGAATGCTGTGAAAAGCAGATTCTTCCCTGCCAGTTTATAGGCCCTTTCATTGAAAAAGCTTTTCCAATTGCCATATCTGTTTATTTTAATTTTATATCTAAGACCTTGCAAATAACTGACTTTCAGTTTGGCAGTAAGACAAACAATTAAAACAACTGCTGGATGCAGCCAAAGTAATTTTTTGCTTTTATGGACTAAGGAAGCCTCAACATATTTTATTTGTGGCTGAACAAAACAATTAGTTCAACCCAAAGCAGAAAGCTTTGTTTTGTAATGAAAGCAAAAATAACGCAGAGCTAGATTTATTAAACCTGTATAGTGGAAAATCCACTTTTAGCCAGTTGCCTTGTGGTTATAGCATTTACTCAGGATGAATGAGACCCAGGCTCAGTTCCTGAATCTGGAATTGAAGGGATTTGAACCTACATCCATCACTGCCCAGAAGACTATCAAGCAGGTATTGGATGGGTTGCTCTCAGTTTCTTCAGTTAGAGCAATTCTTCTAGGTATAAAATGCTCAACTATTTATTAAAATAGGCAGTATCCCATGTTTGCTCTCTCTTAGGAGGGTGTGATAATCACCAAGCTGTAAAGCCATTCACAGATTCATAGATGCTAGGGTTGGAAGGGATCCCAACAGATCATCGAGTCTAACCCCCTACTTAAGCAGGAAAGACTGCTGGGGTCAGATGACCCCAGCCAGATGCCTATCCAGCCTTCTCTTAAAGGTAGGGAAGAACACCACCTCCCTTGGAAGCTTATTCCAAATTTGACCACCCTTACTGTGAAGAAGTTTTTCCTGATATCTAGATGAAATCTGCTCTCTGTCAGTTTGTGACCATTGTTTCTTGTTACTCTAAGAGGCACCCTGGTGAACAGCATCTCCAATCCCTTTCTGCATCCCCCGAATGAATTTGTAGGCTGCCATAATATCACCTCTCAGCCTTCTCTTGTGGAAGCTGAAGAGGTCCAGGTCCCTCAATCTCTCCTTATAGGGCTTGTCCTGTAAGCCCCTAACCATACAACTGGCGCTCTTCTGGATCCTCTTGAGTCTATCAACATCCTTCTTGAAGTGCAGCATGCAAAACTGGATGCAGTACTCCAATTGCGGTCTGACCAATGCTGCATAGAAGGGAAGTATCACTTCCTTGGATCTATTCATCATGCATCTGCTGATGCTTGATAAACTGTGGTTAGCTTTGCTGATGATTTCATCCATGACAATTCATGTTCATCTCGGAGTCCACTATGACTCTCAGATCCCTTTCCACTTCTTTGCTGCTGAGAGAGTCACTTCCCATCCAGTAGATCTTCTTCTACGTATTTTTGCTCCCTATGTACAGCACTCTGCACTTGTCCATGTTGTACTGCATCCTATTGTGTAGTGCCCACTTTTCCAACCTGTCCAGGTCTGCCTTCAATTGTTCCCTTCCCTCCAGAGTGTGCACTTCGCCCCACAATTTAGAGTCATCCACAGACTTGGACAGAGTACACATCACACCCACATCCGAGTCACTGATGAATGTATTGAAGAGAACAGATCTAAGGACCAAACCCTGCGGGACCCCACTGCCCTCATCCTTCCAGGTCAATACTGACTCATCTACTACCACGCTCTGGGTGCGACCACTAAGCCAATTTGCCATCCCCCAGACTGTGTAAACATTTATATCACAGCCTCTTCATTTATTAAGGAGAATAGGATGAGATACCATAATGAAGGTCTTGCTAAAGTCTAAGAAAATGACATCCACCTCTACTCCTGCGTCTAAGCATTTTGTGACCCTGTCATAAAACCAAACCAGATTGGTCAGGCATGATCTACCTGCTACAAATCCATGCTGGTTTCCTTGCTGCATTATTTTT
>JAGPOW010003316.1:152354435-152367476 GCA_030014935.1 Caiman crocodilus | reverse complement strand
ATTATTTTTCCCACTGGACTCCCACAAATATGATCCTTCATAATCTTTTCAAAGACCTTTCCAAGGATGGAGGTGAGACTGACTGGCCTATAATTACTCAGGTTGTCCTTCTTCCCTTCTTGAAAACAGAGACCACATTGGCCCTTTTCCAGTCCTCTGGGACCTGAACTGAGCACCATGAGCACCCAAACAGTCATGCCAGTGGTTCTGCTATGACACCAGCCAATTCCTTCAGTGCCTTCAGATGCAGCTTATCCAGGTCTGCTGACTTGAACACTTCCAGTCCATCCAAGTGACTCTGCACCAAGTCAGTGTCCACACTTGGTGGGCTGGTGTCCCTCTGATGCCCATCTAAGAACCCATTAGGAGACTTATCCTGAGCCCTGTTCAGGAACACTGTAGCACAAAACTCATTGTATAGCTCAGCCTTGTCCCCACTCTCTGTCACTAATTGCTCAGTTATTCACTCACTCTCTTTGGCTCAATGAATATTTAGTATGTTAATGAAGTGGAACAACCTCAAGAGAAGAACCTGAGGGTACCTGAAAGTGGGTTGCTTTGCTGCTGGCTTCTGTAGAAGCGGTTTGCTCCTTACAGAGCTCTTCAGCCAGCCTTCTTCAAAAAAAGCAATAAATTACAGTCCTTATGCAAGCAAATAAACACACAACTGCAAACCCTACTTCCCTGTCCCAGGCATTAGGTGGGGAGCCCTTTGGCTCTGTCCCCAGCACAGCAGCCAGGTCCCTCCATACAGCAAACAGCTCAGCTTGTAGCCTTTCTTTTTCCTTGAACTGTTTCCTCAGTTTTGCCTCTTCTCAACTGTCTCCTTTGGGGTTTTAAGGTCCCAATGGAGCACTCCATCATTAGCGGGATAGGCTGCCCTTTCTTAATGGGACAGGCCACTTCGGTACAGAGCCTCACTTCAGAATATCATATAGATTATTGGTAAGGGCAAGCACTTAAGGATGTGGATGTTTGAGTCCATTACCATTTCAATGAATATTATTATTTTTTATAGTCAAAGTAAAATAGCTCCAACAGGAAAGAGTAAGAAAAACCCACCCCAGAAAAGCCAGCAGCCTGATAGTTAGAACCCGCTCCTGGGTGGTAGGAGATACAGATTCAAACCCTCTTCCACAAAGGAAGGAGAACACAGCCTTAGTGAGAGCCTCCACCACTGACCTATTGAGTATAAAGAAAAGTACCCTCTCCTTCAGCAGTGTGTGTATGGGGAGGGGGAGCTGAATTCGTTCCACACAGTCTCCCCCTCCACACACACACATTTTGTAAACTTTTTGGGGGTCCATTGTGGAAAGAATTTGGGAATCATTTGATGAAAGCCAAAACTCAAAACATTTTGCCCACATCAACTTACATCTCCACACTTTTCTTAAGGTTTCTTCAAAAATCTGTGACATAATTCAATGAGCTCCTAGTCTGCAGTTTCCATTTCAAGTAGAGTATCAAGCCCATTGCTATTTGTGAAGTACAACATCACATGGTTTATGGTGATATTAAAGGTAATAGGGATAAGTTGGGAGAGGCAGCAGGATGTTATGAATCTCTTTTCCTGAATTCAAAAAGCTCAGCAATTTTAGATCAAACACAAGCTCATGAAAAAACTGAATATTTCACTCATACTTGACGTAGCCTAAAAGATAAAAGACAGATACCACTTTCTGTTAAAGACAGTCTAATATACTCAACAGGATTTATATGGGGCCAGTCTTTTAGCTGTATTCTAGTTAGTGGTTTTGTGAGCATATACTATACCTATGTTTATAACAACATGCTAAATAATTGTACTTGCAAATTGCTGACTCTTGTCTACTTTATGACAATATAGTTTGATTAACTCGAGCCTATGAAGAAGTGCAGAATGGCTGGAGAGGAGACGAAACCCTTTCCTTCCACCATGAGGACAAAGCATAGAATTTTTCTAATTCCAATTAAAGGACCATAACCTCTCTCTCTCACATACTCTTTCTCCCTCTCTTACCAGTACTCTTATGTCTACATTATATGTGGTATAGCCAAAGCTATTTCTCTATTGAATATGTCCTAATGTGGAAATTGTTTCCTGCAAAATTGTAGCTCTTCTGCTATTGAATACTGCTACTTAGTAGAATTCTGTCCAAAAGAGAAGTTATGTAATAGAAAACAAGGAAAACAGGGAAAACAGTATTAGAGGGCAGTTCCCACACCACTGAACAAGGTTATATAAAGCAGGCTATTCATTCCTCTTACAAAGCATAAGGCTTTACTTTGACTTCTGCTGTTTGGCAGTCCTTTCCAACAATAAGAACCAATTTAAAATGAAAGACTCTCCAACCTATGGGTCTGATCCTGTAGTCCCACTTCCAGTTAGAAAAATGGGAGCTTTGTGTCAAAAGAAAATCTATAGGAGCAAGCAGGATTATTCTCCTGCAAACTCTAAACCATATGACATACTTCACAAATAGCACTGGGCAGGGCACTCTGCTCAGCATGGAAACCACAGCACCAGTGTAACTCTGAAGCTATTGTATGGTTAATCTTCCATCTTTGTGAGCTAGCCCTTCAGCAGCCTTGAAGGCTGCAAGCTCAAGTTCAGGAAGCAGCCTCTTCACAATAAACGTGGAGCTCAGTGTGACCTCATTTATCCTGAAGGGAAATAAGCTAGACTGACTCCAATACCTGAGCTAGCTTGTTTCATACTACCTTGAGTATCTCTGCACTGACTTGCAGTGTGCAAGACCCTGAGAAATCCAGGATCTTCCTCCCAAATGTCTCATTTCTTTGGGGAGACGGTAAGTTGGGCTTGAGCTATATCTGATTCAGAGTATGTATGACATGTTCTTAGTGTATAGTTTAAACACCACCTGTACCTTATCAGTTCTCCCTGCCCTTTTTTTGGCAAGGAGGAAGTTCCTGTTCCTGACCTGGTGTCAGCAACACCATTATGCTGGTAGTCAGTGCAAGCATATAAGAGGGTTTGTGTACTCCCTACATGCAGTACTGTTAGAATATAGTTTGGCCCTATGTTTATAAAAAAACAAATGATTGGAGCAGGGTGTGTCACAGGCATTCAACTGCTGGGCCACACTTCATGGCTTGATGTGGGGAACAAATCTATAAGATTTTGCTATGGTTAGAGTGCAGCAGGAGCCTTGGAAGAGCAATTCTCACCTTTGTCCTCCTTCTGCGCACTCGTGCCCTGTAATCCTTGGGCCTGAAAACCAATCTTTCCCTTTTTTCACCCCTCCCAACCATGCTCAGTTCTGAGGCAGGCTACACTGCACTTCTTATGACTACTGGGACTTTCTATCTCCTTCAAAAGTACTGCCTAGAGCTGAATGATGTGCAAGCAGGAAAGAAAGTATAACAGAGATGCTCCCCTACCTCAGTCCTTATATCCCACTGACAACGCCCCAACACCTTGCATGAAGACACATAAACCTTCACAGTGTTTCTTCCCATGTCATAAACACTGCAGTTCCTTCTGGCATGTTAAGGGTCATGGGCCTATTTTTTGGCCATTTTTGAGTCATAGCCAGAAGGCTTAGAGCCCTGATGTACAGTATTAACTAACCACGTACAGCACTTCCATTAAAAAAAAGTCTTCTTCTATTGACTTCAGTGGACTTTCTGTATTTAAAGCACTATGTAAACACTTCCTTATTAATTCATCTGTGCCATGCAGAGGGCAATTAAGTAAGTAACATCTTCTCTAACCACACACAGTGATTCATAAGCAGAACCAAACAAAGAATTCAAGACTTCCTGATGTGGAGTCCTGGGTTTATGGCTCTAGGTCAGTGGTGGCCAACCTTTTTTAGTAGGTGTGCCACAAGTTAAGCTCTGCTCCTTCCCTGAGTGCCACTCTGATCTGTACCTGCTCTCTCTGGACTTTGTTGAAGGTGCCAGCAGCATAGAGCAGAACAAGTGCAAGATATTGCTGTGATAGAAGTGTCATTTCCAAAAGCCAAGTTAGCCCTTCTTTGCTTCTACAACTGCTGCAGTTTTGTGTGGCAAGAGAGGATCCAGGACCTTGGATTTGGTGACAGCTGTAGGGCCAGAGAACAGTTAACTAGGTTCTTGGGGGTGATACTTGACACTTCCCTTGACAACATCATCTTGGAGGGGCTCGAGCTCCCAGCATCCATTCTGATGCCTCCCTTTACTGAGTGCCCAAGCCATACATGCCATATACAACAGTTGCCTGTGCCAACTGTGGGAAGCATTCTGCAGGTTGGCCACCACTGCTTCTAGGTCATGATACCAGCCATTGAGTTGATTTAACTAACTTTTAATGGTGCATTTATGGAGAGTTTATGAAAGCTGGCATAAACAATTATAGTCATGTTCACCATTATTCTAAGCAACTAGTGACCCATTGGACTAAAAATAATACATTGTTTATTAAAACATAAAAAAGGCAAAGGTCAATCCTGACTTAACTGAGGCATTAATCTAGTCAAAGGCACAACTAGGAATGATCACATTTGGCATTACATCTGGCCACATTTGACTTCCTTTTCTCAAATCACCAGGTACTTATTTCTAGTCGCATCAACAAGAAATAGCCTCTGGCACAAATGAGCACCAAAACTTGAACTTGGAGTATGGCAATAGGTCTTAAACACTTCGTCATCATGACGCTAAGATAAAAATGTCCTTAGTATGAAGTGTGACTAATCTATGAAAAATAATAAAATTCTGGCATCAATACCTTCATGAAGGTATTTAGTACTTTTTATTGCTGCACATAGGTGAATCCTAGAATGTTACTACTCAGATTTATGGCGTTTCTTGGACACAGCCTGCTGACTTTCCCTGTGACAGGGAATCCACTTCTCGGAAAGTCTTCTTCTATACTTAGTTGGAAGATGGAGCTGCCTTACCCATTATCTGGCTTACCAAGCCTGGACCTGTTCACAGTCATGGTATTCATTTCACTCTCTTTTTTAACTCCTGTGGCTTTTTTGACCCAACCTTCACTTTATTTTTAGGTCATTTTCTTGTCATGAGTCACAGCTGTGACTGTCATTTACTACGGTGAAATGTGTCAGCAACACCAAGAATAGCAGCTGCCTTTCAGACCTGCGCCTAACATGCTAATGAAGAAAATGTCAAATGGTTGAAGAAAATTGAAAGGCAATGAGAAGCACAAAATAAGAAATCACAGTGAAAGCTACCATTCAAAGTATGTTTTAAGTATGCTTATCCCGCCCCGCCCACCTATTTTTTATATAAATGGCTTCTATTATGTAGCCCAAAAGCTGAATCTTCAGCCAAGTTAGATCAGTATAGTTACACAGAATTCATTGGGCAGCTCTTAAACTGGTCTTTGAGGATCTACCTCACTTTGGTGCTCAGTCCAGAGCACCACAATTCTGACAAGTCTGAGCAGGTTGGTGTCTACTTCACATTTAAGTCTGATTAGGATCCATAAATGGGGTGTTCCTTTACCTAAGTCCATTGGGGAACTTAATCCAGTTGGTAGTCTCAAAACATCAACAGGATCAGGCTTCTTGGAAAATGCAGTACCAGCCACCATTTACTTTTAAAATATAGCTGAAGTAGGGAAAGCCAATGCTGCTCACCTTCTATATAATAGCCTACTTTTACCCTGTTACCCAGTAAGAAACTTGGGTGCTAGGCCCTCCTTTCCTGGAGGGGATTCAAACTCAACTTTTTGTACAACTCTGGCCTCCAAAATAAAAGGGCTATGACAAAACTGGGTTGGAAGTTGAGGTAGTCTCTATTCCTCATGTTGAAGTTGTGCCACTGTGCAGAGAAGAATTCAAGATACCTGAGGTGAGAAAGAGAGAGAGAGGAAGAAAGAGAGCGTGATTCTGTATCTGGTGGTGAGGACACTCCACTGAGAGAGGTGAGTCCTGAAGGCCACCCCTGCTTCCCGGACTGTTTCTGTATTGTATCCAATAAGTAGGGACCTATCTAATTCACAGGGGCTGCCTCCCCTGCCCCCTGATTTCCTAGATTTCCAGGAAAGGGTGGTACTTCCAGGACCTTCCACCAATCAGAGGCATGGGAGGCCCTCCCACTTCCTCCCCAGGGATTGACAGGTGGCCATCTGTCAATCTCCAGGGAGGGGCAGGACTTCTGGGTCTCCCCAGCCAATTAGAGGCATGGGGAGGAACACTGCAATCTGCCATGAAATCCCCTCTCTCCCTCTTCCCCCTGCTTCAGGACACCAGGGTTTCCCACCTCTCTTTTCAGCTCCCCTCCCCACTCCCCTCCGCTGCTTGCTGGCTGTTTTCCAGTGTTTTTCACAGGGGACCTTCCAAGTTCACGGTTTCTGCAAAAATTACATAACTGTGAAGTTGGTAGGTCCCTACCAAGAAGTGCTTAATGCAACACTCAGGAATAGCCATGGAAACGAGAAACAAGGCAAGGTTTTAAATTCACTCCAATTCAGCAAACCTGACATGGCTGCATGCTTGGCACGCTGACTTTGGGTAGCTTCAGGCTCAATGTGCTGGCTGTTCTGGATCACGTTCTGAGGCACTTAACTCTCTCTCACTAGTGTAGCAATGTGGGAGGCAACTGGGACACCGATCCTGGAGGGGGTGAGGCACAAAAGCAGCAGCAGCGGCAGCTGCACTGCCAGCCTGGCTGCCACTGAGCCACCAGCAGTGTAGCCACTGACACCGCCCCATATGCCACTACTTCCAGGGTGTTCAAGCATCCACTTGCACCTATTCACTGTACTGGGAGACAAGGAGACATACACATGGTTCTAGATTCCACTTTGAGGAATCATCATTAGGTGTTGTAGGTCTTCCCTTTTAGGCAGACAAACTATTTATTGGATCTCAGTGACGGGGCTGGAGGACATGACTTAAGAGGAGAGACTATAGTTTTGTGAATATGTCCTAACATGCCTAATAACTATTTTAGAAATGTGGCTGCTCCAATATTCAGCAGAAATGTTCAGCTAGCTTGGTAAAAATCTACAACACCTGTAAGCTGTGTGGACCCAAACAAAACCCAGAACGATTCAGTGTTCCATGCTAAATCTTTGAATTCTGGAAATGTTTGAATGGTCACAGGTTCACTGTAGGACAGAAGTAGTAAAGGTAGCAAAGCTATTTCCACTAGTCCATGTCTCACGAGCAGAAAAATGAGCCTATATCCATAACAAACAGTTTTGATCTTCCCAGGTTCTTAATATTTGATGGTGTTTGATGGTAGTAGCAAACAGAATAGGAATGAATTGCACAGGAGCAATTATTAGCATGGGGCTCCTCATTCTTAGAGGTGAAACAGTGACAGCTGACCTGAGAAGTACAATAATACACTCCTCCATATATTAAGATAATGGAAACTCATCCAGTTCTCCTTCTTGCTGCATAAGCATAAGACACAGATTAAGGGCTTATATTTTAGAGTTTAAGACCAAAAGAAACTATTACATCCCTCCCATTTAGCATAAGTCCCAGAATTTCATCCAGGTACTCCTTTACTGAACCTGATTGCTTGTATATGGCTAAAGCAGAGATGTTAAACATATGGTCTGTGGGCCAGATCCACCCCACAGAACCATTTCACTTGGCCTGTGGGGCTCCTACAGAAGATAGGAATTAAGGTGTGAGGCAAGCAGGACTGAAACCTGATGCCAAAATCCAGGGAACAGAAACCCTGTGGGTATGTGCCTAGGCTGAAGGGATGGGGGAAATGACAGCTGCATGAATGCCCATGCAACCAATCACCTCACTGCTAATGCTGTTACTGCTTGCCCTCTCACTTCACCCTACCACTTCTGCCACTCACTCCACTGGCATTCATCCTGCCATTACTGATTGCCCCACCACTACATCCAAGTCCAACCCAAGAAGTTCCTTGTGTTTCAGATCAAGCCTAGACACCTGGGTGAGTTTGACACCCCTAGACTACAGTGCACCTATCGTCCAAAATGCTATTTGATCTGGAGTTGTCAAGAGATAGAGAATTTACCACTTTTGTGGTAGTTTGTTCTAATTGTTAATCACATTTATTGTTAAAAAATCTCTATCTAGTTTCAGCTTCCGCCAACTGTTTCTTGTTAGGCCTTTGCTAGACTGAAGAGCACTTTTATATTCAGACCTTCCTCCCCAGGAAGGTATTTATGACATAATCAAGTCACTTCTCAGTCTTCCTTTTGATAAACTAAACATATTGATTGCACTCTTTACTCTCTTTCTGCCCAGCATTTTCTCCAGCCTTTGAGTTATGTTTGTGGATCTCGTTGCGATGGTACTGCAAAAATATTGCTGTCTTAGGAATCTGCAGCACAGTTCTACCCTAAACCCCACAAAGAAATGAGACAAGCTTGGAGGACTAGTAATGAATGGATAATGCTTAGTGTAGTTCCTTCTGAGAAATTTTAAAGGACTAGTAAACTTAAGGATAAAACTGCAGTGCAAGATGCTGACTGAAATAAATCATATTACATAGACCAGAGGTAAAATTGAAACTGTCAGATTATTTCAGGACAAAAATCAAGCAAAAAAAAAAGTCCAAGGAATTACTATGGAAGAATTAAATCAAACAATGCTGGTTAACAGTAATTCAAAAGTTAATCTGTATTTATGAGCTTGTGTTTCCAACCACTACTGTCAACTGGTGGTACCACATGTCACTAAGTAACAGTCAGTGTTGTGATCACAGTCTCCTATTATTGGAAATGTAGTAGTTATATCTTGTTTTAAAACCTGTTTTTAAATCTGTTGCCAGCTGGAGAACTAGACTAAACAGTTCAAGGGTTAAAGTTATCTACAAATACCATAGGCAGAAACATAATTAGGGTTGTAATTAGGTTTATCATTTAGTAAGCAACATAGACAAGTCTAAAAAGATAAGTCACTATCAGTTGCTTTTCAGGTCTAACCAATTATTAGGCATATAGGTTTGGGCCATGTGTTTTTTGGCAATGTGGAATTACGTCCAGCAACTTTCAGAATTCAAGTAATGACGTCAGTTTGTTTCTTCAAAAAACGGCATTGCCAACGTAGTGCTGTCAGCACAGAAACTGCTGGGGTGTGTGGCTGTTGGTTTGTAGATTGTCATAGGCACAGTTGATATATAAAGAAAACCAACAGGTTGAGCATATTCCTGATTATTAGTCTTCCTGAGCTTTGCCATATTGACATAATGCATTTCATTCTCAGTGATCCATTCACAATAGAGCAGTGCCCATTTGGGGGCACACAACACCACAGTTTGAAAATGCAATGCAACTCTACAAAAAGGAAAGAGCAGGAACTGAAGAATTCCGTTTGCATTATGAAAACAAATGCAGAGAGAGTATAGGCAAACAGAGTATAACTACTCCAACAGGAATTTCCCGTGGATACTGAGACTAACCTGGTGGCCATTATGAAAAATGTTACCAGACATTTAATGACTTCAGGAGCTTACTTTTATGTGCCCTCTGAAATATCTCCAGTCTCTCTCATGGTTACCTTAAGGCAACAGTAGAGGGCAGTCAATTCTGCATCATCCATTTCTTTATTCTAGTTTCTTCTGGCCTCTGGTAATGGTTCAGCTTTAGGGGAATTCCCTGGAATGCTAGTCGTCTTTCAGAGCAGCACTTCCTAGCTTTTTCAATCATCTCTCACAAATATATCTATTGCAGAGCCTACTGCCACAAAAACTACATTGGAACTTGCCCAGTGTTATGAATGTATGCAACTCAGCCTGCGTGTTACTGTAGTCATGCTTCTCTGACTCATTCTCCTCCCATTTGCATTACTCAGTGTGAGTGGAAAACAGCTGCATCTCACCAGCCTGAGATTCCTGTGACATGGGGGAGTCCCCATCAGGCAAGTGAGCCAGGAGGGCTGGTTCCAACACGTAAGTATATCCCTGGAAGAGGACTAGACAGGGTGTACTGCCCACCAGCTGTCTCAGGCTGGCAGATAGTATCCTGGGGCCATTATCAGTTGCAAGAATATAGAACAACCGCAGGCTGTTTTAAATGCCTCCCTGGCTATAGTTAGCCAGAAGCAGGTTGAGAACCAAGTGGCTTTAACCAGCTCCCTGAGGGCCCTTTCCTCCTGCTGCAGAGTAGAAACAACGCAGAAGAGAGCAAGTAAAGGATTTCCCCCCAAACAATTCAGTTTACTTGGACCTGATTCTCCAAGCATTTTCTTTTAAGCAGCAAGCAACCAGTCTCACCACTTCTTCTCTTTGTGCAAGAGGTTTCTTCTATTTTGCAATTCTATGAGATGCTAAGTAAAAGGCCTTCATTATGTTTCCAGAAACAGAAATAAATTGAGTAAGAGCTTGCTTTCCTTTAGATAACTAATCTTTTTCTTCCCCTGGAAATATTCAATTGGCCTGTTTTTATCTGCACACTGTTTGCTTTCCAAGAGTCTTTGCCATGTTTATAGCTTCATGTTTTTGTTAGCTCCAGCTTCTCCACAAAATACACATGGAAACTGGAGTTGGTTTCTACTGCTATGTGGGTAAACCTATACTGGAGGTATGGACAGCTGTCACATCAATGGACTTTTTTTTTTTTTAGAAACGGATTTGTCTTCTTTCTTGCTACATGCTTGGGAAGCCTCAGAAATAGCTCTATGTTTTCTCTAATTTTCACAATTCTTAAAATATCAGTTGTTTTGAACACCTACCTAGTCAAGATAAGAAAAGGCTTGACAGCTGTTTCAGAATTAGATATATTGTAATTAGGGACATGAATACATTAAGGGCCACATGCTGTTCACTTTACTCAAGCTGGAAAATGAACAGGATTGACCCTAAAATGTTACTATTCAGTGTTTATAGGCAACATAACCCCCAAAGATCCCCAAATACTTCCAATAATTTCTCAGTGGAGATAAGACTTAGAGCTATGAAAAGCTTTGTTTATTTTATAATATCTAGCATTGCCATCATTTTCTTCCCCAAAATTCCTAGCGTACAATAAAATAAATTTTAAATTTTAAAAGAAAAATTAAGTACTCTATGTAAAGCTTTATTCTAAAAAAGGGCAAAGTGCCAGAGAGGCTCTAGGAACTCTATTAGGGTGCATACACGTGTACTAAGTTGGCTTAAATTAACATATACACAGTTCCTTGATTTGGTGGCAGCCATCTTGCCTGTACACAAGCACGGAGGCTGCTCCTATGCACTGTAATTACATCGAGTCTACAAGAACATGACAATTATCCTGCTCCAGCACCTTCTTGTCTGATGTATCAGCATTCCTGCACTTCAAAATGGTGGTGGGGTCACTTGAACTAAAGCTTGTCGAAAAAGAGCCACTCTCATTAAAGCGTTGCCCCATGTAAAAGTGCCCCTTGTGAGCTACATTGACTTAACTAATACGACTCAAGATAATATACCTCAGAGTCATTTAAGTCAACTCTATTCCACATACATTTGTATGCTCTAACCATTAAGTCAACTTTAAAAAGTTAAGTCTGCGTAACTGTCAGAAAGTTAGTACACGTGCATGCACCCTTAAAGACTGTTACTGTTGCTGTTACTATGGGATTTTTGCAGCAGGGGTTGTGTATTATGGTGGTAGGTAGTAGTATAAATACTTAAGATAGATATTGAGGAAGATCCTAACTCCTCTGATTCCTCTGAATAAAAGAGCAAGAGGTAGAGGCATAGCCGGCAATTTTTGCTCCCAGAGCAGCACTGGCATACAGGGCATAGGCTGCAGCTGCTGGCAGAAGCCAGGCAAGAAGTGTGACAACTACTATTTCTGCAGCTCCACCCCTTCAAGTCACTATCTGGGGCTGGTGCTCAAATTGCTCTCTCCCTTCCTTTATGATTCAAAAATTCATAGATGCTAGGGTCAGAAGGGACCTCAAGAGATCATCAAGTCCAACACCCTGCCTAGGCAGAAAAGAGTGCTGGGGTCACATGACCCCAGCCAGATGCCTTTCCAACCTTCTCTTAAAGGTAGGGGAGAGCACCACCTCCCTTGGAAGCCTATTCCAAATTTGGCCACCCTTACTGTGAAGAAGTTTTTCCTGATATCTAGCCGAAATCTGCTCTCTGTCAGTTTGTGACTATTGTTCCCTATTGCCCTAAGAGGCGCCCTAGTGAACAGAGCATCTCTGATCCCTTGTTACGTCCCCCTAATGAATTTTGTAGGCAGCCACAATATCACCTCTCAGCCTTCTGTTGTGGAGGCTGAAGAGGTCCAGGTCCTCAGTCTCTCCTCGCAGGGCTTGTCCTGGAAGCCCCTAACCATACAAGTGGCCCTTCTCTAGACCATCTCGAATCTATCAAGTCTTCTTGAAGTACAACGGCCAAAACTGGATGCAGTACTCCAACTGCGGTCCGACCAATGCTGCTTAGAAGGGAAGTATCACCTCCTTGGATCTATTCATCATGCATCTGCTGATGCTTGATAAACTGCGGTTAGCTTTGCTGATGATTTCATCACACTGATGCCTCACATTCATCTCAGAGGCCGCTATGACTCTCAGATCCCTTTCCACTTCTGTGCTGCTGAGAGGGTCACTTCCCAGCCAGTAGATCTTCTTCTAAGTATTTTTGCTCCCTATATACAGCAGTCTGCACTTGTCCTTGTTGTACTGCATCCTATTGTGTAGTGCCCACTTTTCCAACCTGTCCAGGTCTGCCTTCAGTTGTTCCCTTCCCTCCAGAGGGTGCACTTCACCCCACAATTTAGTATCATCTGCAAACTTGGACAGAGTTCACGTCACACTCACATCCGAGTCACTGATGAATATATTGAAGAGAACAGGTCTAAGGACCAAACCCTGCAGGACCCCACTGCCCTCATCCTTCCAGGTCAATACCAGCCCATCTACTACCACTCTCAGAGTGCGACCACTAAGCCACTCTGCCACCCACCAGACTGTATAAACATTTATGTCACGGCCTCTTAATTTATTAATGAGAATAGGATGAAATACTATATCAAAGGCCTTGCTAAAGTCCAAGAAAATGACATTCACCTCTACTCCTGCATCTAAGCATTTTGTGACCCTGTCATAAAACCAAACCAGATTGGTCAGGCATGATCTACCTGCTACAAATCCATGCTGGTTTCCTTGCTGCATTATTTTT
>JAGPOW010003316.1:152260774-152350650 GCA_030014935.1 Caiman crocodilus | reverse complement strand
ACTCCATCTGCGGCCTGACCAGCGCCGCATAAAGGGGGAGGATCACCGCCTTGGACCGGCTCGAAATGCATCGTTGAATGCACGCTAGGGTTCAGTTGGTCTTCCCAACCAGAAGTGATATCTTCACTGTGCTTCTTGTATTTTAGACAAACAAGCTATGTTCCTGAGTATAACAATGTAAAGATTTCTCAGAAAAATATATTTTTCCCAGATATTTTGCTTTTGTATTTTAATTTAAAAAAAAATTCTGCAAAAATGAAATAGAACTAAAATAATAGAAACAGACTATTGATTGTGGAGGAAATCTATATGGTTTTTACTCCAGTAATTATGAACATAGAAAAATAATAGACTTTACTAATTAAAATGTCAGGTTCTCTGGGTTGGCCTCATTTTTGTTCTGGAAGTGCTCAAAATAGTTTTTTATTGACTATGCCACAAGTCCTTTCCTCCAGTACTTTTGACCATGAATAGCTCCTTTTACAATGCTGTTATGGATTTTCTGCATCTGCAATAGAGCCAGATATAACTTTGTGGCTTCTTTGAACATTTTACACAGTGGTTTTCTTCTTTAATCAGTTCATTCAGTGTTGAAATAAATGTAGCACCTCTCATGGGCCAGAAACTTGGGAGGAGTAATTGATGTAAGTTCAAATGGAGCTAAGCCAATTTATACCAGATGAAGATATCTCTTTCAGAACCTAAATTCAGATCTTCTCAATGAAAGCCTGGGCTGATGAATGATTTCTATTTATTTTCCCAGGAGTTATAATGAGTTATGATTTTTTTCTCTTTTACAGCAAAAAGTATCTCTGATCCACTTGTCACTCATTTGTACATAGAGATGAGCTATGTTGAATGTTCTTTACTATTGTTAACTTTGTTCTGCGTGAAAAATATCTTCGGCTCTGGCAGGGCTTCCATGATTCCTAACAGTGCAGAACTGACTAGGACATATGCTATGAATAAATAGTTTGCAGTACAAGGTAGAAAGCAGAATGTTCTCATTATTGCATTATTCCCTTTCCTTTTCAACACCTGCCATTTTACTAAACACTGCAAGATTGTAGAAGTTATCTGGAAATAAAGGATTTCAATTGTTTTTAAATCATTTTTAATTCATTCACTTACACTATTCATTATCAGTTACTATGCACCAGGGAGCCTGAGCGCAGTTTACATGGCTTCCAGTGAGACATTAATGTTCTAAATGGCTCCTAAATCAATGAGAAAATTTCAGTGGTGCAGTGTTATACCCAAAAGAATCAAAACCAGAATTCTGCTGCCATGTGCACTTATGGAGGTAAATCTATTCAAAGTCATTACATATTTAATCGTCTTATTTTCTTCCTCTAAAATCCATATTAGAAACAATGGAGATCTTGAAATGTGGCCAATATAAATAAAATGTTACACTGAGGTTCAGAGAAGAAGCACCAAAATGGCTCTACTTAGAATAATTGAAATGATTAATAACTGAGGTTAGACATGCAACCGCAGAACTTGAGGGCGGATGGGGAGGGGGCTAGGGAAGCAACCGAGCTACACTAATAAGAATAGCAGTAGTATGGGAAAAGCCCACCCAAAATGAATACGCTGGCTGACACTAGAAGATTTTGTTCTTTAAAATATCAGTGCAGTAGGGGCAAGGGTTAAGGGAAACCAGAAAACCAGGTCATGGTGGAATCCTGCCATTTGCCATTAAAGTTGACAATCTGAATCTAGCACAGGCATTCTCTGATCCTTCCTGCATCCTCTGTGGACAGGTTTCTGGAGCAAAGAAGTTTTCCTGGCCACCTTCTTCCTACTGCAGCACAACATGCTGAAGTTTGCAGGGAAATATCAGAGTGATACATTATGTCTGCTGAACTGAGCTTACAGGCTAGGGACAGAAGTTACACATAAATCTGTTTAAGTGATCAGAAACTGGTATAAACCTGTAATAGAACATGCATTCCATGAACATAAACCAGTTTCAAAATGGCAAAACTGGTTTAAGATAAACCCGGTTGAATGTAGACTTAACTGATTTGGGTCAAACTGGTCAGACTTAACTGATTTGGGTCAAACCAGTTTATGGAACTTCTGTCCCAGATCCCTTCCTGGTTTAAGTCCTGGTTTAAATCAGAATCCCCCAGCATCCCAGCTTGCTTTTCAGCCCTGGGCTGGGATATGCTGTCTGCTCCAAAGAGCAGGGCTGGCCTCACATCTCTGTTCTCTAGCCGGTGCAACGTCAGGAGCATGGCCACATGCTGGGCACTGTGGCCCCCTAAATAAAAGGTGCAGGGAGGGGATTTATTCCCCTCTCCCTCTCTCTCCTCTCCCCCCAGGGGACTGAAGCCAGGGTCTGCTTGACTGGGGTCTGTCAGGATCCTGCCCCCCAACTCCAATGTTAGGGGTGGGGGAGTGGCCAGACTGTGGCCGGCATGGCCCCGCCATCTGCCTGCCTCACCCTGGGTGGAGGCTGGGACTGCAGCTGTAGCAGTGCAGCTGAGTCAGGCCAGCACACAGGCACTGCTGAGGGCAAGCACGGAGGGGCCAGCCCAGGCTGGGCCACAGAGGCAGGGCCCTTCCCAGCTGGCTGTGGCTCCATGACAGCACAGCCTGGCACTCACGGGCTGTGGCTGGCCAGGCAGCAATGCAGAGGCAATGCCCCTCTGCGCCCACCCTCAGCAGTGCCCACAGGCTGCCCCAGCTCAGCCTTGCAGCTCCAGCCTGAGTCCCCAGCAAGGTGAGCGGATAGCAGGGTCATGCCAATGGGCTCTGGCCATGCCCTGCCACCTTGTGAGCACCCAGAGGGGCAAAAAGCCAGGCAGGGGTCTCCATGCCCATGCCCATCTCCATGAGGGGAGATAGAGGGATTTAATCCCCCTCCTTGCCCACCCTTCTCCTGAGGCAATGCCCAGGCCTGCTCTGGCCACATCCCCACTGCACAAATGGCCAGCAGGGCAGCAAACTGGTTAGACCCCAGCTGGAGTCTCCACGGGACAGAGGGGAGACAGGGAAGTTTAATTCCCCCTCCCTGCCCTCACTTCACCAGAGGCACTGTCCAGGCCAATATTGGGCCATGTCCCCATCCCCACCCCCCCACCGCCCCTCGGTGACAAGCCTGGCAAGGGCTGCTTCCCCCTCCCCATCGAGGCAGACCCCACCTGGAGTCCCTGCAGGCCAGGGTAGTGATTTAAATCCCTCCCCAATCATATTTAGCAGCCTGCCAGGGCCTGACCACATCCCCCCGCCCCCCTCCAGTCAGCTTTCCTCCAACTTTGCAGCTGAAAGGAAAGGATGGCCTCCTCCCCTGGCTTCTAGCTGAGCCACTGCAGGCATGTGGCTGCATTTCTGAACTGAAAAATGAATGTCTATTCACTTGCAAATTGATTCAATCTACTCAGGTTAGACTAACCTGCAAAGATTGAGTCAATTCAGGCTCAGGCTTTTGAATGTCTGTACTTAGCCACAATGTTTGGGTTCTGTCTGGCAGGCTCAAATGCAGCTGTTCCAGAGCAAGCTTGAATGTCTGTCTGAACCTTTTGTCATGCCCTACATTTAATTCCCAGGGTTTCTGCAAAATTTCTATTAAGGTCATTTTCAGTATGTTGTGGAAATCTGTGCTAATTTCACCACATGTCAACATATTTCACACATTTTTTGCGTGTGTGAGCAATGCTGCAAATGAGGTCTTACTTTCAGATTTCCTAGAGCTATTTTAGCTAGTAGAACCAGCAGTTGGTGAAAATGGTAGTGATTGTACCAAACCACTTTCTTTATACCATTCACAACCTATATAGGTCCATGTTTAAATAATGAAAAAATGCAGATGCAGGGCTTTCCCTAGACTGAAACCCAAGTCTTCTAAGAAAGCTGGACACTAACAAGATTAACACATGGCTTGAGGTTTAACTTAAAGCAAGGAGAAGGAGGGCATACACCATAAGAGATTTTTTTTTAATGCAGGAACTAACTTTTCTACAACTTCACTTGGTTTGGTGTTTTGACAGATTGTTCAGTAGAGGAAGAAGAGGTCACAGATGTGATAGTGTTCTGTGGTATCACTGGTGAAGCAGCTCATCTACTGTGACCGTAATTTTTCATACGCTAATAAGTTTTGCCCCTTCTCTGATTCTTGCTTAATAATATTATAACCATCACCATCATCATCATTCTAATCATCTGTCTCTATTTTAACACTTAGTTATGTGGCAAGCTCCTCAGGAAAGAAACTTTGTTATGTGTTTGTAGCATCATAAAACGTGCATCTCTGATATGGGCCAAGAGATACTGCCTCAGTACAAATAATAAAGAACAATGATCATGATGTACATCAAGCACTGGGGCAACATTTAGTCATTTCTGTATCCACTGTAATGTGGATACATAACTAGTTAGATTACTGGTTTTCAACCTTTTTTTCAATTGTGGACCAATTCGGAAATTTTGAATGGAGGTGTGGACCCCTTTTAATTTTAAGTGTGGGTATTCACATATTTTTGATTGATTGTAATCATTTTTTCTGGTGCCATTAGACATAGTCTGCAGACCCCCGAGATCTGCGAACCACAGGTTGAAAAACCACTGAGTTAGATCATTGTGCTGCATAAGTAGTCATCATTGGTTAATATTTAGACAGGAGAGATAACAAATGGGGATCCCTACAGATCTGTCCTGGCCTCATATTGTTAATATCTTCATGAATGATTTGGAGGATGAAATGAGAGCATGCTTAGCAAGCATGAAGATTGAAGATGACAATAAATTTGGTAGCATAATATAATCACAGAATAAGAGAAAATTAGGGTTGGAAGAAACCTCAGGAGGTCATCTAGTCCAACGTCTTGCTCAAAGCAGGACCATCCTCAACTAGATCACTCCCCTTGACTTGCTGGCAATACTCCTACCAATGCAGTCTAGTATGCCGTTAGCCAACTTGGCAAGAAGGGCATATTGTTGGCCCATATTCAGCTTGTTGTCCACTGTGGCTCCCAGGTCCTTTTCTGCAGAGCTGCTGCCCAGCCAGTCAGTTCCCAGCATGTACTGTTACATGGGATTGTTCCATCCTGAGTGCAGGACTTTGCACTTGTCCTTATTGAACCTCGTGATATTTCTTTTGGTCCAGTCCTCCAATCTGCCAAGGTCACAAATGGGAATGTCAGAAGAATGGGAAGCAAACAGAATATGGTGCTACCATTTTGAATTAAGGATTTTGGTATCTAGGAATTTGAAAGCAATTTGCTTCACTGTGAAAAAAGTGAGGGAACATAGACCCAGGAAATTTTTTCCTAGTGCATTTATCCACTTCTATACTTGATTGTGGATTTGATGGCAATTTGTATTTAAAATTAAATGTCATATTTATACCCCAATATTTCGTGTTTATACCCCAATATTTCATGTTTATACCCCTATATTTTTCTACGCTATGATATAGACCTGGAATCTATTTTGTTTTCTTGTTCCTTGCAGCTTACAACCCTTACAGCTGACACATATGTTTCAATGTATTATTGAGGATGATAGGTAAAAATGTTGCGTATTCATGTGGTTTTTACAGATATGTGTACGTAAGTGTGTAAATTCTAGTCTCAGTTACACTGGTACAAACCTATAAAGTTACTGAAGTGGTGCCAGTGTAAGAGAGAATAGCATTTTGTCTTTTGTGTTCATTTGGCTGACATACGCACCAGGAAGAACTCAAAGTTCTTTTTCATGAGGTGTAAATGTTAAGATATAATGTTACCTGCTATTAAAAAGGGCCTCAAAAGCAGGAAAACAACTCTAGTGAGTTTTGCACTGGATGGCAACAATGCTTCATTCATGTCATAGGCATCAGAAATTTTCAGTACCAGATGACTTTTCCTGAATTAAAAGAATAAAACCCTTTCAGGCTCAAAGTTCTTCTTGGCCCATTGTTAATATATTTTAAATTTAGTTGCTTTCAGCCTTATCATTATGCTTTCATTATATAGAAATCCACTGTTTATACCATGCAGCATTTTATTTCATGCCAGTTACCCATTATGCCTTCACCAACAGTGTGAGAGAAAATTATTGCTGAGAGTTATTTAATATCTAGTGAATTGCACATGAGAAATGGAGTTTCACTGTGAGCAAAAAAAGTAAAGCTCAGCAAAGCCTTGAAATGTATGCTCAAGTCCCACTGAATTCAGTTTTGGCTTCAGAGGGCTCACCCACACCTGCAGGCATGGCTGCTTGCAGCAGCTCAAATAGGAGAGGCACAAATTTGAGACAGGGATTTTTGCCTCGGCACATGTGCCCAGACATGCAGTTTGGTATGGGGCAAGTTTTGCTACTTGGGGCAAATAATCCTGTTCAGCTACTCCTGGATGTACAGCCAGGGGGAGCTAGAGCCTGGGGCCAGCACCTGTGCTGGCCCCAGCAGTATAACAAGTAGCTCTGGCAAACAGCTCAGGGCTACTTGCTTTCATGAACTTCTGGGATGGATGCTGACCTGCTTGTTGAGCCCTTCTTCTGAAACCCCCAGCTAGAGGTGCCAATGGCTCAGATGTCCTAGTTGTGATAGAGGCTGGTCCTGGGTGGTGTCACCCATATCAGAGACCTCCTGGACTATGATAGCAGGAGTGGGTGGACCCTGCTGAACTGGCTTAGCGCATGGATCTATCCATGACATGTGCAACCTGCTGTCTGGTCCAGGAGGTGAAATCTGCCCTACCTCGCAACGCCTTTGCGTTTGTTGACCAGGACATGCGTGGTGGCAGTCCCCGCCCCCCTGTCCTCCCGCCCAGAGTTTGTCGTGGAGTCAGCACCTCACCTGGCCTTGCAGCGCTCCCGCTGCACCACCTAAGCTTGCTAGAGAACACCAGACTGCTCTGCTTTTCCACCATCCATAGCTGCCACCTCTACACACTCATGTGCAGAGATACCAAGTGGCGGGACCTGCTCGGTGAGGACGTGGCTGGGGCACCCCAGTGGCTGATTATACTCCATCCTCATCACACAAGCCACTGGGGACCTCAGCTGGCAGCTCCTTTATGGAGCCATCACCACAGGCATGTATGTGATGAGCTTCGCAAACACCCTGGTCTCCTGCCTCTTCTGTGGGCAAAGGAGACCCTGGTGCATGTAACCCTCAAGTGCACCACGCTGCAGCCTCTCCACCTCCAGAGCCTCCTCCTGAGGTTCTGGTTCAATTTCACCCACCACCTTTTTGTTTTTGGTCACCCTATCCACAGCCCCACCTAGTCCCGGGACCTCCTGGTCAATCTTCTCCTGGCCTTGGCCAAATGGGCCCTGTACTTGACCAGGAAGAAGCTGCTGGTGGGGAAGGAGCCTGGAGACTGCGGGCCACTTTCGTGTCACTTGTGTGTGCACATTTCCGGGCAGAGCACCAGTGGGCAGTGTCCATCAGCTCCTTGGATGCCTTTGAGGACCAGTGGGCGCAGTTCGGGGGGCTCTGCTCAGTGGCCCCTCAGGCACACTCATTTTCATGTTTTGACCCTTTGGGCCTCCCATCACTCTTCCATTAGCCCCCATACAATAGGGGCTTCTAGTTATCCAGGTGGGTCTTAGGGCCCATGGTATTTGAATGTTACAAAAAGACAGGAGCTTCTGGGATGGATGCCAACCTGCTGGTTGAGCCCCTCTTCTGGAACCCTCAGCTAGAGGCTCTGATGGCACAGGCACCCTGGTTGCGACAGACGCTGGTTCTGGGTGGTTTTACCCATATTGGAGACCTCCTGAACTATAATAGGCAGGAGAACTATAATAGGCCGGCTCAACGCATGGGTCTACCCACAACATATGCAACCTTCCATGTGGTCCAGGAGGTGAAATCTGCCCTACCTCCTGACGACCTTGCCTTTGTTGATCAGGTCTGGCACAGTGGTGGTCCCCACCTCTCTATGTCCTCCAGCCCACTAGAGTTTGTCGTGAGACTGATGCCTTGCCAGGCCTCACAGCTCTCCCTGTTTCACCACCTGAGCCACCTGGAGGACACTAAACTTTTCCACTGTCTATTGCCACCACCTCTGCACGCTCATGCGCTGCGCTGTCCATCATGCTGCCCTCACGTCCTGCCCAGACATCAAGTGGTGGGACCTGCTCAGCAAGGGCATGGCTGGGGCACCCCAGTGGCTGAGCCTGTACTCCACCCTCATCCCACTGGAGACTTCAGTTGGTGGCTCCTCCATGGAGCTGTCGCCATGGGCATGTATGTGGCGAGTTTCGCAGACACCCTGGTCTCCTGCCCTTTCTGTGGTCAGAAGGAGACTCTGGCGCACATAACCCTCAAGTGCACCAGGCTGCAGCCCTTCCACCTCCACCTCTAGAACTGACTCTTGAGGTATTGGTTGAATTTCCCTCCACACCTTTTTGGTTTTGGTCACCATGGCCCCACCAAGTCCTGGGACCTCCTGGTCAGTCTTCTTCTGGTCCTGGCCAAATGGACTCTCTACTTCACTGGGAAGGAGGCTCTGGCTGGGAAGGTGCCTGGAGGCTGTAAGGCCACTTTCTTCTCACTTGTCCACACATGTTTCCAGGCAGAGCAGCAGTAGGTGGCATCCTCTGGCTCTTTATATGCCTTTGAGGACCAATGGCTGCAACCTAGGGGGGCTCTACTCAGTGTCCCCTTCAGGCTCACTTATTTTCAGTTTTTGACCCTTTGACCCACACAACACTCCTATCCTGTTTTTTTCATCAGTTGTCCCATGAATTTAGTTGTACCACTCATTCATTAGCCCCACATGAGGTTGCTAATTAGCCAGGTGGGCCTTAGGGTCCATGGTGTAAGTGTTACAAATAGACAGGAGTTTCTGAGATGGATGACGACCTGCTTGTTGAGCCCCTCTTCTGGAACCCCCAGCTAGAGGTGCTGACAATGCAGGTGCCCTGGTTGCAACAGAGGCTGGTCCTGGGTGGTATCACCCATATTGGAAACCACCTAGACTATGATAGGCAGGAGTGGGTGGACCCCACTGCATGAGTCCATGAGGTGAAATCTGCCCTACCTCCCAATGGTCCTTGCCTTTGTTGACCAGGTCCTGCATGGTGACGGTCCCTGTTCCAACATGTCATCCAGCCCACCAGAGTTTGTTGTGGGCTGGTGCCTCACCTGGCCTCACAGTGTTCCTTGCTCCACTACCTAAGCTGGCTGAAGGACACCAGAAGAGTCCTCTTTTTCACCGTCCATACCTGCCACCTCTACACGCTCATGTGCCGCATGATCCATCATGCTTCCCTCACGTCCTGCTTATACATCAAGTGGCAGGACCTGCCTGGTGAGGGTATGGCTGGCATGTCCCAGTGGCTGAGTCTATACTCCACCGTCATCCCATGAGCCACTGGGGACCTCAGCTAAGTGCATCTCCCCCATGTGCAGACCCAGCCCAACTCAGAACAGTGCCGTGCATCTTTGGGAGCTCTGGGCCACTCAGGCTGTGCAAGCCACGTTGCAAGCAGTGACCCATGACACCACCTAACAAGCCAAACCCCTCGTAGTGTCCCAAGCCAGCTCTACGCCAAAAAAGGAATGGAACAAGAAACTAGATCCCCATAGGTTAAAGCCAGCTATAAACCTCCACCCCCCGTAATCAGCTCAGGTGGAGCTCCCCCTCTCACGGCCCGCGGACAGAGGTCGTTTGTAGAGGCCGGACACAGGTGCCTGTTAAAACTTGCTTGCTAAAGCCATAGTGAGAAGCTGTAGCAGAGCCTGACACCCCCGGAATCCTCCCTCTCCCTTCGGTGATTAACTGTTTGCTGTAACACGATCTTCAATAAACAACCACTAACAACAAGCTGCGTAAGTACCCTCGTTTCCAGTGTTCTGCAAAATGTGATCGGTCTAGCAGCCAAATAAGGGGAAACCAGAAGCTAGCACAGAATAAGCTAGAGTCCAACCCAATTTGCGTCCGGGTCCTGCCAGAAATTAGGCTCCAGTCCGCGGCAGGCACAAGCCCCGTGCCTTTGGGTCAGGCCAGTTCTGTGCATGCAGGACCCAGCCGGCATGACAGGTTGTCCCCACAAGCAGCGCAGAGCCCTGGGTGACAGGCCAAGTGGCCCAGAGCTGCCCAAAGGCGCACGGCCCCATGCTGAGCTGGGCCAGGCCTGCGTGATATGGTACAGGCAGCGTCAGATGCCAGGTAGCCAGGGCAGCTGAGCTGTGCTACCCTGCACTGCGTGGGAGGCCTGTGCTAAGGGGTCCTGAATGCCATGATGGCTGCTGCTGCTGAGCTGAGGGTGACCTGTGGGCCATGCGGGGGGAGATGTGGGCCCTGTGGGGAGCAAGCATGGGACTCACCTCTCCCTAGCTGCCCCCTCCCCATGGTCCCCCACACCCTTATAACTGACCCCTGAGCCACCCCCACCCCCTACTTACCTGGAACGGAGCCCAGATCCAGGTCGCTGCAGCCTGCATCACTGTTTACCCTGCATGGGCAGGCTGCATGCTGCAGCACTGGAGCAAGAGGCAGGCATAGAGACTTTCTGGCTGTCTACCAGAGCATCTCTTTGGAGGACCCAAGCCTCCAGTTGCTTCAGGGCCCTGCCCTTCTTGTTGTGGGAGGGGTTGATATCTGCATATCCAGGTATCAAATTTTGAGCCTGCACTGAAAATATGCAGCATGGGGAACATTTCTTCGATCCCAGTGTGCCTCTTGCTGCATCTCAAACTGCTTTGCGACACAGAAAAATGCATGTGTGTGCTCATCTGGCCATGTACAGAAAGGTTTTTGGGTAGCTTCATGATTGTCATTTTTGGAAAATGACATTCAGACACTGGGCAGCAATTGAGAAGGTCCCTAATGCCAATGATGACCTCTCAAGAACTGGCTGTATATTGCCTAAGATAGATGATTGCCCTCTTCAAAGAAGGTATGAACTGCAGTGATCACTAGGTTAAATAAACATAGGCATACAATGAATGATAAGAACTAACACAAAAATGTATTTGTGGGGCAGTAGGCAGCCTCTTCAGACTCTTTGTCTGGCTCGAACACGCTGATTCCTGAGGGACCATCTCCCACTTCCCAACTTCCTCAGTCACCTGTTAGGGAGCTCCTGTACATTATAACTTCTGTCACTGTATCTTCCCTCTTAACAATAACTGCAAAAATCAGTTAGCACAGAAATCAATTAGTAATCATTTACAGAGAAGAGTTTACTAGCATCAGATGAAGTGAGTCTTTACCACCATTCCTTTCCTGTCCCTCTTTTTTGCAGCTCTTTTAACAAGTCTCAGTGAGTCTTTCAGGAGGTTTCACTTTCTTCTCAGACTGAAGTATTAGATCCAGTTTCTGATTTGTTTTTGATGGGAAGCTTTTACTGCAAGTCTTGGTAGACTCTAATTCTTATACTGGGATACAGCTGACTTGCACTTTTTGGTAGCTGTGTTTCTGCACATAGCACAAAGTTCATTAGCTACAGACTGCTGAGGCTGATTTCCTCTTTCTGTATGATTGTATTTGCATTTGTGTCCATAGGTACATTTCTTCTCATAAGGATATGGCTGCTTCTCAGCTTCTGGAACAACAGGTTTCTTCCTAAGAAGACTGTCCAGATGTGGGTCACAATGAACAAAAAGATCATCAGGAGGCAGGAATGTTGTGTCATCTTGTACTGCAAGCATATACTTAGATAGATTCATTTTCTCCCAAGCTGCCCACACTTGATGCCACCTCCTTAGGGAGCCCAAATGAATGGAAGTTTGTATACTCTATTTTTATATTGAATGTTAGCAAGGCATCTCCCTTTTACTGTACCTTTGTTCCTGAATAGCCAGTTATTTTAGTTTATCAGACTCACTTTTGGTCTCAGTGCTAATTTTATCTATTCATGTTCTGGAAAAATTTTCAATTCAATTTATTAAAGATTCTGGTTGAAAGCCATGCTCCTGAAAACAACATAACAGACATAGACTCGTAATACAAATTCGAACAAAAATAACAGAAATGCAAATATAATGATAAAATTAGGCCAACCATTATAAAAGCATTATTTCTACTCCTAGAATTAACATAATCAAGTGCAAATATTTTGATAAATCAGGTCGTGAATCTATTAAAAATGTTGTGCATAGGTCCACAATTAACACAGTAAGGAACAAATATAGTGATAAAGTTTATTGGTCAATAGTAAAGGATGTTTAACTCTGATCGCTTCGGGCTTGTAAGCAAAAATTGCAAGACGGTTTACAAAATATGGATCTGTTTGCTGAAGGAGCCATGTTAATTTCTCTCTATTTGAGAAGTATGTCAGTTTCTGCAAGAATGGTGATAAATATTTTCTTCTTGTGTCATTATATAGAGGACATTTTAAAAGATAATGAATAGTGTCTTCCAAAACTCCTAGACAGGCAGAGCAACAGCTTTTAGCCCTTGGAATAGAAAGTCTATGTCCAGCCAAAACAGCTGTGGGCATTTGTTTGGTCCTGAATCTAGTCAAAGAGGTTCTCCATTTATTGTTAAGATCCAGCTGTAAATATCTTTCTCCCCCCAGTCTAATTTCCAAAGAATATATAAAGGGTCTTTTATATATAAAGAATATAAAATATTAACCTGAGCTCCAGTGTCAAGTTTAAATGAAACTATTGTTTCTTGCACTTCCACTGACAAAATCCAGTCCCTCTCATTGATTTTGCTCGATTCATAGATTTCATAGACATTAGGGACCCCATAAGATCATCGGGTCCCAAGGGGCAGAAGGTCAGCTAGGGTCAAAGGATCCCAGCAAGATAAACATCCAAATGTTTCTTGAAGGTGTCCAGAGTAGGTGTTTGCACTAGTTCTGGGAGCATCTGTTCTAGGCCTTAGGGGCTCGGACAGCAAAAAAGTTTTTCTTTATGTCCAGCCTAAAACAGTCTTGCTGGAGTTTGTGACCACTGGACCCTGTTATCCCCCAGGGTGCTCTGGTGAACAGGTGTTCCTCCAGATCCTAATGCACACCCCTGATGTATTTACAGGCTGCCACCATGTAATCCCTGAGCCTACGCTTCTCCAGGCTGAAGAGTATGCTTACCTGTATGCACATGAGGTTTTTGCATTTGGAATCTGTATCATTTAGCAAAATGGTTGGTTCCTCTTGTTACAGTTAAAACACAGCTTTTCAAATGCTGGTCTGGGAGCTATGTTGCCCTCCACACTTGCAGCATAACTAGCTTTTTGCTGTCTCACACTTCGTGCTCTCTTTGCTGGTGGAAAATTCCACCCTGTGTGATGACATTTTCCGGCCACATTCTTTCATGCCTACTGCCTGGATGACCCCTTTGTACATTCAGCTCCACAGCCTGGGCCTTCACAGTTTCTGCTGCCCTGAACACTTGGACAGTCTTTTCTAGGGACAAGTCTCCCTCACACAATATCCTTTCTTTAATGCAGAATGTGCAATGCCACCAATATACCTAGCTCTAACCAGAGACTATTTTTCTCAAAAGCGCAGTTCTGATGAGTCTCTTTAGTTCAGTAAGATTTATACTTAATTGCTTGCACAATAAATCTGTGTCTTCCAAAAGACTTTTCTGGCATGCCGTACTCCTCAAAATTAGACAGTATTACACTAAACTACATATTTTGGCCTTCTTTAAAGATACAGGTATTATGTACAGCCAGGGCTTCCTTCCCCACAATATGGAAGATTCAGGATTTGACTTTGTTGTTCTTCTCTTTTGCCTTTGTGGCTGCTAGTTACCATTCATACCTTTGACTGAATGTCCTCCTGTTCTTTGCTATATTGCCCTGCCTTAAAAGGGCAGATGGAGTTTGCAACACTTCCATGGCTAACAGCCTGTTTGCTTAGAAAATTACTATTCAGGGAAATCACTTAAAGTGGCTCTTGTCCTTCCACACAGCTGCACAGCTGCCCAGCTGCAGCTGCTTTCAGGTTCCAAGTTCTTCTTTAGTTTGGATCTCAAATTCTTTCAAGTTTTGTCTCGTTTATCACTTCTGACCCTGTGTAGTAATCACTGAGATCACTGAATACAGGTATACAATGCATGAGAAGAACCAACACTAAAATGTATTTGTGGAGAAGTAGGCAACATCTGCAGACCCTTGATGTGATTCTAACTAACTTATTACCTAGTTGCTTCCTGAGGGACCATCTCCCATTTCCCAACTCCCCCAGTCTCCTGTTAGGGAGCCCCTCTAAATTATGACATCTATTGCCACATTAACAGTTTCCGGTTAGTAAAGGTTCCAAATGTTTTCCACAGGAAGGCTGGGACTCATGTCACAGGTGAGATCCCTGCCTTCTGCTAGCGCTTCTTTTTCTACTTGTATGAATGGGCAAAATTCCTGGATTAAGGATGTTGTATTTCTGGTCCTGTTGTTGGTTTCTGAGAAGCATAGCTGTGAAATATGGGGCAGAATGGAGCCAGGATGGGTGATTTATGATACAGAATGTTCTGCAGAGTGTGCTTAGCTTTCTGCATTGCAGAGGGAGAAGTAATCTCTCATCATGAGTACAGACATAGGATACGATTGCTATGGAGTTTCTATCCTAGATTTTACTCAATAGCAAACTTATTCCGAAGTAATAAGCGGACATACATCCAGATCTCCCAAGCCAGTTGCCTCTAGCAGGCACTGTTACAGTGTCTGGCCACTTGGTAGCAAGGAAGACAGTCTGCATTGAGCAAATAACAACCCCAGATTGAAACTGTCCAGGGCAGGAATTGTCAACCTTTTATTAAGAGCAGGTTATCCCTTACGACTCAGCCATTGCTACACGCTGCCAATCCCCTGGTGCTGCTGCAGCCTGTGTGGAGATCCACTCTCTTGCCCACAGATGCAGGCTCTGCCAGAAAATATGCTGCCAAAAAGCACAACAAGCAACAATTTGGAGCACTTATTTTTAGGCATAGAGCAGAGCCTGCAATTGTGGGGTGGAGAAAACAGTCTTCCGCAGAAGCAGGGATGGCTTGATGGCAGTTTGGGCTTGGCATGCTGTGTCCTTACTCTGCTGCTCTCCATCCTTCCTTTCCTCAGGATCCTGAAATCAATCATCTCATAATTGCTGCTGCCCAAGTTGCCATCCACTACTACATTTTCCACCAATTCTTCCCTGTTTGTGAGCAGCCAGTCAAAAAGATCATGGCCCCTAGCTGGCCTCTCCAACACTTGCACCAGGTAATTGTCCCCAACACTCTTTAAAAACTTCTTGGATTGCCTGTGCACTGCTGTATTGCCTTCCCAAATGATGTCGGGCAGATTAAAATCCCCTATGAGAACCAGGGCCTGTGATCAGGAAACTTCTGCTAGCTTTCTGAAGAAAGCATCATCTACCTTATCCTCATAGTCTGGTAGTCCATAGCCATGACATCTCCCTTGTTGCTGTCCACTCTAACCCAAACCCAAAGACTTTCAATGGGCCCATCTCCAGTTTCATACTAGAGCTCTGAGCAGTCAAATAGATTTTCTACATAAAAAACAACTCCTCCTGCTCTTCTCTCCTGCCTTTCCTTCCTGAACAGTTTATACCCATCTGTGACAGTGCACTAGTCATGTGAGCTATCCCACCAAGTCTTTTATTATGCCAATCACATCACAGTTCTATGACTGTGTGAGGACTTCCCATTCTTTCTGCTTGTTTCTGAGGATCTGTACATTCATGCAGACATCTGAGGTAACTAACCCATTTCCCTACTTTCTCAGGAAGATTGAGAACACCCTCCTTTTCCCCGCTCCTGCTTGTGTAAGAGGATGATAGGATTCAAGGTATAGTTCAGCAATAATGTCTTTAGGGTGTAGTTTCATTCATTTTCCTGCCTCTGAAACTTTTTCTTTGATTGTCTTTTCTATAAATAAGAAAAAAAGTGTTTCAAGTGTTTCAGAGAATGAACCATATGAATGATGTTTCTATGTTTTTCAACAGAAGAAATTAGAGATTATTAATAAAATTCAAAAATCTTACCGAGGTTCTCTTTTCTTGACATAATCATGGCCCTCAAACCTTATAGCAAGGTATGATCCTGGGATACTCAGTTTTAATAATCTTTTCAAGGTAGTTTTCTTTCTGTTTATACTGATCCATTTTGCACTGAAGTAGCAACCTACTAAATCACTACCTAGTGATGCACAGTAGCATAATATACAAGGCAGCAAGAGAACCAGTGTCAGTCTTTGCTTTACTTCAGGGATGAATTGAACTTCATAAGGACAAAAACACAAACACTGATAAATTTGTCCAACAAATTTGTCCAACAAGCCTAATAGTTTCATCTCCTCCATCCTTTTGCTTAAGTAATCTTCTGAGAAAAGGTTATACAGTTACTGCACAAAACAACTTCTCTTTATTAGGAGAATAAGAAATATTCAAATGGGAAGCCCTTGTTTGGTCATGCTTTAAATTATTTCAGATTTCCCTAGTCTTTTGTTATTTAGAAGGAACACTGCTTGGAATATCCAGAGCTATGTTTTAATCTTTACTGACACAGGTAATGCTTGTTAAACCACATGCGCTTGTGCTGACTACTTCTTTTTCTCCCATTTACTCACATTTTGAACTATGTCTTTAGGGTGAGGTTGCTTAGTCTTTGCAACTACATCCCTTGCAAAGGCATGAGACACTCATTCTTAGTACACACCAGACACTGCCATATAGGCAGCCATTGAAAAGATCTATGTTCTAGTTTCCCTCTCTTGAAGCATGGTTTGTCTAGCTGTTTTCACTCTACTTCTTTCTAGCCTTAGAGCCAATTTCTTGCCTGATGATGGGCAACCTGCAGACCTGCAAATCTCAGTGAGTGACCTCACCTGGAGTTCTGAATGGCTCTGAATGGTCAAAGGGTTTTTAGCTAGTGGGGGTCAATTTGAAAGGTGCATAAAAATATGAATGCAACCTCTATATTAGAAAGAGGCCTAGTCTGCAGAAGTTGGTTCAAGAATGGGTCCCCTAAATCAGAAGGATTCATTCATATCCAGGAATCTGGTATGTGTCTTTACAACATCCATTAGACTATAGCCATTGGGCAAAACACTGCCATTAAATGTATTACAATGAACAATTTGTTAACACTTGCTAAACTTAGGGTTATTATTTTTGAGATGGAGCACATTTGATTAACAGCGTGGCTACCTGGGTTGGAATGAGGCATACCCTCTCACTGGACTTTCCAATTGTCAGTTTAGAAGTCTGTGAATTCTCAAGTGCAGGCCTCTTTCAAAACCCTATGAGAAATCTTTCGGGTGTCAGATGAGTAAACCTTTGGCCTGTATCTAATCCCATCCACTTGCCTCCACAATACAACATTCCCATACTCCTACAGCCAATTATATCAGGATCCCATACAAGACTTATTTCTAGATGCTGAAAAAAAAATCTGCAGTGTCTCTATAAGAAATGTTCTACAAAGGAGGCTTATAAAATTTGAGCATCTGTTTGTTATGAAACTCTGTACCAACAGCTTGCAAATGCTATCTACAAATTAGTTAACCCAAAATATTCTTTGTTCATGTTGGAAAGATTGGATAACATGTATTTATGATATCTCAGTATCACAGTATCTCAAAATAAATCTTACCTAGACCAGATGCCACCTCCCATACACATGCATATCTATCTGCAGCTGCTTCAGGTGAGATTTATTTTGAGATTGAGTCATTAAGAGATTGGAAAAAATTCAAGCCAGAGAATGTAAAATTCCATGGGGACTTCTCTACCATTCTCACTTCAGATGCCAGATTCTCTTGTTTCAAGACAGGTATCTGACATGCTTTGTTACCTGATTAAACCTGCATTTGTTTAATTCTGGCTTATTACTGTCTGAGACACTGTTGTGAAATGAAAATTACTGACATTTGCCTGCCAAATGCAGTGTTTCAGACGGTTATGCATTAACATTCCTTAATTACAGCGAGCCACACCTGACAGGTTAATTCCAATACCAAGTTAACAACACACTTCTCTTTGACGGGATGATCTTTAATTGTATTTTGCCTAACAGATCTTGTTCTGCTCTGGGTTTATATTATACAATATTCACAAACAGCATAAGAAAAGAGAAACGATCAAAAATAAGTTTTGTTCAAGGCAATCCACTCTTCGTCTATGCTTTAGAGGAGGTGAGAGAATAACACTTTTCTGATACATGCCTGTCGTATTAACGGCCCATGTGGTACATTACCATTCTGATGTTCTATGTGTGAACATCAGGGACTGCCAAAGGCAATATATTATTGTAAGTGCTAGAATCCTACAAAACAGAGATGGAATAGGCTTTCTTGATATTCAGCCTCCCTACAAAAGCATGACTGTATCTCTTATATTGCAATCTCTATATTTCATGTCCCATCTAAAATTAAATTGCTTGAAATTTATTCTTTGTTAATTATCTTTTAATACTGAGCACTGCTGAGTTTAGAAAAAAGTGATAGTCAAATCCAATGTATCCCTGAAGGGTGAAATCCTGGTTTCACTGAAGTCACTAAGAGTTTTGTCACTGACTCATCTAAAAATCTTTAAACTGTTACAGCTGTTTGAAAAGCCTGAAATATAGTTAAATGTGATCCTTGCTCCTGGATCTCCTGGCTATTTTTGAATGTTTTTAATAACATTGCTCCTATTATGTATTTTTGTTAATATATTTTCTTTTCTTTTTTCTGTGTGAAAGGCTCACACAAACAGAGGAAACAGACTAACTGATTGCACAGGGGAAACAATGACTCTACAGAAAGTGCTGTCAAGTTCCCAAAGTAAGCAAAATGGACTATCACTATTTTATCTCTAATCTCTTTCTGGTACAGTTATTTCAGGTGTAATTTGTAACACTTGGAAGTTAAAAAAAGAGTTGTATAGTTAATGTGTTTGTGCCTCTTCACAGGGATACTGTCAAAGTATTTGTGCTCAAAATTTGACCTACCTAAAAGCTCTACAGTCCCATCCAAACTGGGATTCTAGCCACCAATAGAGCTCCCCCAGTTCAAACCTTACCTTAGACACAAACCACGCTAGTGCAGCTTGTCTTGATACAAACCAATATTCTGTATAATCCTATTTGTGGTTCAGACAGACATAAACCTCAGGATATAGCTAAGACCCCAGACTAGTGCAACTCCACATCTGGGAATCCATTTGCAAGATCAGGCCTTATGCACGAACAGAAATTTACCTAATTGTATTAGCATTGAGATTTATACCGGTTGTTTTAGACAAACCTGATGGCATGAACTCATATTAGAGCTGCCCAACACAAATCAATATCAGGCTCTGTTTTCGGTTGCTTATAGAAGGATTATCCAACTTCTGAGTGGCTAGAGACCACACACCACATGGGCCACAAGCCTCCATTCCATACAGGCTGTGTGGGCTCCCCAGGCTCACCCACACAAAGGCTCTATGGGTTCCCTGCCCTCCCCTCGCATCCCTTGCCCCACACCCACCATGGGGTTATAGCTTTGTCCATCTCTAACTAGTGAGATCAGCAGCTTCCTCAGCTAATGGATAATTTTCTTTTGACTTGTGCCAAAATGTTTCAGCCACTCCTGAGAACAACATGAGAAGACCATAAGCTATTTTGCCTGTCAGAAAAAGTTCTAGCAACTTCTCTTTTTTGAGACTTACCAAGACTGTTTGGAGCAAGATCATGAAATTTGACAAAGGTATGTCTTTTGTTGTCTCCTGGAAAGTGCACCCTCTCCTCCCCGTCTCCCCACAAGGCTAAGTGATGTGATTTTGATGTTTAAAGAGGCTCTATAAAGATTTTTAGGGTATACCTACACCACAACAGCAGCATCTCTTCCAATGAGACACTCATGAGCACTCCATGTTCACATGCTCTAAACCGAGAAACATGCTGCTGAGGCTTCTCCCAGATCATATCCAGGAAGCCACTCTCAAGCACTCTGAACACCAGTCTTGAGAACAACTGCACAGGGATAGATGCTGCTCTTAGCATCTCACTTAGATAGAGTGGCCTTATCAATATACTACTAGGTTTGGATCTTACAAATAGGACTGGATGGGCACAGCACACTTGGGAACATGTTGGCTAGGGCACGCTGCCACCACATTGTAGATGCATCCTATATGGCTAAGTACAGACAAGCAAAAAGCTGGAAGATGAATCAATTCAGTCTTTGCAGGTTAGTCTAAACTGCAAAGATTAAGCTAAGAAACAGCTAGACAGACATTCACTTCCGATTCAGAAAATGCAGCCTCAGGCCTGCAGGGGCTCGGGCCAGAAGCTGGGTGGGGGAGGGTGGAGCATGTAGCCTGTATGGGCTGTGTATTTGCTTCCTCTTCCTGCTGTCCCTGAGGTCTCTGAGATTTGCTGTGTAGAATCACAGCAGCAGGCCTCTGCAGGGTTGCTTATCACTTCTTCTTCCTGCTTCCAGGTGCCTCTGGGATTTGTAGTCCACAGTCACAGCCCACACTAAGTTTTTAGAAGGGCAGGGCAGGGCAGGGCAATTCTGTACTCAGGAAAGGTAAGTTTAACCCTCCCCTGCCTCCCAGGCCCTAGCCAGGGTTTGCCTGGGAGGGCAATTCCTACCTCCCCCCAACCCCAACCCAGGGCTGAAAAGCATGCTGGGGGACCATGATTTAACTTAAACCAGGAAGGGGCCTGGGACAAAAGTTTTATATACCAGTTTGACCCAAATCAGTTAAGTCTGATACTACCAGGTTTACGTCTAAACCAGCTTCAGCTCTTTATGTGCACTGATCTTCTGTTCTGTTACAGGTTTAAATCAGTTTCTTATGATTTAAACTGGTTTATGTGCAACTTCTGTCCCTAGCCTATATGCTAGATATCCCCTGGTGTGCAAAGTGAACACTGCCCATTGCTGTACATATTTTTTTGATAAAAAGATTCTGTTTCCTAGTTTAGCCACCCAGTAGTGTCTGAGATCCCTAACTCCTCTAAAATTTAATTAAAAAATATGACCCAATTTGGTTTGTTTGTTTATCTTAGCACTGTACAGCCAGTTCACCTTTTCACAAACCAAGCTAGCCTGCTGCATTAGTGACACCTGCATCTTGCAGGGTGTTTTACAACTGAGCTCCAAGTTTGGGATTGAGTCTTCTACGCTAAACAACACTGTATGGATAATGTCCCCAGTGTAATCACAGTACACATGATTACTTTATGCAAACCAAGCCTCTGTGTTCCTTCTAAACTAGCTGAACTACAGAAAATGAGAAAACCCACAAAATACCTGAAGCAATTTCATAGTATCATATAGATCATCATATAGATAATTTATTTTTATCAACACATTCCTATAAACCATGAATGCCATCTTTAATTAAAACTCACTTGGAATGATCAAAGATGTACAGTGTATTGCTTGAAAGGCTCTTCGCATCAGGGTTGTGAAATAAGAACATGAAATGTGAGAGAGACCTTCTGGCTATATGTAGGTTTGAAAGAGAATGGGTTTTCATCATAGATTCAGACCACAGTATAGGTGCTATTTCTTGTTGAACTGAAAAATAATGGATAACTTTATAAGACTGGGAAAAGAAATTTTAAGAAATACCTCAGGGTCTTTCTAAACCTGTTTGTACAATATTATAGTTTATATTTAGGCTTCATGATATCCACATTCATAACAAAGAGTATTATAGAACAAAACAGAGAGGATGAAGGCTTTTATTTCTTGATTTATTTTTAGATTTCTAATCTCTGTGATTTACAATAACTCCCTGGAAACATCATTAAAAAATAATGTTGGAGGGGTAACCTCATGTACTAGTTTGCACTAGCGAAATCTACAACATTTTGGGCTATTAATATACAATCAAAAAAAGGTCATTGGTCTGCAGAAGCCGAGATGGGCCTTTGGATTGGTGTGTTTAAGGTATGCTGATTTTTATAGCCAACGGGTCTAGGAAGTGGTATGGTTAACATCCTGTCTGGATCCCCTCAACTCCTTACCCTGAGTGACCAGCTGGGTCAACTTCGGATGACCTTCAAGTTCAGTGCAAGACTCAAACTGTGACTTCAAGCTGTGTAGCAAGACGGACTGTTGGACAGGATACAAACTGGGGTGTTTTAATCGTCTGCCACAATAGCCTAGTAGTGATGTGCAGTTCAGGTGTTGTTTTGTTTTTACTTAAAATGGATTCTGAAAACAATGTGCTTGTTTTCATTCTTATGGGTTTCTATCATAAACTGTAAGAAACAGGGAACTCAGAGCCTCAGATTGTGCCAGTCGTTGAAGCCAGGGTAAACCTGGTGTGAAATTAGAGTCAGGTCTATCCAGTATGAGAGAATACAGCATTTAGAGCTCAATCATGCCTGCCTGGTTGCACAAGAGGGTTTTAAACATCGTTATGACAGACAGTGCATGTCATCTGTATTTGTTTAGGAGACATCAACAACTCACCAGATGTTGCTAGGAAGAACTTCTAAAGTCATCAAAAGTATCAATCTAGGAAGTACTACTCAAGGTAAATGGAAACAGAGTCTTTAGTGGCTAAATTTCATCATTAGGAATCCCAAAAATGCTTAATTTAGTGACAAAATTGCCAAATTGGTAACACTGAGGCAGGTGGACAAGCCTTAAACCTGCCACAGAGCCTCCTGTAACAGCCCATACACTCAGTGTAGCTCAAAGGGGAAGGAGCTAAAGGGCTGATTGGTAAATAGGTTTCGTTTGGAGCCAAGAAAAAGAAGGAACTAGAATATGATTTTCATCGCTAATCACCCATTTCCAAATCAAATATATTTTAGCCTTATACCCTTGCAATTCTTCTAAAGGAATCTTCTTATGCTGTAACCAATATTTATTTGATATTAAGAATGAATTAGGCCTCAGTTCTGGAATGAGCTTTATGCCAGGAAAACTGCACTAGGATCCTGCATAGGCCCCAGGGTCTTTCCACATGGGCAAACTTGTGTCACAAAGGCCCTGTGACTGGAAGCTCTTTGTAGCTTGTCAGTGAATACTACTTCTGACCAGATGGTGTAAATTAAAAGGATCTCAACAACTGCCAGCTGAGCAGCATTAATACCAAATGAGTGTAAATTACATTCACAGCCCCAGCCTTTCCTCTGCCCTGTGTGGCATCATGGGCATTTACAACTCTATGAAACTAAAGAAAATGGTTAAATTCTGCATGTTTAAAATTTGCTCTCATTTAGAGCAATTCTCCTTTCACATCTAGCACTAGTCCTCAGCAGTGCTCTTTTGCCCTCCCTACAGGTGAAGATCTCCATCTGATGACAATATCAAAGAAGAGCAGAATATCAAAGCTAACATTGCCTTGTTGACATGAAGTAAGTACTTTATCCCAATATTTAAGGTACTTAAGGTGTCATATAGTCCACACAGCAACCTACTACAAAGTTATCATTTATCAGTGATATTTCAAACTCCAAAAGTTTGCAACTTGTTCATAAGAGTGTCACCCCTTCATGCCTACAGCCTTTAGTTTATGCACAATTTGAGAGTAGCCACAGTAATTTTGTAAGCAAAAAGCCATGTACAGGTTTCCCTCAATTTATGCGGGTTCTTTATATGCAAATTTGCTCTTATACGGTGAGCACATTTAGACCCACAATTCATTATATGCAAGGTAAATTTGCTCTTATGTGATCAGCATAGATGCCCCCCACCCAAGCAGGTAAGTCTGTGGGTAGAGGGGAAAAGGCCATGGCCCCACTTACCCCAGCCCCAGCTGCCTGCAGCCCCTGGGTTGCACCGTGCTCTACCTGTTCCCCCACACCTGGGCTCACTCCAGCTCTTGGGCTGCATTGTGCCATGGTGCAGGCAGCTGGTGTTGGTTGCTCCTGGGGCTGGATGAGCATGGGCTGGGGTGAATGCAAACAAGCAGAGCCCCAAGTAACATGGGGTGCAGCACTCACCCCAGATGCAGCTGCAGCAGCCCTGGGAGCAGAGGACACTAGCTGCCTGCACCAGGGCACGGCACAGCCCAGGAGCAGATGTGAGTGGAGACAAGCAGTGCCGAGGCACAGGGGGACAGGCGAAGCATGGTGCAGCCCAGCGGCTGCAGGCAGCTGGCACCGGCCACTTTTGGTGCTGCTGCAACCGGAGCTGGGGTGAGTGCCTGTCTGTTCCCTCTGCTTTGCTGCCTTGTGCAGCCCTGGGAGTGACACCCCTCTCCCAACCCTTCCCTAGTCCCAGCCTCACTCCCTTCTTCCTTCACTGCCATAGGAACCTATCACTATTTGTTACACTGTAAAGTGGGTTCGCTTTATGCAAACTCGATTTATGCGCCATTCTCTGGGAATACATGTACAGCATAAATCAAGGGAAACGTGTATTTTAAGATAAAACCATTAGTTCAATGTTTTCAAAAACGCACCAGTTCATAAACTTAGTATTTTTCTCCCTTTCATATCCATCATGTCATTTCTTTCTCTTTCTTTTTGCTTCTCAGTGCTTTTCAAACAGCTCTTCTGAAAGCAAACTGGAACTGGATAACACTATTTGGCTGGCTAATGGTATTAGCCATTCAAAAGTCAAGGCTAACTAGAAAGGTAGACAGAGACTATCAGAATGCCATAGATATAGATGAAAAAAACACTCTAGAAATATGCAAACGTACATTTTTGAAGTCAAACTTTATCATCCCATAAACTCTTTTGATAGAAAGATATGCAGGTAAGCTTAAATCCAGAATTAAATGGCAGAAGCCAAATCATACCCAGAAACTATGTTCTCACTTGCCCAGCCTGATTATATATTGTTCTCAGTTTTTCTCTCCTGCCCCTCTGATAATATAATGGCTTCATCTAGATCAAAGTCATTCGGTGTGTACTGTCATTAACATGTACCTTTAATTTCATATCTCCCTCTGTAAATGAATTTCTTATGTGTTACTTAAAGAAAAATCTGATCATTCTTCTGACCCCTAATGCTGTTGCTTCAAAAAAGTTTAGCATAAAAATCATGCTCTTTCTATGTTTTCCAGGGGACAGTTTAGTTACTAATTATGCTAACAAAACACTGCTGATCCCTGATAAAATGCAGTGCACACAATCCCCATTTAAATATGGAAACTTTTAAAATTCGTTCCTTCTGCCATTTGATAATGTCAGAGAATGGAAAGATTAGGTAGCCCCCTGGGAGTTCCCTGATTATGGACATTCACACAGCGCAACATTTACTTAAACAGCTTTTCAATAGCTTGTATATTTTGACTGGTTTTGCTCAGGGAATGAGCCACATATAAACAAAGAAAGTCAATAGAAGAAGGAAAAACATGTGTAAAGTACATGGGGATTTGTATTTCAAAGCACTTTTTATCTAATTCTCTTTGTGACAAGTTATAAAGGTTCTCTTGCCTATCTGGCTAAGTACAGACAGTCAAAAAGCCCTAGATCAAATCAATTCAATCTTTTCAGGCTAGTCTAAGCTGCATAAATTCAACCAATAAGTAAATGAACAGACATTCACTTTTGATTCCGGAAATGCAGCCACACGCAAAAGCCAGGGGATACTAGAGGGCATCCTGCTTGGCTGGAGCAGACAGCTTGGGCCAAGGCTAGCTTGCCTACTCACCCTGTAGGGTGGTAGGTGGGGAGGAAGGGGAAGGGGTTGCAGGGAGGTGCAAAGCATCCTGGGATGTTGGGAGATTGAGAGTTAACTTGAATCTGGATGGGATCTGGGACAGAAATTCAATAAACTGATTTAACCTAAATCAGTTAAGTCTGATACTACATCCATTCAACTGATTTATCTTAAACCAGTTTTGACTGTTTTGAAAGAGG
This sequence comes from Caiman crocodilus, assembly GCA_030014935.1. Lineage (NCBI taxonomy): Eukaryota > Metazoa > Chordata > Crocodylia > Alligatoridae > Caiman > Caiman crocodilus. The sequence goes on along the minus strand of JAGPOW010003316.1, from coordinate 152,325,011 downwards.
TTTATGTGCACTGAACTTCTGCTGAGTTATAGGTTTGAACCAGTTTGTGATCATTTATACCGCAGTGTTACGCATCATTTCTGTCCCTAGCCTCTAGCATCTAAGAGATTACAAGGAAAACGCAACCTTTCTGTCTACCACATGTGGGATCAAGAGTGAGCTATGAAAACCACAACTATTCAGGATAAAGAGGGAGTCCTTTCCCTCTAAGCTTTCCTTAGGGAGCAAGGAAGTTATCTGCCATAGACTATATGGGCAAGAGAAGAAAGCAAAGCAAAAGGACAAGGCAGAAGTAGCATAAATGGTAAAAAGATAGATAAATAAAAGATGTCTTCAGAAAAGCTGAATGCAGGCATTAGGACAGCTGTGTCTCAAGGAGGAATAGCATGAATAAGCACAAAGGTGGCCAAGCTAACAGTTGGCAGAAAGAAGGACTAATGTTTTTACCAGAAATGACCTGCCCTTGGGCAGTTTCTCTAGTGCATTAGACACAAGAATAGTTTCCATCAACGTCAGCTTTATTTGATTTTTCCAACTGATTTTATTATACAAACAACATTTACTTAAGCAAGTAAGAGGAAAGCCCCACACTTCATCTCTTTCTGAGTACCTTTATCAACCCCATAAAATGCGACATGTACTAGGTGTGGGACGTCTTCCTCTACCCCCATACAGTTTACCAATGCAACATATTCAAGATCAGAGCTTACTGGGGTGGTGTTGCAATATAAAATCCTCTTCCAGGGACATATTTTCAAAAAATGTCTTTGTTATTATAAGCCATTGCTAAAACATTTGCAGATTTTTTTAAAGCTTAAATCTCCTCATCTTTTTTCCTCCCCATAAATGGAAATAGATTTTTCTGTCATAGAATGTGAAACCCAACCTCCATGTCAGCAATTTCCAGATTATACGTCATGGCCCCAAATGGGGTGGCTGTCTTTAGTAAGTAGGATTCTGACTCCACAAACATCAGCTATAAGCAGTTGGGTTCAGAGGGATGTCACAAGTCAACCAGAAGTGAGTCCACAAGCCCAAAAATGGTGTCACTAGGGAAAAAGACCATGAAGGAGTGCTCTACATAGCTATTAGCTTCTTACATGAGACTACATAAATATATCAACAGCAAAACACCTTAAGTTGTAGTGGTTGTGTTTGTTTCCCATCTATTCATTAATCTAGTGGAATTTGATGTTATTTTTTGAAGAAACACCTTCAAAGAGTAATACTTTTGAAACTGATACCATACTAGAACTCCATAATTAGCATTTCCTCAACTGTAATGGCATTCTGGGCAAGCTGTAGCCTCTCTAGGCAAAATTTCTAGCAAAATCTTGCAACATAATCAGCTGGTAGACATCAACTTGCTCCTTCTGATAACTACATTGATTTACATGAGCTGGTAAATCTGGTCCCAGGTGCTTAGCAACTCTGAAAACCAGTGATTCATGGGTATGAATATGTTAATAAATACCTGTATGTAGAGCAGTACCAGGGTCTTAAGTGAGGAATATTACCTAGTGTCCAGTGTCAAAACAAATTTGGGATCAGCCAAGTTCTGCAGACTTCATAATTATGGCTACTGAATTCTTTATCTCCATGAGATTTAGAATATGACGGTCTAGATGATGAGCAACACCTTAATTGCTGGGTGGGTTTGTGATACAGGAGAAAAACAGCTGTTTTAATTTCATGGGCATACAACTAAACTAAACAGCCACAGGCAAGACCATCTTGGAACAACTGGGCCCTTGCTATGTATTTTCCAGGAATACTGCAGAAAATTAAAAATAGCATTTAATTTTAGAAAAGGACCCTCTGTTAATTCCCTGCCCTTTTTATATAAACATCCACAAAATACGGCTCTCTTGAGTAGTTAGTAGCAGAACATAAACTTTTGACAATTAATGATGAAGATAGCAAAAACAGCTGGGGAGTTATATTACCACATGGGTCTGCATCCTGAGGTCCTGAGACGGTTGCTGCTCAGCAAACTGCTCTTGTCTTCAATGGACCCAGGCAAACACATTCCTCTCCCTGCTGGCTCCCATTCATCTCCCACTATCCTCCCCAAACAGCAGCCATCTTTCTCTTGAGTGGACAAAAACACTTGTTCCATTAAAAGGAATTCTGGAATTTAACTTTCTTTTCTCCACACATATGTACGTACCTGGTACAACACTTATTTACGCCATGGTGTCACGAATGGCTATTGATTTTAAAGACAGCAGTATCTTCCCCTTCACAAGGTCCAATGTGTCCCTACTCCTACCCTCACCTCTAACAAAAATAGAATTCCCCTTGTTTGAGCCACTGTACATAAACCAGAGGAGATTATGTACAATGAGATACTGCATATGCTCTGAATATGCATTGCAGCTGCAGAATCAATAAGGAGCCTAATATACATTGTCAAAGCACTTGTAGTCTTTGCTAAGCTAAGGCCCTCCAGATGTCCATTATATACTGGTTCTTAATAAAAGTGAGATACATTACAAAATCTGCCAGTTGGCAGAGACCTTGAGGGAAAAGACAGACAAGGGAAACCAGACCACACACTCCTTCAGTTAGGCTGATTTTAGCCTCTGTAGAGGGAAGCTGCAGCTACAAACTATGAACAGTAAATAGGAAGTAAAGAGTGGACGGAAACAAGAGGGGAAACTGTATACAAAATCATTCCTCCTAGTATAAAGCTACAGCATATGAGCAAAACCCAGTATTTTAGCTCCACAGGGAATTACTCATATCCTCTGATGACAGAAATAATGGCCACAAAAATTAAAAATTAGAATTGGAAAGGACCTGGAATCATAGGTCATATCATCCACCCTGCCACAGCAAGCAGCATGACTCAGTCAAGGAACACCAGCTTAGCCTGTAAACACCATAAGTGGTATTAAAAGTTGGCTCAAGGTTTGTCAGCTATAGAAAACAGTCCGTTTCCTTTTCCTTCGGTATATACTGAAAAGGGAGCGTATTAAGACATTTATGGTAAGTACTTTCTTATTCTTTTTTCTCAAACCTCACCCCCTCAGTTTTAATTTGACAGGATCTCCTTATTACATACACCAATTATATATATGAGTATTCAACAACCTTCATTCAGCAGCAGGCATTCTTTGATGCAGTCTCCACCTTCTAGAGGGGAACAACCAACAAATGGTACTGTCTCTTTTTCTACACAGCCTAACATGCAATTGTGTATTTGCTTTACTACCTGCCCAACAAAGTTAAAGAATGACAAGGATTATATTATATTGAACCATATTATGTTCAAGGGTTCTCAAACTGGGGTATGCATAGTTGTAGGGGTATATGATAAGAAACGGCATGCAATCGAAAGGAATGATGAAGCAGGAAGGAATGGGAAAATATAAATTAAAGAAAAGGGATACAAGCAGACCAACTTTACAGTATTTCTTCTGTTGGTGGAGAGGTTACCACATGATTACAGTAAAAGAAAGTGTTACTTTGTATTAGCTGTAAACCAAAATCATGGGAGTATAACAAAAGTATAACAAACTTCAAAAAGGGTTTTTGAGTATAGTGTGTTTGAAAACGGTTGATGGAACTGAAGTTTGGCAAAGGTTTCTACATTTAAGATTTAATATTCTAGCTTTATGATAAAGACAGCTTGGGCACACATTAAGAATGTACGTAGCAAAACAAACACAGGCCATTAGCAAGAACTTGTGAATTCTAATATGCATTGGCTTGTTGCCTTTGCAGAAGCTCATTGTCTTTGTCAGTGTAATACACAAATTACACCTACAGGCAAATGGCATGGGGTACGGTAACAGAGTGCAAGCTTTCAGACATTCTGTGCTATTTAGTTGCTCTCAAAACACACACAACAACTCAGATAATTACGTTCACTGCAAAACCTCAGCATGGAGCGCTGGAAACCTTTTAGGGACTTTTTATCATTTCCTGCCTTTGCCAGAATGAGGCTAATTTGCTCCTATTTCAGCAGACTCGAGCAGAGTGAGAAAAGAGAGACTGGATTGTCAGCATTATTGAAAAGATTCATGATTAGTCACACTCACTTAAAGGCAAGTTACTTGCCAGACACTACACCGCTCATTAACAGACCTGCAAGCTGGCAGCCCTCCAGCAGCTGAGCAACAGCTCCGGGCCTGGCGGACCCAAGAGGACCTTTGAAACCCTGTGTTCTCTTGCACTCTGAAGTGCAAGGGGCCAGTTTAGGCATGCCTGGGTGAAATTGGCTCCCTAGGAGTTCAGCAAATGTGTTTATTTTATGCTCTATATAGCTTAAAAATAATTGTTCCAGAGTCCAGCTGGTGCAAGCACCAAATTAAAATCTTTGCACGTTAGTCTGAAATTACCTGTTCAGTGCCCTCATTTTAAACCACAAATTCACTTTAGATCAGCCAGAAAAGCAATTCAGTGACAATAGCTTGAGTATCCCAGCTTTAGCTCTTTTGTCTGATTTTTCTACTGGGGCACCAAGGTGTCTTGGCTAGCCAACCGGTCAGGGCCAACTGAGGGAAGCGGTGTTAATTAAGCAGACGCCAGGTGGGCTAGCGATGGAGAGGTGGGACAGCGTTTTGGTTCAAAATAGATTTTACTTATGCCACTGGTAGTAAGATTTTACTATAGCCACGATGCAGGCTGTAGGCTCACTTGCGTAGTTACAGTTCAAGTTACCACAATGAGTTCATACACAAAACGAGTGTGCAGGGAAGGAGTACATCGGGAAGTTGCAGACGGGGAGCCGTTGGTGGGTGATTAGTCTGCCAAAGTCACCCTGCCAGGTGCTCAGAGCTCTTCGCTGCGTGCTCAGAGCTCTGCAAGGTCTTTCCTGCAACGTGGTCAGAATGTGCTCCGCTCCGATTTGGGCGGAAACTGAGCAGACTTTTATACCTTTAGAGTAGCCAATGAAAATTTGCCAAGTAGGAATACTTAATAAGTCAGAACATACCAAATTTAGAATAATGCCAATCATACAGAAGGGTAGTTTCAATGTCAATCATACAGAGGGGTGGTTTCAATGCCAGTTATATGGCGGGATGGTCTATTGTGTCAGGGAGACTCACTTGATTTGGGTTGTGACATGCCCCCCTGGCCATGACACAATAGACAAGATTTAGGTAAGAGTGACTTTCATCTACAAACTCGTTGCGTTGTTACAAGGTTGAGGTAGTAAATGGATGTATACAAATTACAGGCTCTTTCTTTTTTACACATTATAAAACACAACAATATACAACAATGATTACTACTACTAATAAAAACACAAGGCAATTAAAGCATTGATTAACTTGGACAAGATACCTTAGGCTAGAAATTAATGCCCCCCATGCAGGGGTTTCTCACAATTATTTCAAAATCTGTGAAAACTTAATTGTAACACTGATTTACCATGTAGTCGTTACTAATTTAACCATTATTTTTCATTTACTCACGATATCCCTCACGTTCTGTTTCTCTGTCTAAAGTTCCCTTCTTTTTCCATCTATCATCAACTCTCTTCTCTTTTCCTCCTTCTTTTAGTGTACAGGTTTCTCTAATACCTGATCACCTTTCTCTATATGTTTACTACTTGCCCCCTTCCATCAACATCTTCTTCATCTCTTTCCTTACGTTCTGAACCCTTCTTACAAGATATACACTTCATTCATTATTTTTTCTTTGTCTACAGGGTTAATGTTACTAAATCGTTACTTCTAGTCTCAAACCAGGTGTCCACACCAAAGGGATAAATAAGGGTATAAACACAGGATTATTAGCAGACAGGTAAAACTACAAGTACATGATAAGGCCATCTGTTGATGAAATGCCAATCACAGCTTTGGCTGCGAATGACAGGAAATTCAGGTCCAAGCCAAAGGTCCCGAAGTTGGCTCCGTTCGCTGAGGAACCTGTTGATAGCAGACTTGAATGTATCGTGGTCCGGCACTCAGTGTCCTCACTATCGGACAGTCACGGACCATCACTTCATCACCGTCGGGCCTGCAAAAGAACTAACAAACAGACAAACAAACAAGCAGGAAATGTGGCAACAATTGAACTCACCGCAAAACTGGGCAACAAATCAGTTAACCGTGGCTAGCTGGGGCTGGCAATCAGTCATCGCCGTCTTTTAGTTGTCATATTTGAAACCCAGTTCATTCACGAGGTACCATTGGCCTTCATCCCCTAGAAGGCACAATTGCAGCTTCATTAATCCGGAACACTGTAGGAGGAACCCAAACACGGCTCTCTTCTTTGGCGTTCGTTGCGACAACAGTCGCGATTCCCGTGGAACGTCAGATTCACAGCATCTTGCTCTCTGGGCTCTAATGGGGTATGCCGAAGATTGATACTCTACGTCACTGGGAACTCTCGTGGACAACTCTATAATGGCCTGTAAATGGGGAAAGCGACTCAGAAGATTTCCCGCCCTTTGTTCAGCCATTGAACTGAGGAGGGGTCTAAGCGCCGTGGCGTCGTCTCCTCCGTAGACCTCCACACAGTCTCGTATACTATCCAAGGTTGCAGGGACAGTTGCAGGGTTCCATAAGTGATGGTGAGGCCATTCTTCTTTGCACTGGGTCCGCGTCAGTCCCAGTTGATGTACACTGGGGTCCCAGGAGGCATATGATACCCCTATTATGGCCAGCAGGAGTTGTTCTGCACTGGCCTTTTTTGGACGATCTTCATGCCAGATGTGAGGCTTGTGGGTCTCTTGTCCGGAGACAAGCGCTGGGAGCAGGATGGGCCAGCAAGCATTACTTGTTATCACATCCAGGTCGGTGACATGTCCTCCACTCCATGAAGCTTGACGAGTCACGTAATGTGCTTCCTCTACCTCTAGCAAGTCTGACCCGAACTCAACTACCAGACGTCCCAACCATATAGCCAACGATTCTTCAGATCTTATTTTTGGTTCCTTACACAACTCTTGCATCTCTGTTCTCATGAGGATGCAGCATGTTGTGGTGTTACGAGCTGTGTCTTTGTCTTGCACGTCAATGACTTGCTTAACCATTCCCACTGGATGGACCGTGGTGAGAAGGGGGTTAACTGTGCGTGGCGGGACCTGCTCTCCCCCGCAGGGGGCGGCTCCACTTCTGACGTTACACCAGGGGGTGGAGCTTCTTTTTGCACCACTTTTGGAGGTAGGGTCGATAACTGTGTGACCACGCCTTCTTCTCCGCCACTTTTTGCTCGTTCTCCCTTCTCTCCAGCACCATCTTGGAATGGCGGTGGCTCGGGGTTCTCAGCTAGCCTGAGGCTTTCCTCCACCGCCGCTTCTTTAGCTACCTGGGCGGCCGTAAGCAGCTGAACTTCTAGGTTCACATTTTCCCTCAATAAAGTTATTACAGTGCAAAACATTATATTCAGCATTTTCCCTTTATCCCACTTCGGGCCCGTCCACCATGCTGTAATGCAGCCTTCTGATTCCAACTTTTCCCGGAGCTGTGAGAGGAGCTCATGGCCTCTCAATCCAGGTGCCAGAGTTGGGCGATTGAATCGATTGGCCAGTGTAGGCTCTCTGCCCTCCCGCACACATCTTATACAACGGGCGTACTCTTGAGCGAGGGTTGGTTCTGCTGCGCCCGCTGGCTTGACTTCAACAAAGGACACTATGTCCACTTCATTCTGGGGCCTGAATAGGACTCAATTGTTGCTCATCAAGCACCCGAACGCCCCAGGGTGGAGATGAACTTCCCACTCTCTTGAAGCTTTTTCTTCCCCTCTCAGCAAAAGGAAACCACTGATAAGCTTCTCCCTCAGGTCACCTGCTTGATGATATGCGACATGAGCCCACAATTCATTAGAATCAGCCAGAAAACGCCCTCTGGTGCACCATGGGCAACATTCGATTAAAATCTTCTCCACCGCAATGCCCTTAGATCCTGTTCATGATGCCATGTCTCGGCCGGCCAACCGGTCAGGGCCGACCGAGGGAAGCGGTGTTAATTAAGTGGACATCAAGCTAGCAACAGAGAGATGGGACAGCGTATTGGTTCAAAATAGATTTTACTTATGCTGCTGGTGGTCACGATGCAGGCTGTAGGCTCACTTGCATAGGTACAGTTCAAGTTACCGCAACAAGTTCATACACAAAACAAGCGCACAGGGAAGGGGTACGTCGGGAAGTCACAGATGGGGAGCCGTTGGTGGGTGATCAGTCCACCAAAGTCACCCTGCCACATGCTCAGGGCTCTTCGCGGTGTGCTCAGAGCTCTGCAAGGTCTTTCCTGCAACGCAGTCAGAATGTGCTCCGCTCCGATTTGGGCGGAAATTGAGCAGACTTTTATACCTTTAGAGTAGCCAATGAAAATTTGCCAAGTAGGAATATTTAATTAGGTGGAACATACCAAATGTAGAACAATGCCAATCATACAGAAGGGTGGTTTCAATGTCAATCATACGGAGGGGTGGTTTCAATGCCAATTATGCAGAGGGGTGGTCTATTGTGTCAGGGAGACTCACTTGATTTGGGTTGTGACACAAGGAACTTAGGAAAGCTCCTACTAGAGCATACCAGTGAGTTGCACATCTTGTCCTCTCTTCTATTTCTTTCAGTGGTTCATGACAGACACCTGAACAGAAGAGTTATGGACAATTGTGGAATAACCTGCCTAAGGGGAAATTTCCATTCAATCCCCATCATTTTATGGTTCTCTCATGCTCTAAAGCCCCAATTCAGCAAGGCACTTGAGTTTGTATTTAAATAGTTTGCTAATTAGGACTGCACTGCTGAACCATGGACCAAAGCATAAAAGTTTGTATTTTTTCTACCCTATCCAGTACAGTAGTGGATGTTCTGCATATTCATATACATGCTTAATCTTCTTGGACCCTATAAAACTCAGTGATCTCTTAGGCCAGTGAGTTCCACGGGTGAATTAAGCACTGTTTTTAAGAAAACAGTTTCATCCATTGTAAAAAATCTGCTGCCTTTCAGTGTTATTAAATACCCTTTTCTCTCATGTGATTAGAGAAGGTGAACAGCACAATATCCCCATATACCACTCACACGTTTGAATCCCTCTCACACATCACTTTTCACTTATCTCAAGTCACTAAACAATCTCAATTTATTTTCAGAAAATAAATGGAATTGTTGTTTTTAATTGATGCTATACTCCACTCCTTCCCTCTTTAACACTGTCCAATGCTCAAAACCTTGCAGCATGCTTTATAACAATTAGTAAAGGGTTTCATACAGTGGGATCAATATCCACATGTGCATTATCCTAGGCTGAGGGCTGCACTGGAAGAGACACTTTAAGGATTTAAATCAGGCATTAAGGACTAGAGGGCTGTAATGTGCACAGGGAGTAATTACTTCTAGTAACCATTTGAAGCTAAGCTGATTTTCCATAGGGAAAAATAGTTGATAGTTAATCATTCTTGCCTTTCATTATCTCTCCCACATAAATAATATTTTAATTAAAAGCAACAGCATAATGTGCTTTTATTATGTTAAATGTGTACATCTAGGACCAGATTCTGTTTCACATGTTATATACATCCAGGTGGACTAGGGTACCTTAGTATGATTCTATTCCACTCTGATGGAGTCCCTGGGTGTGTCTGTATCAGATGCTTTACATTGCAGTAAACTATTATAATGAACAGTAAAATGTCACTGTCTACATGTGTGCAGCAATTACAGTGCAGTAAATTAGGTTAATGCGCAGTTTGCTAGTACCTGTAGATACAGACACTAGATTAACCATGCATTAGGTACATAGCAGTAGTGCACATGTAGACAGCCGATGGAGCAAATTGATCCCAGTCAACCCAGACAACAGGGGGTGGGGAAACTGTTCCGCCTCCTGGGCAGCTGCCTGCCAGCCCCATGCACCAATCTGCACAGGGCAGGGGACAGGGAGCTGTCGAGTTTCCAGACAGTTACCTGCCAGTCCTATGTTCCAACAAGGGGAGAGCTGGCAGACAGTTGTCTGGAGGCCTGGAGAACTCCCTCTTACCCCCCCAGAAGCCCAGTCCTGACCCCAATGTCCGCTGCCAGCGTTGGTACCTGGAGGGAGCCTGGCTGCTGTATGGCAGAGCCCTGCTCTGAACTGCTCCCACTGGGAGCAAATTTGCTTCCAATGACCACACATGTAGATGTGTTTTTGGGGAAGGCTCACTGTGCCCTATATTGCTGCACAGTAGACATATCTACATGTACTATTAATTTGAAATAAGTTTACTGTGCAGTAAGCCTACTAAGCTACCACGTCTATACGTGCTCCTTCTTGGGAACAGATTTGCTTCCAATGGGCACATCTAGACCAGCACACATGTGCCTCTTGAGGTGTCTCAACCCAGTTTGAGACCGCACAAGAGGCACGCTGAGAATGAACAAATGCTCCCCATACTACATATTTGCAGCGTGGGCTCCAAATTTGATACCTGGATTTCCAAGCATCAAATAAAAATACTTGGAAATCCAGAGAAAAGCAATGCAGAACAAGGTTCCCCACTGTGCCCTGAAGCAAGCCACAACTCAGACCTCCAGAGGTGCTCTGGCTTCTGCCCAGAGCATCCCTACGGTGCCCCCTGCTGCCCTAGCATGCAGGAACACAGGTTCTGGCCCCAGCCTCTAGCTCCTCCTGGCTGCAGATCCAGGATGAACTGGGCAGGGTTATTTTGCCCCCGGTGGCATGACTTGTCCCACACCAGAGTGCATGTCTGGGCATGTGCACTGAGGCAAAAATCCCTGGCTCAAATCTGTGCTGTTCCTATTAGAGCTGCTGCAAGCGCATGTGCCTGCATATGTGGATGCAGCCAATGGGTGCAGCCTGGAAAGGACTGTTTCTACCTTCCTCTGCCCCACTGCAGCAGCCAGGGGGAGATTAAGTCTTCCCCCTGGGTGCTAGCCCAGGGGCTGGCAGGGAGCACAGGGCCAAGAGACAGCTGTCTCCTGGCCCCATACACACCACGATGGGTGCTGATGTGCATGGAGTGGGAAAGCTGCTGCTGCAGAGCTCTCTTGCCCAATGCACATGGGGACAAGCCCTGTGCCCAGCTTCCCCACACATCCTGGGGCTGGCCAGGACCTGCTGACCTCTGTGGCAAGTCCCAGGCAGCTTCAGGCTGCACACAGGCTGCTTTGCACAGCCTGGGGCTGACTGAGTCCTGCTGCTCCCCCCACACTCGATTCACAGCCCTATGCCCTGATTGTGCAATTGGGGCAGGGGGATGGGAAGAGTCCCCCCACTCCCAGCTGTTTCCCAGCCCTATGCCCTGATTGCAAAACTGGGGCAAGGAGCTGGGAACTGCTGTGGGGGAGGCGACTCTTCCCAGATTGCGGAGCCAGGTATGGGAGCTCCCTGCACAGGGAGAGTTCCCCTCCCAGCTTGGAGCTGGCTGTAACCTGCCCCAGACTAGGACAGTTCCCAGTCAGCCCCAGGCTGCACAGGGAATTCTGTACAGTCAACCAGGAGCTGGCTGGGAACTGTCCCATTTTCGGCAAGTCCCAGCCAGCTCCAGGCTGCACATGCAGACTTTTCCACACAGCACAGGGACAGCCATAAACTGTTCCAGTCGATTCAGGTCCTATCCCCATAGCTCTTCCCCAGCACTGTGCCCCAATTGGACAATTGAGGCACAATGCTTGAAAGGAGTTGTGCGGGAGGGGCAGGTCCCAGCCCACTACCCCAATCTGCCATTGAGGCAGCTAGCAGCAAGCCCTCAGATGGGTGGGGAATCCCTGCCTAGTCAGGGGCTCACTGCTAGCTGTCCCACTGGTGGTACAGCTCCTGGCCACCCCTGGCTAAGTGGGGAAACCCTGCTCAGCCAAGGGCTTACTGCTGCCTGCCCTAGCAGTGGATCAGGGCAGGGGGCTGGACCTGCCCCCCATCTTTTTCCAAGCCCGCTGTCCCCACTATGGAGCCAGGGCTGGGAACTCTCTGCTGCTGAGGTGGGGCAGAGGGACATTGTCACAGCCCAAAGTCCACCATTGGAGCCTGTCCTGGAAGCAGACAGCTCCTGGGGGCAGCGAGTAATCTCCCAGGCCCTGCCAGAAGACAGCTGTCTCCTGGCTTTGTGCTCCCTTCTAGCCCCTGGAGCTCCCCTTGGCTGCTGCAGAGTGGCAGACCAGGATGGGAACAAATCTACTCCCAAATGCCTGTACATGTAGATGCCTGCTTAGGGTGAGTTTATTCCATAGTAAATTACTGTGGAGTAAATCCATCTAGCAGCGTTTGCACTTGGAGACGCTCCCACTCTCCTTCATTCTCTATCTTTAGCTCCTGTCTCTGTGTCTTGTAGTCCCCTAGCACTCATTCATTTAATGACATGATAGTATCTGTTTCCCAATATCAAAAATTGCTCCTCTTGCCATGCCACATATGCAAGTTAGGATGTGTCATTTTGGGATCGGAGATCAGAACCCAATCTTACCACTACTTCTTGTCAGTGCAGAGAGACCCTGGGATCATGATCCTAGGCTCAGTCTGCGATAGCAAGTCAAGATCTGGGTACCTAGTGAACTGGTGCAGTCCCAGAGTTAAGATTGACAATCATTTGTTTATTGGTGCCAACCTTGGGACTGCACCAGAGTCCTGAAATGGCTCTGTTATGGTCCCAGAGCTGAGATGGACAATCATCTGATTGTCCATCTCAGCCCCAAGACACTATGGGAGCCAGTTCAACACTCCCCCAGCCTGGGACCAACAATAAGCTGCATTGGAGCCAGTTGTAAACTCCGTTACAGTCCCAGGGCTGTGGCCAACAGGGGGAATGCACCATATCTGATTTGATATTCTCCCAGGCTGGGAGCAACAATCAACTGCATTGTGGGTCCTGGCTCAGAGACCGCATGAGAATCAGCTGGAGACTCTGGTGTGGTCCAGGGCTGGGTGGGAGCTGTCAACCAAGCCCTTCCATTCATCAGGCTTCATAGTGGGGGACTATGCCACATGTTTAATTTAAGGCATGATGGAAACCAGGCACAGAATTATTATACATATTTTGTGGAAATAATGTTGTGGCTGGTTTTGTGGTGCCATTAATTGCATGAATATGTGGCCAGGTTACTATTTAAGACACAGTTAACAGGTTAGTCATGTCTTAAATGTAACATCTGCCAGGAGCCCTAATCTATCCTAAAGTGATGTGCATTATCCTAAAGGTAATGTGCAAGAGACAGCATATTAGAGCCATTCATCTGACTGCTGTCGTGCTTACCTTTGGTACTTGTGAATGGTGCTATCATCTGAAAACTGAATAGCTTCAGTAACTCTAACAAACATTTTGTAAAAAGAATGGATCAGTTTCTAGAGAGAAAAATAGAGAGAAAAATAGTTCCTTCCAGCTGGAAACAGTACTCTGGTCAACCAATCTTAACATTTTCCACATTGTCACCTGGAAGATTTTCCAGAAAACCCTCCACGTGAGAATCAGGTGCAGAACCAATAGCACTTGTGGTTACCTTCCTTTATGTGTTAAGCCAGTTATTTGAAAACCAGCTTTAGATAGCAGTGAATGCAAAGGAATGTATAAAATGACAGTATCTAGTCATTGTTAGCACAAGCAATGCCAAAGTATGTGTGTATATAAAATTTCCAATCACTTCCCTAAACATGTTATCTTTTAATTGTTAAAAATAGTCTTCTTTGGGTTTGGATTGTACGTTCTGACCTTAAAAATAACAAAACAAAACAAAACAAAAAACCTTTCTGATTCAGGCCCCTGTTTCAACACATTGCCATGTTCTCACCTACCAACTGCCATGCTCTCACTTCTACTGATGTACAAAGAATGATGTCACTCTTCCTAAATGATATTGATGATCTAGATGATCTTACTGGAGTTTGTCAGCTGCCAACCTGCACCGGAGGCTTTCTGTAGTGAGGTTAGTGACATCAAGCAGCAGCAATGAGACATGGAAAGCCAGAGGCAGCATTCCCTACTAGATGATAGGGAACTTACAGTTGGTGTCTTTGATGTCAACTCTGATCAGATGACTGCTGAGTGGTTTTCAGAAAGCTGAGGGTGTGTGCAACTATGGTAGTGTAGGATGTGCAAGCAGTACAAAAAGGTTGGTGATATACACCAAATAATCCCTAAATTATGAGTTGCAACCACAACTGGTTCCAGGGGAGTTTCCATTGGGTTCTGCAACTCAGCAAAGCTATTGTCACAAACAATAGCATATGGTTCTAAAATTGCCACTAAAACCATCAGTGACGTTTACACTCTTTCCAAATGAGGGCTCTTCCTGCTACTATGGTTTTTCATAATTATCATTTTGTTCCCAGATAAAACATAACATGTTGACAAAGGCAAGAAAAGCTAAATCCTTTGTGTTCTGACTAAATCTGTTTCAAAGTTAAAACACATACCCAAAGTTAATGTTGCCTTGCTGTGTCTGGGGGCACACCACCTTGTGGCCAAAACAGCCGCTTTACTGCAAACTATACCATAAACATGCTGGAGCATGCGTTAGGGTCTCATATTACAGCCATACTAATTTCAGCATTAGGTGGCACCGTACCACCCTGTCTTTACGTGAACAACAAAAAGTGCAAAGAAAATGTGCCAGTACCAGTTACAGTACAGTGCAGTTCTGTCTCCGTAGGAGCAAAGGGCTGCCAACATTTTAACAAAGGGCTCCCTCAAAAAAAAAAATTATGGCTTTGGTTTGCAACTCATGTGACAGCCCCTTGGTGAAATGCTGTTTTCCTTTTTCAGTATAAAATATCCAGCAATTCCATATTCACACTCTTTCCACAAAATTCACCAGCTGCATGTTCTCCTTACAGCTAAATGTTCAACTATAGATGACTTTTCACCTTTATTTGCTAGATACCAAGTATGTTAGTCCCCTGGTTTAATTCATCTTGCATCCTTTTGCTTCCCCCAGCTTCCCCACCCCTGTCTCCCCATATTTCAGAGGCATGGTAAGATGGTAAAATGCTCTTAATGATGTACCAATGAAAAGGGCTAGCTATGGCCCTCTTCTCAGTTCAAGGGACAGGGAACAATGTGGAGATGCTCTGACCCCATCAGTAGCTCCTGTGCCTTCCAGAGCCTTTGAGAACTATGGTCAGTGTGTCGAAGAAAGAGTGTGTTCTCCCCTGAGCAGGGCTGTCCCAACAGCAAGCCTAGAGAGGCAGGGATAGGAACAGGTCCAAACCATAACTGCCTCATTTGGGGAACTCAACACTAGTAGCAGCTCTAACAAAGTAGCTCAAAAGACTTAAACTGTGCCCAGTTCTCTATATACATATGAAAGACTTGGGAGCTCCTTGTGCTGACCCTTTTGTTAAGCATTCATGTAGAGACCAGGAAGAAATCTACTGTAATGATAACTGTCGGTGACTTACACTACAGCCTGGCTCCAGTTTGATGTAGACAGAGATAATGTATCAGCCAAAAGTAGGTAGGAACATCTCATCATGTAGGAGTAAACATGCAGGTTCTAGACCTTGCAGACCTAAATTGGAGATACAGATTGGTTTTCAACTAATGAGCTGAATAGCCCTTCAATCAAAATGTGTGGGGTCATTCCACAGACAGAAATGCACCAATTTAATTCTTTTTGAGTGGATTTAGTTTAGATTTAAGTTGGTCTTAGTCAGCATTGCCTGAAATGAGTCATCAAAACTCACATATCAGAATCTGACTTCAGTAACATTAATATGGAGTAACATCACAGACGTCAGTAGGGTTTTTCCAAAGATATAACTGTAATTTCGATCAAAATCTGGCCCACTCACTTCAGGATTGTTGGGCTAGCATTACTGACAGTAGCATGTGACCTCATGCCACACCACTGGATCTAACAAGACAGCGTAGGCATGACTGAGATCTGACTTTGGACTGCAGATCATCAACTGAACTAGTATTTGCATTAAATTCTGGCCTTGGTTACATGTATACTGTCTCATGCAGCTGTATGGAAGACAGTGGGTCTTCAGGGATGGAAATGAGAGTAGAATTTTTGTATGTCTGGCCCAGATTCTGACTTCCATATCAACAAGATAATTCAGGACTAACTTCAATGACTTCAAAGAAGTTACTACAAATTTCTAACAGTATAAATAAGGTTAGAATCCATCACACTGTCTTTCAGTTAACTCCCTAGCTGTTGGTCATCTACTTGTTTTGTAAATCCAGTGTTCCCTTTTACCTCTTAATACAGAGTACAAATAAAACAGACTTACTTGATTTTAAAGTCACGGATAATATTTGATTTGATATGGAAATGTTCAAATATAGATGACTTTTCACCTTTACTTGCTAGATACCAAATTCTTTTAAACAATGATAAATCCTATTTAACCAAGATGTCTTCAAAAATTATGGAGGCCCCTAAAGGTCATGAGTTCTGGAACAACCTTATAAATGACTTTTATCTTAGTGGACATCCTGGTGACTCAAGACTTAAATAAATACATTCTAATACCTAATTGTCCCAAGGGATATGGCCTTAGTGTCAAAGGTTATATACTTAGTGAAGTATTCTCATAGATTTCATAGACATTAGGGCTGGAAGGGACCTCAGAAGAGCATTGAGTCCAGCCCCCTGCTCCAGGGGCAGGAAATTAGCTAGGGTCATAGGATCCCAGCAAGATAAACGTCCAAATGTCTGTTAAAGGAGTCCAGAGTAGGTGATTGCATGACTTCTGGAGGGAGTCTGTTCCAGGCCTTGGGGGCTTGGACAGTAAAGAAGTTCTTCTTTACGTCCAGCCTGAAACAGAATTGGAGAACAGTTTGTGACTGTTTGACCTTGTCATCCCTTGGGGCGCTCTGGTGAACAGGCATTCCTCTAGATCCTGATGTATACCCCTTATGCACTTATAGGCAACCACCAGGTCCCCCCTGAGATGCACTTTTCCAGGCTGTGACATCGCATTGGTGGCTTATATTGATCTTGTGGTCAGTCATGACCCCCTATTCTCTTTTGGCCATGGTGCTAGCAAGCGTAGCATTGCTGAGACTGTAAGCATGCTGCGGGTTTTTTTCTCTAAGCATTGCATTTTTCAATGCATTTTTCAATGTTGAATGCCATCAGGTTTTCATCCACCCATTTTCTGAGCCTGTCTAGGTTGGGCTGGATCACAATCCTGTCCTCAGGTGTGGATGCTTTACCCCAAAGTTTGGTGTCATCGACAAACTTGGCCAGTTTGCTTCTGATGCCAATGTCCACATCATTAATAAAAATGTTAAAGAATATAGGCCCAAGGATGGAGCCTTGGGGGACCCCACTCATCAAAGTGCACCACAATGACTTACTTCTGTCTACTACCACTCTCTGGGTCACCTTGGAGACAATTCCCCAGCCATCGGACTATGATATAGCTAAGGCCGCAGTTGGCCAATTTTTCCATGAGATTATCATGGGGCACCAGGTCAAAAGCTTTTTTAAAATCAAGATATATGACATCAATCTCTTCTCCCTTGTCCAGGTGATATGTCACCTGGTCATAGAAGGACATAAGATTGGTCAGGCAAGACCTACCTGCAACAGACCTATGCTAGCTATCCCTCAGGATGTTGGCATCGGCCAGTTTGTTAAGAATGGTCTCTTTGATAATTTTTTCCAAGATCTTCCCCTGGATAGAGGTCAAGCTGATAGACCTGTAGTTCCCCGGATCTAGTTTCCTCCCTTTCCTGAAAATAGGCACCACATTGGCCTTCTTCCAATCTTTGGACACTTCACCTGAGCACCATGACTTCTTGAATATCCTTGCCAATGTTTAAGCTATGATGCCTGCCAGCTCCTTAAGTACCCTGTGGTAAGCTGTCTGAACTAGCTGACTTGAAAGTGTCCAGCCTGTCAAGGTGTTCCTTCACATGGTCTCCGTTGATGAAGGGTAACAATTCTCCCTCACCATGGCTGTCCTGGGGCAGAGCAGAGTGTCCCTTGGGGCTGATGAAAAACCATTGCAAAATACCCATTAACAAGGTTGGCTTTTTCCTGAGCATTGGTTATCAGTTGTCCCATATGGTTTAGCAGGGGTCCAGTGTTTCCCTTGCTTTTACTCCGGCTCCCCACATATCTAAAAAAGGACTTTTTGTTGTCTTCACTCCCTACAAGTCTGGACCAGCACAGAATACTCCTCCTTTGAGGTGGATCCAGTCTTCCATTCTTTATAGGTCTTTCTTTTTAGATGCAGGGGGTCCGCAAGTTCCCTGAAGAGCCAAGGGGGCTGCTGTGCCCTTTTGCCTCCTTTCCTCCGAGATGGGATAGACATTGCTTGTGCTTTCAGGATTGCTCCCTTGAGGAGCAACCGGTCATCCTGAATTCCTCTCCACTTCAGGTTTTGGTCCCTTAGGTCATCAACAAGCCTCCTGAGCTTGTCAAAGTCAGCTTTCCTGAAGTCGAGGACTTCTGCATTGCTGATTGTTTTGCCAGCTTTACGGCCGATGGAGAAGGTGATCAGCTCATGGTCACTGTCTCCCAGTTTTCCTTTCATCATTAGGTCACTGATTAGATCATCCCCTGTTGCCAGTACCAAGTTGAGCAGCACTTTGCCTCTTATCAATCCATAGACTTCTTGAGTCAGATAGAGCTCTTCCACACACATTTGGAAGCTTTGTGACCATTCAGATTTGGCCAAGCGCTCTTCCCATGAGATATCTGGGTAGCTGAAGTCTCCCATGACAGCCATTCACCAGAAGTGTGCAGCCTTAGCCAGTTCCTTGGCGAGTTCCTAGTCACGCTCTTGATCCTGGTTAGGAGGTCTGTAGTAGACTCCTACCTTTGTGTCCCCTGTGCCATTTTCACCATGGATTTTAACTCAGAGAGTCTTCAGTTGTCCACCTTGGATGCCAATGTCAGCTTGCAGGGATGTGTAGCTTTCCTTTACATAGAGAGCTACACCCCTGCCCCTTTTGTCTACACGATCTCTCCTGTACAAGGTATAGCTGTCTATACCTGTGGCCCAATCATAGGTAGAGTCGCACGAGGTCTTCATTAACCCTATGAGATCATGCTTATTCTTGTTTAGCAGGAGGACCAGTTCCTCCTGTTTGTTCCCCAAGCTCTTGGCATTAGTGTACAGGCACATAAGTGTCCCACTGGAGGCCCTAGTCTTCCCTAAACATTGTTCTGGGGCTGGGATAGGGGTTGGTTCCCTTGAGTGCCTTAGCCTGCTGGATTTGCAAAAGTTGCCCAGTGGGCTTGCTGCGGTGGTAGTCCCCTCATCCCCCGGCAGGCTTAGTTTAAAGCCCAGTTGAGCAGGTCAGTCAGTCTGGTTGAGAAGAGCCTCCTCCCCAGTGAAGTGAAGTGGAGGCCATCTCTTCCCAGCAGACCACTGAGCAGACTGTGATCATGGAAGCTGAAGCCTTCACAATGACACCAGTGCTGCAGTCTCTGTTTAACTACTTTGATCCTCTTCTCCCTCCTCAGCCCATAGCCTGAAACTGGGAGCATTGAGGAAAAAACCCTGGTGCCCTCACTCCCCTAAGCCCCACTCCCAAAGCCCTGAAGCCTCTCATGACCCAGCTGGGATTATTCTGAGCCATGTCATTCGTGCCCACATAGGTAAGGAGCATAGGGTAGTGGTCAGTGGCCAGATGAATTTTGGGATCCTCTCAGCTACATCCTGGATACAGGCTCCCAGGAAGCAGCAGACCTCCCAAGTTAAGGAGTCAGGGAGGCAGATTGCGCCCTTAGTCCCCCATGATGATCCCACTATGAGTGATCTTAGGGACAGCAGGGATGGTAGCTGTGAGTGAGCTTCCATTGCCAGCAGCAGCTGTCAGCTCTGCAAGCACTACTGAGGCTGCAAGAGGTTCATACCTGTTGCAAAGCTCCGGAGGGGAGGGGACCTTGGTGCAGTGGGCCTTGGAGCCATTGACCACCTTGGTTCAACCCCCTGGCTAGACAGTATGGGAGATCCTTGAGTCCTCCCTTGTCCTGGAAGGTGACCTTGGTCTACCCTAAGCCTCCAGAGATTGAAGGGCCTGGCAGTAGGTGTCTATCTCCTGCTCACCATCCCTGATTGCACACAGTCTGTGGACTGTGGCTCCTCTATCTGGTGCCCCAGAGACTCTAAAGTAGAGCAAACCTCACAAGGGGAAGTGGCCATGCTCCCAGTCCCACATGCCTGGAAATGTCCCAGGCACCCCCACAGCTGAGAGCCAGAGGCTCTGTCTGCACGGGGCCCAGAACCATGGGTTCTGTCCGGGTGGAGACCTCTGAAGTGCCAGAGGGGAAGGCCGCAGCCTCTTAGGGGACCCTCAGGGTGTGGCATGTGGCCATCCACATTGTGTTACTGGTAGTCTGGGTACTGCTATGACTACCTACCCTGCAGCTCACTGGCAGGAGCTTGGGCCCTCCCGCTTGCCTTCCCACGCTAATTCCCACACCGAGCCCAGGCACCTGTTTGTGTGTCCTGTTCGCAGAACTCTAATTGCATGACTCCTTGGGGCACTGGACAAAGTAGAAGCCGGAGGGTTGGGGGGTGTCTCCCTCCTCAGCTCCACTCAGGTGACTGGGTTAGGATCCCTCCTTTCCTGCCATGGGCCCCACCTACCTCCACCTGTGCTGGGGGTCTGGGTTGGGGTCCTGCTCTGGGCTCAACAGGTGTGCAGTGGGCTTCCGCCCATGAGTCTCACCAGAGTCAGCAACAAACTGCATCCTTGCCATTGGTAGGTCCTTTTTAAACTGCACTCATGCACAGAAGGGCTCGCCAATGGCACCATGCCACTCTAGAGGCTGAGGGGTCCCTGCCCCATGGAAGAAGGGGATAGGTGAGTGCCCACCCTTTCCACTGTGTCACACACTGGGTGGGACCAGTCGCATGGCTCTCTGGGGGCTGGGTGAAGTAGGAGCCGGGGGGAGGAAGATTAGGAAATTTGCTGTCTAAGGGTATCTAATGGTATCTGAAGTTCCAAAAAAACTGCTTGTCATATGACATAGCAATGATTAATCAAAGATAGATGATACAAAACCAAAGGCCAAGGATCATATTTTTATAATCTATAGTTTAAAGGTATCACAATTTCAGGGGCATCCTTCTGGAGTCAGATAGGAAATGCAGCTGCAAGAGTAGCAAAGAAATTTGGACAGAAATGAGAACTGGTAGGCAGGACTAGTGAAAAAGCTGTGGCTGGTCTGAGCAGGCTATGGGATGAGCAGGAATTGGTGATCTTGCCATATGTATCTGTAGATGCCAGGGGGTCAACCAGAGGAGGTAGAAGTAACATGAAGAGATGGGCTGAGAAAAAGGCCACAGGTTGTTAAATGTTAGGGATGGAGATTCAAAGACCTTGACAGACAGGCAGGCAGGTAGACAGATCTATGAAAAGAGAGGGTGCTGCAGTTAGAATTCTGCAATCCTCTAACTTCTAAAGACACGTTGTGACTAATGAGGGAAGAATGTGGGCCTGGGTATAGTGCTGATAGGCAAATGTATCCCTCCTGGAATTCTGTTGATTCACATCAGTTTTCCCCAGGGCTTAACTAATTCCATTAGTTGAGTCAGTCCTGGACAGATGCAGGACTCCATGAACCATCATCAATCAATATAACGCAATTAGATGGACTTCTTAATAAAACCCTTGTGCAGGCACTTTATGCATGTCCTGCCTAACATGCTCCTTGCATGTATGGTGTTTTATCTCCTTGTGGAATCCTCAAACCCAACAACAGTTCCTTTAGGGTTATTGTACCCATTTAAAAAACTATGTGAAATGCTATCAGACAGAATTGAACAGCACAGAGTGATTTTACATGTAACACTTTTAATGCAATACAAGCACTCCCATCTCCCTTCAGCCAATTTGCTTTCCCACATTTAACACCCGTGACAAGATATAACCAGAAAGCACACCTTGTTCATTCAGGGTCTGTTCAAATGCCTATTTAGCCCTTGAAAAGGCTTACCTTTACCCCGGTGTGCTTACAGTCAGGTGTTTACCACATGAACCTGCAAGACTGTACGTCAGCACTCTCAGGCACTTTAGGCACCTGGAGATAGTGGCATAACTAGGGCAGAGATAAAAGAACAAGTGACCTGAGCACCAAGTTGGGGGAAAGGGAGGCAGAGACATAAAAAAGTGGCTGCTTCTGGCAGCCACATAATCACAATCACAATTGTGGCACCAACCAGAAGTCTTTGCTGTCCCTGAGCCCAGGATGCCTGGCCACATCCCCACACTGTTGCCTCAAGAACTTTACTTTGGGACACTGACAGTAAAATCAAATGTCCCAATTTCTCCTAGGATAAAGCCTTGGAATCCTACAGATACACAAGTCCATTTTCCCACTTCATGTATCTATGAAGCATCCAAAATTACATTTTTTTTCCCTGTGACAATTGTGGCTAATTCAAATTTACAGCCTATTCTATTCATATGACTACTTTTATTCCATATCTAAATAATATCTCATAAAATTAGCCTGGCCTAGCATCAAACCATTAAATGTACTCTAAGCAACCTTTAGTGAGAACTTAGCCTATTTTTTTTCTCTAATTCTTCTTCCTTGAATTTTCTAAAATGGTTCACACCTTATGATGTCCTCTGGCCTGATCATTTATTTTGCCTCTTCTTCTCTTACCCAAGCTTTGGTCAAGCAAATGCAGTCAAATGCTATTTCATGTCACCATTAACCAACTTAAGGCCTACTCTCATTTATAGATGCTCCACAGGATTAACTAGAAGCTGAGCAGGGGTTTTGAGGATCAGTTTTGGAGGTAGGCACCCAGAATGAAAGTTTTCTAGATCTAGCAACACATCCTTAAATTCTAGTACTGCAAACATAGGATCTCAGCCTGAAAAAGCACTGATAAGATAAGCTTTTATCAACTTCTTAGGATTGAGTGGTGGGTGCTCAGTAGTTCTCAGGACCAGGACCATATGAAGCGAGTATCATTACGTGACTGCAGAATTGGAGAAATGTGAACTACAATTATTTAATATAGTCAAACTCTAGTATCTGCACTTGAATGAGTAGTACTTTATTCATGGAGCAGTCATGTTCAAGCTACTCAAACAGCAAATAGTACTTAGCCACAATGATGGTAACAGCATCTGGCAACTAGGTTTTCTAATACCCAGCATTTTTAAGCTGGACTGAAAAAACTTTATTTCCTTTCACTCTAGAGTCCATTTGAAATAGGTCAGAGCACAGAGCTGTAATTACAGAACAACTAGCTTGTCTTATAATTCAATGTCACTCGTGTTGCACAAAAATTATACCTGCAGGTCATTCCTCTGAATTTTGTTTGCTCTCCAATATATTTTGTATCCTGCCAATTCATCAACATGTTTGCATACTAATGCTATACTTAGATTGATATTTAACTACCCAAAGAATCATTGACTTGAAAAGATCTGCAAATGACTATAATTCAGTGATAAAAGAGCATTTACTTTGGGTGGAAAATTGTACGCATTTATTTGCAAATCATAGGCTTTTCTTTTGTACACACTCACATACAATATTAACTGTGTCGTATACTGCCAGGTACAGATAGGTTAGGTAAGGTAAGTACACAGATGTTAGTCAAATTTCCACCAAGGGTTCCAGATATAAACAAACAATTGTTTATAATATTAATTTACTTATTTTTCAGACCCAGTCCCTACAGTTAGCTTTATTTATGTCTTTACCATTGCAGCAGCTCTTTGGAGAGTTTCAAAGAAATATGAAAGAAATAGATTTGATTACTTGGAAACACAGGCACAGTGTCGAGCTCTCAATCAAAAATTTCCATGTTTTATCTGAATTGTTTTGTAGCTAGGACTTCATCTTGCATATCTGCTGCTAGCTAGCTGATTTTTCCAACCAGCTTTTTTAAACAAATGAGATTCTTGTCTTGCTTCATCTCACACTCCACACTGAGGGCAACACCTGGAAAAAAAAAGAGTTGCTAAATGCAAGAATAATGAGCAATCACTGAGCAGAAGACAATTACTGCTGCATACAGAAAAAAAGTTACAGTAAATGGCTTTGGAATAGATTCGTAGGTTGAATGTTTTCTTTTCTTCCCACCACATTTATATTTAGATGCTTTTCTGTTTGAGATGACCTGGTGCTACCACCAGTTAAGGAAGCCCAACATTTCTTAGCATAAGAGGGGTTTGTTTTGTTTTTTTCATTTGCTTGGAGCTTCGTCAAACTTTAACAAATTTATAATATTGGATCTCTGTCCCCACTTGAATTTCTTGGGGATATTATTGGCAAAATGGTTCTATCATTTCTGAGGAGGATACTAGGGGCATATATATTGTTTTGCCCATTAAAATAAGTTCCAATGACTTTTTCTTTGGAAAGCCCCATGCTTTGGGGGCATGAACTAGAAATCTGGCAGAGGTTGGCTGTTTTTGTCAAAGATGTACCTTTTGCCATGAAAACTAACTTAAATGGGGCAACTTACAAACCTTTGAAAAATTGTTGTTCACATATGTTCAGTAAGGCTCTGTCGTTTTAGCAGCAAAATTCCTTGAAGTATTCAAGTGTAGTGAGTTTGCTCAAGCTGTGAAAGGCTGAGCAGGACTTTTCCTAAACTCTCAGTCAAGTATGCTGCAAACTGTGCTGGGTCCAGGTTTGTGTCCAGGCATATGAACTAAAAGCATGAAATACTGTCTGTCCTGTGCTTTCAGTGACCCTCAGTGACAAAGGATAATGACATCAATCCCTATACAAGCTCCTACCGCCATTATTGATGAAGTAAAGGAAGGCTTAGCTGCAATGAAAAAACAGAAGGCAGCAGATGGAGATGGTATCTTCCAAGAATTTCTCCATCACCTAGACCCCCAGGGACTCCAATTGTTGGTGAAACTACACCAAAACAATAGAATCTAGATACATACCAAAAGCGTGGTGGGAGGTGATGGTCATTGCAATACGCATACTGGGTAAGCCAATCGATGACCTGGGGAGTTACAGGCTAATATCACTCCTTTATACAACCTACAAACTCTTAGAACATATCATCCTCAGGAAAATCAGCCTTTTTATCAAGCCAGTGATCCCCAACGAACAAGTGGGATTCTGGCCTAAGTGAAGTTGCTGTGACCAAGTTTTGGCCCTTGCAACATACTAAAGGCTGGTTTTCAGAAAAAAATCCAAGATTGGTACAACATTTGTAGATCTGCCATCAGCCTATGACATGGTCTGGATTAACAGCCCGATGCTGCAAAGATCATAGTCTGCCACCAAACATTACGCCTGATATTGGACCATGCTGAGCAATAGGCGGCTATGCATCCAGCAGGGTGACAGAATCAGCTTACCCAGGTTCCTCAGCAATGGATTGCCACAAGCTTCAGTACTTACACCACCACTCTTCAATGTATGTACAGGCAACATGCTGCCAACAAAGTCATGCACATTTGTATTTGCAGCTGGCCTTGCTTTGGCAACACAAGTAGCCTCCTTCAATGATATTGAGTTCACCTTGAGTGAGGAGCTGAATACTATGGAGGAATATTTTCGGAAATGAAGACTCAAGTCAAATATCCACAAAACAACAGTCACTGCATTCCATCTTTATAATAGGAATGCTAAGTATACCCTATGCAGCAACACTATGTGGCATGACCCCACTCTGTCTTATCTTAGAGTGGGCCTGGATCATACATTAATCTTCCATGACAACCTGAACAAGATAGCTGCCAAGATAAGGATCAATTTTGTTCAGAAATTGGCAAGAACATGCTGGGGGTCTTCAGCATCAGTTTTCTGAACGTCAGCGCTGGCCCTTGCATACTCCATAACCAAGTACTGTGCACTGGTATGGACCACAAGCAGTCATACTCAACTTATTGAGACCCAGCTGAACTCTGCATTGTAGTACATCACTGGAACCCTCAAGTCAGACACCACACTTTAACTGACTGTGCTGTTACACATGGCTCCTCCATCCATTCATCATGAGGCAGCAACTTCATAGGAAGTCACAAATAAACATCTTGTGATAGATCTAATGCATAAGGTACCTGGGCTTTGATCTCTTCTGACACTTCAGAGCAACTCTAAATGCATCTGTACAAACCATGGGAGATGCAGATATTTGATACACGAATGCAAAATTAAGAACTCTCCAGTGTGCGACTGTGGTCACCCAGAAAGGACCATGAAACATAATGACTCAATGCCCAATCCACAAATGTAAATGAAGTATCACAGCTTTATACTCTGTTGCTCCTGATCCAATTGTCTGACTCAGCCACCTGAATATAAAATTACAGTTGCTTTTCTATATTTACCTCAATTGTATGAAAGAAGTGACCCTCCTGAATGCCCAGGCAGCACTGAACAGGAATCTGCCTGATCTGAAAGCAAAAAGGGAGTCCCAAAGTTGTATTATTGCTATCATCCTCCCTTGAAGTTTCTGCCAAGAAGAGACAGCTCTGTATATTTATGGTAGGGGCTCTGTTGATGATAGCAGCTAATGGGATCACTGAAACCAATACTTTCCTTGGCTAGCGGTGTCCCTCTTTTGGCCTGTTAGGACTCTGGCATTACAACTAAGTTTGTTATAGTTTTATGTTTCCTGCAACCTGTTTCCTGCCCCCAACTGACTGTCCAGTTCTGGAATCCTGTGCCAAAAATCTATGCTAATTTAAACCAATCTAAGGAAGTCTGGCCAACTTTCATACATGTGCATGTGTGTGCATGTATTCAGCATACTCAGTGACTATGCCCTCAATATATGGGCATCTCACAACTCAATACATACATTTGTATATAACACAAAATCGTGCTCACAAGCACATCTTTAGATCCGGATCCTAATCCACATTTCTCCAAAGAAGTGGAATTCAGATCCAGATACCAGTTCATCTTTAATGGAAAGAACTTCAGAGCTTTTTAACACTCTAAATGTAGCTTATTATAAAGCATGATGCTGACACAGGAATAGTAAAAATGATCCCCTGCCACTACCTCACAGCTCTTTCCAAGCCCCTTGCCCCAACTGGGGAGCCAAGGCTGGGACCTCCCTGCTACCAGGGCAGAGGGACATTGTCCCTGCCCGGGCTCCACCACCAGAGCCCACCCTAGCAGCAGGCAGCTCCTGGGGGCAGGAAACAATCTCCCAGCTTCTTCCAGGAGACAGCTGTCTCTTGGCCCCATGCTCCTTGCCAGCCCCCAGAGCTAGCAACCATGGAGGAGCCTACAGCTCCTCCTGGTTGCTGCAGGGGCTGGTGCAGCGCCAGAGAGGGCAGGAGCAGACTGCTGCCAGGTGTGGAAAATCTGCTCCCAAATGGACACTTGTGGAGATGCCTGCCCATAGACACAGCCATTGGGAATCAGCCTAACATGGTCTCTGGTACTCAGGAGCTTCTCTGCCCAGGGTAATATAATTGCTGGTTACAGCTCTAGTTGGGAGGTTATGTCTTTGTTCAGGTGTCCCACTAAGACACTTCTTCTATAGGCTATACCCTCTAGGCAGGCTATACCTGCCATCACATGGCTTCCAGATTGCCACAAATGACTCAGTGAAGAGAGTCTGTACTACCATGATAACTCCCAGGAAGCATAACATTACTGCAAACCGATGCAACTTAAACATAAAACTGACCCCAACTGAAATGTTTTGATTCAATCAAAGAAGCACTGAAAATCCCACAGGAAATGCAGATGTTGCCGAAACTACATTTTCTTTTGGAAACCATTTCAATGGAAAATTCCCATCCAGTCTTATGACATAGTGCCAAACCATAAACAATGTTCATTTGTGGTAGGTCTGGATGACATACAGGCAGCAGTGGAACAAGGTTCCCATATGTAGAGCACCTTTCCTCCTGCAATGCCTATGCAATTGGTCTTACCTAAAGCAACACTTACAATGACTGGAACTACAGGTTGTCAGTTCTCTCTCACAGCAGGAAACAAGGCAGCTGTCCAACTTACAGGAAAAATGGGGGAAGGAGGGGGAGGAGAAGAAGAGGGATGTACTTCCTGGATGCTTTATTTTCCATAGTTCTGTTTTTTTTATTTGGACAGCAGGAATAGAGCAAATGCACGAAGCAGGAGTAACATGGAGTGATATAAAAAAAGGTCTTCCATAGGATCTTTCTTTAATCTATGCTTTTAGACAAAAGGTTAAATTACCATTTGAAAGATTTTGTGGAAGAAGTAATAATGTTGCTTTTACGTTCCAAGGATCTTGCCTTGCATAAAAGACAGTTTTTTGAACTCCAATTAAGGGATGCATGGTTCCAGATATTTATATGCTAAGGCTCCTTACTTAATACTAGCCAAGAAATGGATCCCTTGACCACATCCATTGTTCTCTTATGAATGTACAGAGGTTCTGGAGAAAAGCTGAGTTTGTGTTCATAGCACTTCAGTTAAAATTATACCTGAAGCAGCATACTCTTAGACCTTTGTTGAAATAAACCAAGTTGCTTATGATCTTCATCTCTGGAAAATCTGAACCTGAATCCCAGAGATTAAAGAAAAGCATATGCATTACAACACAGAACTTCCCATGATTCAAATGAAAATTGTAAGCTCCCTCCCAATTGACTGACTTTTCCACAGACACTTAGAATTGATTTAATTCTCTGGGAAACTTACAATGCAGACTTTTTGGGCCTCCCCATTATAAATAACATACACTAAAGAGAAAAGCAGAACAAATGCGTTTCCTTTGTTTTAAACACCAACACTGGTGCTGAGTGGAAAAAAGAAAACACTATATTGATAGCAAAATGAACAACAGAATAGATTAAATGAATCAAGCTGGTAAGTACACGTTTCTTGAAAGATCTGCTAAGTATTCAACATCTAACAACCCAGCAGTGCTTCAGGTCATGCCTGAAAGGAATTTATAGAGCTTTGTGTGGGGGTGCTTCCTCCAACAGCTTCCTCCAACAGCTGGGCCTAGCTTCCTCCTTTCAGAAGTTAGCTAGGCCCAGCACTTCTCAGCCTAGCTAGCTTCTGAAAGGCCTCCATAAGCAATAAACTCGATGTCCTTGTATATCCTAGGGAAAAAATGTGAAATACCTCACCACAGCTCACATTCATTCCGTTTCACCTCTGACAGCAACCCTAAGAACGTTAACCATTTTATCTGGGAGCTCAGTTCTCTTTTAAAGTCAATGAAACTTAGGTAACTAAGGCAGACCATAACCAATTAGGCACCATGAGGGACAGTTAGGCAGAATTTAGGTATGTTCAAAACTCTGAGTTTGCAAACTGTTAGCTTTCAAACCACCTAATCCTAAAGGTGCCCAAACTTTGTAGATACCTCAGTATTCAAAATTAAATTCTCCAAGCACCTAACATTCTGTTCCTAGGCATAGCCACAAACACATCTGCCTTGACAGGACTGAGCAGGTTGTCACCAATTTCATGACTTAAGCCCTGTTGGAATCCAAAAACTCAGCATTCCTTTACCTGTCTCCCTTCAGGGGCATGGTCCAGTACACATGTTCAGAAATGCCCATCACATACCTACGATATCGGGTTCCATGCAAACTGCAATGACAGTGCCCTCTTGCTTTGAAAATCATATAGCCGGAGTAGGAGGTGCTGCCTCTTCTCTTTGTACTGTAGCTGAGATGGTTACAGGGTGTGGAAAAGCCAGGTGAAATTCCCTACTCTGGCTGAGGCAATTTAAACTAACACATCATCTTTCCTAGATAATGTCCTGACCACCAAACAACAGGCTAATTTTGTGGAGTAGAGGAGAGTTTCATTCGTTGCTGCTTTTGAAGCCACCCCTTGTACAAGTTGCATTAGGTCAGAGAGAGGAACAATGGAGAACATGAGTCTCCAAATTAAGGCTTTGACTACTTTTCTGGAAGGTCAGAAATATGGATTAAATCCCTTCAAATGCAGGAAATAATTTCATGTGTGTCTCCTACATCCTGGGGAAGTGCCCTAGTCACTGAGCTTTTGTGTAAGATCAGGACACTGCTAACAGGCATCTTTTGAAGAACAGGAGTGATCATTTTTTTTAAAGAAAGGGCTTCGGCATCTACTTCCAGGAAATAGTTCAGGCTGTGAATTCCACTGTGAAGAGTCACTATGCATCAGAGAGGAACAAGATTTGATTAAACCCTATCCTCTGCATTTTCTAGTGGCTAGCTTAGAAAATGAAGCATGCCGGTTTTGGAGATCCTTTTCTGAGAGACCTAACTCTTTTTGGGGCAGCATAGGAAACCTACACTAACACAGAACTCTCTGTTTCTCTTTCCAGTGGTTCTCAACCTTTTTAGGTTTGAAACCACCTTTGTTTCAAGGAACCTCTTGGAAAATACAAAATCTTATCCTTCACTTGTTTTTTGACTACAGAAAAATAACAAAGCAATTCTTCTGCAACAAAGAACTCAGAAAGGCCACTTCAGGTCACAATTTTTTTGACATTATGGATTCCTGTTTGATATCTTTGGGTTTATCTTGTGAATCATGTTTGCATACCTAACAGTGCTAATATTGCACAGCACCCGGCAGCACCCTTGAAAGGTTCTCAAGGCTTCCCAGGGTGTTGTGGCATCAGTGCTCTATGATGGCCAGGCATATAATCTTTACATGCCAATAGTATTATAACACTGAACCTGATGGTTCCAGCTCCCATCTTGTTAGTCAGTTGCTAGTCAGTTCCTCTGTTATTTGCTAGAGCACAGAGTAAATTACATTAGTATGGTAACACATAATGCCCTTCTCCATTGTGGCTCCAAAGCTACTGATGACAGGGGAGCAATGATAGCATTAATATTATGTGGTAGCAATGGTAGGAAAGTTTGAAGAGATGTTGTAGGCCTATAGGCCAAATCATGCATTTACTTGCACTGCTGGGAATTCTGCTACTCAATTTAATGGACCTGATTTGAAGCAGTACAATTGGAAACAGGCATTGAGGCAAGTGGAAATTACAGATTCATTCATTGCCCATGAGATCAAATATTTTTAGTGTTTACCTAGCATTCCTGGTAAATCAGGTTGTTATTGCCTCATACAAAAACACTCAGGGCCATATTTCCATGCACACAACTCCTGTGCTGCAAGGAAGCTTTAAAATGGAAATAAATTACTCTGGACCTACTTTCAAGTCCTTTCCCAATGTCACAGTAAACTAAAGGGCTTTAACCTAAGGCAGGCACTTTGCGAGGTTTAATTGTACTACCTGAGATGTAAGCATGCAGATTCTTTTTATTTATTCATTCATTCATTTCTTATTTTTGTCCTTCCCAACAAAGATTCAGGCAACGTGTGTCTTAAACCTTATAGGCCATGTTGTTTAAGGAAAAGAAATGGAGAATTATCCAAGTATCAGTAATGTATGAGAGTATCTCTGTCTTCAAAAGCATTACTTGGATTGACAGCCAGGAATTCTGTTTACATGGACAGAGTTAAAAGTCATAACTATGTTTGGGGTCAAGAAGGAATTCTTCCCCACTGTGTAGAGAATTGAACCTTGTCCCCCCGACCCCCCTAATTTATTCTGGAACATTGAATAGGAGTTGTCCATTAGGATGAAGCAAGTATGGTCTCCCCAAATTTCCTGCAGCTATGCCCCACAGAAATGACAGGACAATGACAGGACATTGCCTTCTTGATGGCAGAGAACAAAGGCTAGGCGTATTCTCCTAGTGGGCCACTGCAGAAATAGAACTTACTGGCTCCAATGGCATTTTCCATCCAAACAAAATGGAAATTTTTATCACTGTTGAACTGTGAGCCAAAGAAAGGATTTCCTACACTTACAGATAACACTTACCTGGAGCAGGTCTCCACAAAAATATATTCCCCACTTCTCTAATTCCCAATCTAAGGTCAAAAAAGGGCTAGGCCACATAGAGTTAAGCTATATTGCTCAGTTACAGTGCAGTCTGTTTGATCTTTGCTGTCTGGGTAGAGCACTGTTTCAGGGTTGCTTGGCAGCTCTGTTTTCTTTCCTTTAGAAACTGAGATGGATTCATTTAGAATCATCAGCCACTGAGAAGGGAGATCAGGTGTGGTAGAAATGGCAGGTGGCTGGAGCTGACTTGACAGCAATTAAATGTACAAATCTTTGATGAGGCTTCTGGGAATGGAGCCATTAGCCATACTGAATGGACCAGCTTGTTTTCCACTGCCTCATTAGCTGTAATACTGATGTTACTTTAAAAAGCCTGGAAA
This sequence comes from Caiman crocodilus, assembly GCA_030014935.1. Classification (NCBI taxonomy): domain Eukaryota; kingdom Metazoa; phylum Chordata; order Crocodylia; family Alligatoridae; genus Caiman; species Caiman crocodilus. The sequence continues at coordinate 152,293,009 of JAGPOW010003316.1, read as the reverse complement.
AAAACCCTCCCACACAGAATTAGGAAAGTTGAGTTTCAGGGGAAAAAATAAGCTAGTGTAAGCATTTTCTAGCTGAACAAACAGGTCTTGGCTTTTCTGCATGGTCATTGACACTAGTGCTCATGTTTGCTGAACTGTGAGATAGCCCTAATGCCTAATATTCTGAGCAACACATTCACAGGGATCAACAAGTTTCTTTTGGCCTCTGAAACTAGTCAGACTTCACAGAGCAGCTTGATACAGTGTCCCATTTCCAAATTGTGGTGCCTTTAAAAACAAATATTACTACTAGTGGAGGCTGTTGCTCAGTCCAGTACATAAAGGGTGTACCTACATATGCCCCTGACTGCACAGTCATTTAGTACTTGCTAAAATACTAAATTTAGCAAGTACTAAATGACTACACAGCACCCACTGGTACTGTGCAGTCCCAGCAGCACACGGGTCGTTTTTGACCCTACTGCACAGGAGCTCATTGCTACTGAACAATAGCGGTGGCATCATGATTAGTGCCCACTGACACTACATCACCATAGTGACAAGCTAGGTTGCTGTAGCTTATTGCTACAGCAACATAGTGTCTCATGTTGATACATCCAGAGTTACTGAAGTTAAAGGCGACTTTGGTATAAATCCATTGTCTTCACTGGTGGGTTTAGGCCCAGGGAGAATTTTGTTCATGACTTATCTAGCCTTTGTGCAAAGGTTCCTCGGTTAAAAGAAGGTCAAAATAACTTGGTTCTGTGGTGAATTAGAGTTCCCTCCTCTCTGAGTTCTTCCTCAAATTCTATCTTTGTTAATTAAAAGCAACCACTTGCTTGTAAATAGTTGAAGTAGTTTGCCTACCTTCTCCCATTTTAATTTCAGGCCCACCACGGAATCTGAATAAATCAAAGGTCTTCCATCCTTCAGTCAGCTGTCCTCATGCTGGGTGAAAAGGTCAAGTTCAGCACACAACGGCTTAAACACTCCTTATTCATTTAGGTGGCTTCAGAATCTTCAAACACCAGAAATGGCATCAGGATAGTGAGCAATAGGCAACACAAGTGAGGCAAAAAGATGGAGAAGTCCTGACTGCATTGTAGAATATGGTAAACCTTTCATTGACTTTTTAACTTTTGCAGGACCTTGATTTTACTTTATTTAGTCTGAAGAAGACATTTTAGGTTATTTGTCTAGAGAAGAGAAGACTGAGAGGGGGTTTTGATAACAAAATGCAAATACTTGAAGGATGATTACAGATAGGATGGACTTTTCTCCATGCAAATAATGGACAGGCCTAGGAACAATGGCCTCAGACTGCAGGAGAAGAAATTTAGGTTGGAGCTTAAGAGGAACTTTCTGACTTTGAGGGTGGTTAAGCATTGGAGCAGGCTACCTAGAGAAGTTGTGGAATCTCCATCCCTGGAAATTTCCAAGAGCAGGTTGGACAGACGCTTGACTGAAACGGTTTAGTCAGGGATGAGCCTCTCTTGAGCAGGGGGATGGACTAGAAGACTTATATGCCTACTTGCCTATGGTACTACGATCCTCTAATACTATCTGTAGAAAGCAAAAAGCATAGCAGTGGGATTGTTTTCCTACCAGAATCTCTTAGATTTGAGGCAGGGCTGTCCAACCGGCAGTCTGTGGACAGTGGTCATATTATAGCCCACAAAACTTGTCAGCGTGGCTGTCAGATCCACTTCATTGGCACACCTCAGGAACCTGGGGGTGAACTTTCCCCAATCTCCTTGCCTGCCACTGAATTCAGGATATTTGGTTGCCATGGGTAATTAAAACCAGTGATAGGGAAAAGGAGAGATCAGCGACAGTGGTGTTTGCCCCCTGGCTTTCAGAGCCTCACCAACTCAATGGCTCCAAAGCTATGCTGTCAAGCTGCCATGCTGCCACTGGAGCTAAGTCATCCAGCCCACAAGAAGCCCTGTGGCTTTGTCTGGCTCTCAGGGTCAAGTGAGTTTGACATCCGTGTTCTAAGGAAAGCAGGGAAATTTCCTTTCAATTTAAACTATAGCAGAAGCAACAGAAAATATAGGGCCAAGTGGAAAACAGTAACTTGGGATAACATTTGTGACAATGTTTAAGGTTCAGACTTGCAAATATACCACAATTCAATATAAGTGCTTTTGTATATCCCACAAAGCACCTAAGTCACTTCAGTGCCTAACTCCCTCTTTACTTTTAATGAATTACTAACAGCCTTATGCACATCTTTAAATTCAAATAGGTACCCACCCAGATTTAGAGGTGCTCTATTACCCTTGTAAATCTGGTCCTAAATGATTTAGGAGATTAAATCCTATTTTTAAAATGGAATCAAGTACTTAGAAATACAGTTCTAGAAGATATTTCTAACCTTCTGCTAAATGATTTAGAAGCCTTTTATTCTATATAACTTAATGTATCTTCTCCATTTCTAATTTTTTGATTCTATAAAAGATGAAGCAGAAGCAATATATTCTTTCCAATCACGCTCCTTATTCCCCCCATTCCTAATGCACTGTTAACCCTTTGGTGAACACAACAGCAAAAAAAAGCAAATGTGAAGATAGGAGCAACAGCAACACTTTACAGAGTTGTACTACATACATTGCGTTGCTTCATGGTTAATGCAGGTGTAGAATCTGGAGAAAAGACAGAAAGAGAGTGTTTTTTCACCCCACGTACTGACACCGCCTTGCTTTTAGATGCCCTGGCATATAAATGCCCCTACAATACATGTTCTAGTTTTTAATTCTGTGTATGATTTTCTTATTGTAAGTGTGGTGGACTTACCAATAACAGCCTGGCACATCCAGGCTCAGAGAACCTTCATTGTGATCGGTAGAACACATCCACCAATCAGGTAGCTGCTGGGAGTAGCTTGCCCCACCCCAACCCGGGGTGAGGTGAAGAACCCCAGACCTGGTTGAAGACTGTACTGTGCTTCAACTTGATTGGTCTGTTTGCAATCCAGGGGTGGAGCCTCCGACAGGTATAAAATAAGCAGCATGCCCTGCACATGGTCAGTGCATCAAGGGACAAAGAAGAGGCCAGACAAAGAAGATGATGTGAACTGGCCAGCAAGGCAAAGCCATTGCCTTGAATGGCCTCAAATCCTCCCTTGCAAATGGGAGTGGTGAGCAGTCACATCCCCAGCCCTGCCCCAAGAGTGGTGAACAGTGCACAGCTTGGTGCATGGAGCCAGACTCTAGGAACTGCATGAGGCAGCTGGGTCCTGCTACCCCTGGTGTGTGGTCAGGAGCATGGTGCACAGGCTGGTGCACAAAGCAGGACCCTGGGAGCCAATCAAGGACTCAGGTCTGCAACCCCTGGCTCAGAGCTGACATTGTGGTATGGAGCGGTCCAGTAGGCATCAAGACCTTGGGAGCCACTGCGGCAGCTCAGGTCTGGGTCCCCTGACACAGAGCCAACAATTTGGTGCGGACAATGCTGTATAGAGGGTCCGGGAGTAGACCAAGCCTCGGTATTGCACTCAGTGACCTGGGTCTCCAACCCTTACCAGAAGGCAAAGCCGCTGGGAGCATGTGACAGTGCTTGGGGCTCCAAGTGGACAAGCGGCCCAGAAGGAGTCAAAAACCCAAGAGGCTGCTGCAAGCAAGGAGCAACGTACATGATGGGCCAAGGACCACTTGCTGTGCACCCCAGAGTCATGAGTTGCTGAGGAAAAGGATTCCCACTGGGGAGGGGAAATTCCTTCTGGCTAGTAAGGGGCTCCTGGAGGGGAGGTCCCAGGGGGAGAGGGCCCCTCTGAGTTTATAGGCTTCATTCATACCTTGTGGAAGGCACAAGGGCATTAAGATTTCCCCTTGCTCTAATCACTGGAGTGCACCCAAGGCCTGAGGAGCAACCTAGGCTTGGGGGACTTTTGAAGAGTCAAGTTTATTTTTGATATTTATGTACCTTATATTTCGTGAGAGAGCTTCTCCTATTTTGTAACACCGTGACTTATATTTTGTCTATTTTTATAATTGTATATTGGTAGTTTAATAAAGTGTAGAGTATATGACTCTTAGCCAGGACTCTGCTGGGATCAATTCCTTGATGCTTACCTGTACTTACCCAAAACCCCGGTGGTGGTAACCCATTACAGATAATAAGGTTTATAGTTATTTATCTGAATATATACTTAGATAATATATATCTGTACATATGTTTATATTTATGTTAATCTTTTACCCACTTATGTAAATAATAATAAATTTGTATATAGTTAAATTCCAGATTATCCTAACCTGGTTCCTTTGGGACAGAGGAAAATTGTGAGAAGTCTGCAGTTTCATCCACAGCACACCTGCCAGCTAACAAGCCCCTTCAACTGGAGAAAAGAGTACATACCCATGTACACCAGGGCTATATAAGTAGAGTCTGGGAGAATGAATAGGACTGCACTGGTATTGCTATTGGCAGCTGGTAAAGAAAACCAGCTTCATGGCTGTGGTCAGCTCTGTCAGTCACTCTCAAACTATGGTGTTTGGAGTGTTTGCTGGCAACTGGGGGAATGAAATATTTTAATGAAACAAATGATAGTAGAGCTGAAGCTCTGGGAGGTGAAGTGGAGCCATGCAAATAAAAGATCAACAGACAGAGCTGGATCACCCAGCAGCAGTGTTAAACTGGTAATGGCACAGCGTGCTGCTCTCCAGGCTTTAAGGTTAGCATTGTCCCAGAAATAAGATGGTCCCACTCTCAGAGATGGACCCAGCTGCCAATTTGCTAGATGGTGATTTGGAGGTGTTTAATTAAACACGCACAGGATGGAAAGGAACAGGGGCAATCCTACATGCTACCTTTCCTATTTTAAAATTTTGTTTTTACAACTATTGGCCTTGCTTGCCCCAGCAGTTCTGGCCTCTACAGTGAACTGTGTTGTTTCATTTCTGTCAGCAGTTGGTCTCTTCTCTTTGCCCCTGCAGGAAGGCTTTTCTTTTATGTCTTTCCTCCCCTGCTGCATGCTGTGCTGGTCAGGCAATTTGCCACGTGCTCACAAGCCTTCTTTCCGCCTCTCTCCACTGAGCCAGCCTCTGGTCTTGCTCCCCATGCAAACATTCATTAGATGCTTCAATCACAGAAGCGATGGCCCGCTCCCGTGTTTGATCACAGTGTGTTGTGTGATAAGAGGGTGGACGCCTGGATTATGGCCAGTCCAAGCATTATGGCTTGCTCTCTTGCACTGTTTACATTTGTGACATTTTCTCCTTTTGATTCTCGTGTATGCAGTGTTGATATAGGAGGGTGGCCATCTGGATTCCTGCCTCCTTTCTCACTGTGGCTTAATCTCAAATCTCTTTGCTGTTCCTAGGCTTGCTTTTAAAAAATGTTTGCCCATAAGGTAGGGCTCTAAACTGCCATGGGGAACAAAGGGTTTGTATCTGGGCCACAGAAAGGGCCAAGTCAGATATGGCAGTGGCGGCAGCTGGGCCAGCAGCAGTGGCAGCTACTATTCTTGTGTCCTAGGTGGGCACCTGGGGCTGGTGCCTTGGTCATCCACTGCTCCTAATCCTGCTGATGGGGGACATGCAAATTCAGTTTCTCATCTCTATTTATTTCTCCACAGGTTATACAGAGAGTACCTTGGATACAACTTACATCTGTGGAATATCTGTTGCTTTCTGGTACTCACCAGGAGCACTTTCCAACTATTAAGTAGTGGCAGCTACAGAAGGAGAGATGCTGAACTAGAGACCAAAAATTTTAAAAGGTTTATTTTCATTAGGATGGGTGTTTCCTTTTCAGCATTCAAGATTTAGAAAGGCAACTGGAGGCTTGAACTGATGTTTCTATTAGCTATACTATCACTTACAGCTCATGGTGTATCTACAAAAGAAGGTTCTTCTGTAATACAAAAAAAAGTTTTACCACCCGACTTCATAAATTGAGGTGTCGGCTAACTTGTTAAGTCATTAAAGAGACATCTGCACCTACATGGGAATCAAAGAGTGGGGAAAGTTTTCATAAGTGATACCATTTTTGGCAAAAAATGTAATTTCCCCCAAAACTAAAATATTTTCAAGCAGGTGCACCTAGTATCTCTAGTTTTCAGTTAAGGATGTCTATGGTGCTTGTCACCATGCTATGAGACCTCTTTGAAAACATTAGACCAATTGTGCACATGACTTCATTTGCAGAAGTATTCCTATTGTAGTTTAAGACTAGTAATATGAATAAGAGAATTCAGAATTGGACCCTAACAAGTTATGCCTGATGACACCTTGGTGGGAAAAGGTTGTGCTATGTTCTCCAGTTCACAGATAAGAAAACCTGAGCACACAGAGGTAAGGAACTTGCTAAAATTAACACAGAGAGTCTGTGGCAAGGCTAATCTTAGAATATGGACTGTCTAACTCTCCATCCTGTATCATAACCTCAAAACCACCCTTCCTTCCAGAAAGACAAGACCTAGGTGCCTTCTCCATTCACATGTCAAAATACCTAACTGAGAACAAGATAAGACACTGTATTTCCATATGTGGTTGAACACTGCTGTTACCCTTCCTCAGTCTCTGCTATGGTGAACAACAACAGTACACTGCCTTTAATCCCTGCTTCCACTTTAGTGTTTTTCATCACTTCACAAATCTGGGGGACTCCTCAAATAGTCCATCATACTTTGGTTCACTCCTCATGTGGCAGAACAGCACTCGTTTCACTGTGTCCGCAGTCCTCCTCAGCCCTAAAGAAGAATTGTGCAGTAACTGAGCAGTAACGTAGTGAATCATAGTAGCAGTAGGCCCTTGTTTACCAACATTTTACTGAATAAATCATTCTTTAATGCAGTAATTTGTAGACATTTTCAAAGTCTGGCTTCCAATTGATACAAGCTTAACACAGTGTCTACTGGCATGGCTGGCAGGAAGCTTCCTTTTGACTCATGTGGGAAGGCGGCTACCTATGGACCATGAAGATCTCAGTTCAAGTTTCAGCTATGATCATGTGTAGGATGCACATTCAACAACTTAAATTACAAGATGAGCAAATCCAATAGTTTCCTTAGTATTCTTCTGTATGGCTACAAGTTTGGGAGAAGCAATACAAATGAAAAGGGGTTTATTAAGGAATTAATATTCCTGTCTTTCAGTCATAAATGGATTATTTAGAATTAAAACAAGATAAATTCAAGCATGCATTACACAAACCTAGAAGTAAGAAATCATGAATTACTATTATAGAGTGCTACCTAGCAATCAACGCAAGAACAGCAGCAACCTACCATTGTGTCAGAAGACTACAGTGTAATTGATTTAATTATGGTGCTGTTGGCTGAATCCACTTGAGAAACATGACATTATATGAGCCCCATAGGGCGCCGATTAATGCCAAATATCTATTCAACTGGAGCCCTGAATTAGATCTTGTTTGCAGTATGCAATACCACACCCAAAGTCTACACCCAGGTTTGCTTGTTTTTTTATCCTCTACTTAGCCAGAAGATGCCACCACATGTCCCTGTTTGATGATACAGTTAACCACAAGTTTGATTGTTGAATAGACACTGCCACTGTTTTTAGATAGGACCTGTTTTTTAAGCTTAGATCAATGCCTTATGAACCTAGCACACATTTTAGACTACACACTGCATAAAAATACATTCCTTTTGAAAAGGAAAGCTCTACAAACAAAATCTTATTACAGTAGTGTGTACCAGGACAACTGACATGGAACCAGAGAATGTTAACATACATGCAAGTGCATGTGCGCACACACACACATCTGTATTCTAAGGCCACATCTATATGGGCTGCTGACTGTGCAATCATTACTGTGCAACTATTTAATACTTGTATGCACAAGCACTAAATGACTGTGCAGTACCTGGAGTTGCTGCACAGTAGCATCACCAAACCATTTTTAGGTGATACTGACTGCATAGTAGCTCGTTACTACTGTGCAATAGCATCACCGTCGCTCCTCGTGGCATGTGAAGCTACTGCACAGTTGTCTCAAGTAAATGTGGCCTAAATGCACCAAACAAACTATTCAAAATTCAAACACACCTGCTTAATACATTAACAAAACATGCTCAGTTTATAGTTAGCAATGAGAGGAGCCTCAAGCAGTTTTCCAGATTCGGTTTAGTGATGCATTCAAGAGTTATTTGTATTACATTAGTAGCCAAACACAAGATGCTAGCAACTGTGTCAGTTGATAGGCAGCTACCATACCTCCCCTAAAACGTCTTCTAAAAAGAGGAATAAATCAATTGATGTCAGCACCCACTTTTTAGCAGGGATTCTGGTTTTCTCTGATTTAAAAAAATCCACAATTTTCAGTTAAAAAATAGTAACTCTGAGTCCACTTTTTCTGTGATTTAAATGGATGGATGGATAGATGGATGTTCCATTTTATTCACTGAGAAATGCAGACTTGTGGTTACTTTTTTAACCAAAAATTGGGGATTTTTTAAATCAGAGAAAAGCAGGATTCCTGCTTATTAGTAACTAATATAATAAAGCCCTTGCCTCCAGAGGCTACCATAATACAAAATGTTAAATAGTACCACGTGTTAGTTCACAAATCAGTCATCTACAAACCATAAATACTTTGAAAATTTGATCTCAATTAAGCCTTACCTCTTCGTCCACCCATATCAATGACTGACTTGAATCCTCCCTATACTATCCGGTGGAAAACCTTCCTCCCTAAGCAAAGGTTTTCCCTAGACCTGGCCTACTCACCCAAAGAGAGGAATAAATGTTTTTCAGTTCGGCCAGCAAACAAAAAATAATAATAAAGAATCTCTGTTTTGTGTTGGCTGCAATTGAAATTTTGACTTGCTCGAGAAAGAAACAAAACCAAAAAAAGTTTCACTTTGGATCAACCAAAATATTTTGTTTGAATTTGAAAACAAAATAATTGCACATCCATACTTAGCCTTTTAACTCTTGCTTATTTATCAAATGTAAGCAAGTTTCAAAACAAAGTTGTCTTTTCAAAAGTCAAAATGATTTTAAGAGACTTGGCTGACATTCCTCTTCATTTTTGCTCAAAATTATTGGCCACATTTAATGTAAATACACTAGATATTTTTGACGACCGGAAATGACATAACATTTTTCATCAAATAATCTGTCCATCCAAAAACTTCCACCACGTTTTACTTGAAACCATATGATCTGAGAGGTCATACCTTTTTGCCTTAGCTTTTACTACTTCATCCTCTCAAGATGAGGCCTTTATACTGATCAAGCTGCCTTCTATCCAAGTATCTTGACATTAGGGAGATTTCTTCATCCTACCTCTGATACCGGTGGGTCTTGAGGGAAGGGTTGAAAGCACCAATATGACCATTGCCTACACTGCATGCTGTAGGCATACCTTGTTGAGGTACTAAACTGAAGAGGCAGATGTTTCTCTGCTTCCTAGGAGCTGATCAGAAAACTCTCTCCTATCCTTCTCCCCTGCTATTTAACCAGGAGAGCCTGTGGGCCATGCAGGGAGATTTGGGGAGCTGTCACGGACTGGGTCATTACACGCCATGCCCCCTCCCCAACAACAGCTCACCAAATGTCCCTATGTTGGATGGGGCTATAGGCAGGTGGAGAGCTGGTGTGGGCATGGGTGGGTGGCAGTTTCAGCAGAAGCAGCTTAGTGTGGGGGCCTCACCACCACCAGCACCACCTCTGGGCCACCCTTCTACCCTGAGCAGGGACTGGAGCTGCTGTTTGGCTTCAACATTAGCAGCTCTGGCATGGAGGTGGGGGCAACTGTGCAGAAGCTGCTGCTGGGCACCGAGAAAAAGTCAGACCTGGTGGCAGGTATGGCTGCCTCCCCCTCACCGCTGCCAGGCCCTTTGTGCTATGGCACCCTGGAGCCCACGCTGGGGCTGCCATGTGACTCCTCCTGGTCATAGCTACTATCCCACTGGGCATGGGGTGACCCAGAGGTGGGGCTCCTGCTGGTGGCAGGGGGAGCCGCAGGGCAACCTCAGCATGGGCTCCAGGGGGCAAGAAGGACCTGGCAGTGGCAAGGGGGAGGTGGCCATGCCTGCTGCCAGGTCCTGCTTTATCCTGGCACCCAGCAACAGCTTTTGCTTAGCCACCACCACTGCCACTTATTGTGGCCAGCATGGGCAGGTCCAGAGTGGGTGCTGCAGGGACCCAGAGGACTTTGGGACAAAGATTCCATTTGTTTTGTATTTTATCTGGACCTATTTGCCATTTTTAGTAGCATCTACTTGGAATGACTGACCAGCAATAGAAATACCTTCTGTATGGAGCTGTCTCTGGGCATTTTCCCTCTGAACAAGAATGTGGAACCTTGGCTTTTATACTCATGTAACCTGGGCGGTACTCAGAGATATACCCCCTCTCCAATAAGGGATAAGAATGGGTGCTGGAGCTCTATGGGAGGCATAGCTTCCTGAGGTGTGCAGCTCTCCTCCTATTTCCTGTATAGTACAGCTAGGACACCAATTGGGACTGAACGATATACCATTTAATAAATGGGGAACAGGGTTGGGATATAACATACATGCCAGAGGGTATAGGAACTCTAGATAGGAAAGGAACACTCCTCTGGGTACCCATGGGGACCGAGAGGAGCAAAAGAGAATCACGAAGAGTTAGGCATACATATGCATTTAACAGAAAAAATCAAGTAACAAAGCTTGAGGTGCAGGGTTCAAAGAATGGAAGGCATAGGGTTCACAAAATGTAAGTGCAGACACCCCAGAAAGGTTGGGGAAGAGAAGAGGGAGAGCCCTCCCCTCCAGTGCTGATTTCCCCCTTCCCCTCAACTCACCCCTGAGTTACCTTAACCAAGAACTGAACACAGGTCTCCCACATGGCAGGCAAGGTTCCAGGCATCAAGACCCAGGCCGCTCTGTGTAGCTCAGGCTTTAGTCCTCCCATGACCCTCCATGTGCTGCCTGCACACTAAGCTCCCAGCTTCTCTGTCAAAGGGTTGGGTGCCCAAGCCACTGCTTGAGATTTGGATCCCCACTATGAGCTGCTTTGCATACCGGGCTCCTAGCTTCCCTGCTGGGGGTCAAGAGCCAGAGCAACCACCTGCAGGACTTAGATCTTCATCTTCATTGCACACCACCCTGTGTGCAGAGCTCCTGGCTTCTCTTCCAGGGGTTGGGAGCCCAGGCTTCCTGCAGCTTGGGTCTCCGCCATGCGCTACCCTGCACACCAAGCTCCTTGCTTTCCTGCCAGGGGTCAGTAGCCCAAGCTGCTGCCTGTGGCTCAATGGGGCTTGGGTCCCAGCTAGGTCCCACCACATGCCAGGCAGCCAGAGCCGAGCCACCTCCTGTGGTTTCAAGGCTCTTCTGGGGCAATGGCTTCACCCTGCTGGCCAGCTCCCACCAGCTTTTCCAGGCCCCTCTTCTTCATTCCTTGTTGTCAGTCTTTCCAGAAGCCAGGCATGCTGCCCTTTTATCCTCTGGAGATAAAACTATCCAAGCAGGGAAGGGAGATTTTAGGTCTTCACCCAGATCCAGACTCTTTGCCTCATCCCAGGTAGAGGCAGGGCAAGCCCTCCACCTGAATGGTGAGGGAAACTTTTAAACTATTACAGCCAGTGTGCCAGCTTCCTTTGCCAGTCTGGCTTGTGGAGCCACCCATGGCAAGCCTATCACACTTATATGAATGTACTTTATTTGCCCAATTCATGTCAAACACAGCTTTGCCTCAATGTTACGTTTCAAAATAGCAGGCATTAGTAAACATATGAAAGAAAAAGATTCGGAACAAAGAATATAAATTAAAAGAGTTAAAAGACTGCCTCAAAATCTCCTGGTGGGAGGGAGGGCAGAGTGTGTAAAGGTTAATGGCCTCCTAAATATTGAAGAGTAATAGATGATCCAAGGATTTTTCTGGCGGTACCTCTTGTTCCAGGAGTAAAAATGCTCCAGTGATATGCACCATTAGAGAAGAATGTGACAGATAGAAAGAAAGACTTGCTTTAAAGACCCGAGATAATGTGCCTAACCACTAATATTAAAGGTTTCTCCAACCAGACAATCTACAAAATACGAAAAACTTTAAAAAAAAAGCAGTACTGACTAAAATATGCTCTTTTATCATAGTTGCCTGAAAAAGACCACTGAAAAGCTAGATAAAATCCAGATATCTAGGAGGTAGAACACAGATCTCCAGAGCCAAAGATTTGGCATCTAAGCCAAACTGTGCTCACTGAGAAAGCAGGAACTAAAGACTGCATTTTCATTATATACAGTGATGTTATCCAGGAACAAGCACTTATCAAGTAGGATCCAACAGCAAGGAGCCCAGGGAAGAGATCAGAATTACAATAAGGAAAGGCCTTACAGGGACTCAGACAAATACAGCTAAAGTCAGTATGGTTCGTGATGTAAACAACGGGCATCCTGATACAGTTTAGTAGTAATAATGTGAAGCATTATGTTCCTCTTTCCCCACTCACTGCAGTTCACATCTCAGCAAGACCTAGATCCATTCCTTCCTCTAACCCAGCTCTAAGCTTCTGCATTGACAAAGCATGCTTGATTGCCAGGACTCACCCCAGCCAGGTGCTTAACACCTTGACTTGATCCACAAAACCATATACCCCTTGATGTTATACCCATTTAAAATTGGGTGTAAGAGTAGTTCTGCTGACTTCAATGAACATCCCTCAAAGATGCTCTGTGTTAACCAAAATGCTCAGCCAAGGATCTAATGATGTACCATGTAAACCACTCCAGGCTTGACATATGCCCTCCTTATCCAGATATGGTATGGCAGCAGAAGGGAAAATCAAACGTATATTATAGCACAGCAGCTCTGTACCACCTGAAGTTTTCCCCTACACTGGCAAAATATTCAGTTGCTTCTTTCTAGGAGCCGAGGAACCTGCTCCAATTCTCCTGCAACACAGAAGCCAGGGTGACTGACAATCCTTTAAACTGCAGAGCAATTAGGCAGCTGGCATTAATTCCAGCCTGAGGGCAGGGAATTCTACCAACAAAAGATTAGAAGAAGATACTATCTATGCCTCTCCCTGGTTTAGGGGTAGGCTAACAATTTAGCAGAAAACCAAACAGCCAGAACCAGACTTGTTCCAGTCTTTATAACTGTGATGGAAAAAAATAGTATGTGTGATTAAAGGCTTGTTCATAATGCATATGGATGAGAGGCAAACTAAGGCATGAGCCTATGAGTGCCTAAGCAGCCATAATTCTGGCATGGAAGTAAAGTACAGACAGTCAAAAAGCCTGAGGGAGAATCAATTCAATCTATGCAGCTTCCTCTAAGCTGTGTAGACTGGACCATTAACAAAGAGAATACAGGTTCACTCATCAGTTGGCCAAGGCAGACAGATACCCACAATGGCCACACACATCTCCCAGCTCCGCTAGGCTGTGAATGCTCCAGCCCTGCCCTTGCAAGTCCCCACCTATCCACCACAGGGGAGGAGTGGGGATGGGGAAATGGACCCTGACAGGTAGGGTTTAGCAAGTGGGCAAGGGTGAGGTTTTGCAGCTCAGCAGAGCCACACTGTGGAGGAGAAAGCCCCCACCTCAGGGGCTTCCCCCATCACCTGCTGTGCAGACCTCAGCTTGGGGGAGCCAGGGCCAGAGCTTGGGCAGGGAGGGGTCTGTTCCCCTCCTTGCCCACCCCCGTGCCATGACCAGAAGGGCTGGGGAGGCTGCCTCAGTTCTGTGAGAGTGGAGGAGAGGGGAGCAGAGGGAACAAGGCTGGACAAGAAGAGGGGTGGGGATGGGTACGAGGATGGATGCCAGTGGGGATGGATGCCAGTGGGGATGGATGCCAGTGGCTCTGGCCTTGCCCCCCTCCCCAGCCTGCAGGCCCCCTGGAGGCAGAGGGAAAGGAGTTGGGGGAGCAAGGGACCCAGACTCGATGTGGCAGGCGGGGAGGATGGAGCAGGGAGAAACAGGGCTGGAAAAGGAGCAGGGGCAGGGCTGGACACAGGGCTCCGTCCCTGCATGCTTCCCCCCATGACAGTGGGGACTGAGGAGCCAGAGCAGGTGGGCGAGGCGCTGGAGGGGAGGAGGCCCCCAGGGCTAGAGGCAGAGCAACCACAGTGCAGGGCCCTGGGTGATGGCGCTCTGTCCTCCTCCCCCGCCCCCCATATCATTCTTGACAGGCAATTGGCTATTCCATATAAGGATCTATATGCCATCTATAGAGCATTTGGTTGAATGTTTCCAAATTTGGATCTTGTATCAATATTTCAACAAAAGGGCTCATTTTGTCCAAAAAGTTACACAAATAGAATCCTCTTTGTGGATGGGATATAGTTTTTTGCACTGGAACATTTGCCAATAGCTTCCTATATTTCACCATGTCTAGTCATGTCATGATGTATGTTTGCATCACATCACACTTTGCTGTTGTTGGAAGAGGGGAATGGGGAAGACGCACAAACAATACATATGGGAAGGTAGTAACTTGTCCTTCAGTGTTTCCTCAATCACCAGCATTCACCCTTAGGTTCAGTTTGTGTAACTGACCCAGTGTGAGCTTTTGGGGGATGACACTGATTACTAGAAAATATTCTCAGTTTGGATTGCTGAATTTGGGACTGCAGTCTGAATCCCTCTGAGCTTTCTCTAATCTAATCCATGAAGTACAGTGTATTGCGGGCATTTTTTTTTTCTACACCAATTATAACATTTTAAACAAGAAGGTATCAAAGCCATCTGACTAGCAGTACATACTAGGATCATCATTGCAATTTACAAGTACACCAAAGGTCATGCATTCAGCAATCATAAAACCAGTGAAGAGTCAATGAGCTATGCAAGGTTAACAATTTACACCTATGCAATAGTAAGAGATCTGAACACCCCCCTCCCCCTTTGACTGGAATCACTGAAAAGCTTTCCATTGGGTTCCAGTTCAAACTCAGTTTCCCAGAAATAAATATTGATTTTTTTTCTCCTCTCTGATACTTCTGTCATTTCTCCTGCCTAAACTTAGTGTGATTTATATTGTTAGAATGATGCACTTACTGATATTGTTGTCAGATGGCTCATTTAATATAACACTCCCGTTCTGCTTTTGAAAAAAAATACTGTGGATTCTTCATCATTACTCTGTCGGTCTAGGATCCTGTCATATGTTTAAGTTAGAAAGTTTAAGCAGTTGTATACAACTAAAATGTAACACTTTTGCTATATACATTTTACAGCAGTATTTCTCAACCAGAGCACCACAGTAACTTGGGATGCCACCAGAACCTTTGAAGAGTGCCCAGAGGCATGAGGAGAGTAAGCAAGGTATGAGGACATAAGCAGATGGCTGCAAACTCAGGCTTGTCCCTGCCTTGTCAATCCTGCACCCCCACTGCCTGGCCTCTCTACAAGGAGGTAAGCATTTATATATATACACACACACTTTAGTCTTCAAAATTGGTTGCCACTCAGTTCACAAAAGTTATGGTGGGGTGCTTTGAGTCCAAAGGTTGAAGACCACTGCTTTATAGCATACTCTGTTTTCATAGTAAACAGATTAATACAAAAACTTCAAATAATTTCATCCAATATGAAACTATTTAAGCACTATTACACCCATTAAGAATGTGCCAACGTTTTACAGATTTTACTAAATGATGCAAGTTTTGTTGGAGATGGCAAAACAATTTTTGCCTATAAGGTAATGGAAATTTTTCTTTTGTGGGTAAAAAATATTTCTGCCCCTCTGCTTTTCCTAACACTGTTGAAACAGTGTTTTACCAGGTCATCGCATCTACATCGTTCATTACTTGAATATGATGAACCGTTAATTAATTGTTAACGCACACATTTGAAATTGCATCTATAAGTTGGATAATCACTATATACTCATATTGCCAGTGATCTTCTGACTGATTTACTTCAAAGCCTTTCAAGCACACAAGGATAACCCACATGGCCAAACTTTCAAGCATCCATCATAGGCAAACCTAGGATTTTGGAAAAAAGGTGTGGCAGATGTGACTGGCAGCACAGAAGTGGTTGCTAGCCCCCCAGTGCCCAGCCCCAACTTGATCCATATGACAGCCACCTCCAGTTTGAGGTGCTCCACCAGACATTGCATGGTCCTCATTTGGGTAATATGCTGCCAGCTTCAGTTTTGCACTATCCCAGATGCATGGTTCCCCCACAAAGTCTGGGAAGCAGGAACAGATCTCAGTCCATGGAGGAGCCATAGGGGTGAGGTGTAGCTGGAGGCCCCACACCAGTAGGAGCAGGTGCAGAAAAGGGGAGCTACCCACTGCCACCATTGTTCCCAGCTTGTCTGGGAGTTGGGGGAACCCCAGAACTGGTTCTAAACCACTTCTGCCAGAGGCTGCAGGGAGCAGCACAGGAGCAGGTGCAGGAAGGAGGAACTTGCCTACTGCTGCCACTGTCCCCAAGTGTGCCCCATACCCCATGAAACTTCACGTAGAATGTATAGTATACACCAGACCTAATCCTGCGTACGCAGTGAAATCTACCTCATTTCACATTAATAAGATCACTTATACATTCCTATTATTCTCTTCCCCCTAAGAATGCACAAAGCTCTCAGTGTTGCAGACTTCAGCACGTGCAGTAACTGGCACCTATGTCGGTAAGCTCCCCCACTTCAATTGACACTACTTATGTGTTAAATTATACCTGTGCTTGAATCACTGCTTGGATCACAACCGACATCCAGGACAAGAAAGATGGACATTATAAATGAGAAAGAAGAACTTTTATATCCCAAAGTGCTTACCAAATACGGCACACAGACCCTGCTCCTTCACACGGGCAGACCCTTATGTTTCACTCTGATGACAATGAGTAACCATTCAGGAGCAATGGTTAGAGCCCAGTAAAGAAGCAGGGTTTCAACAGACCTGTGCATAGGACTCCAAAGAGATTCCCTTTCCTTTGACAAGAGATATACTTGATCGGCAGCTAATTGCTTTTCAGTGAAAAAGAAATGCCAGATGTGTTTCCAGAAATAGCCCTCTACATATTTATTTGTTGCAAAATGGATCACAGCTCAAAATTATAGTACTGATGAACACGTACAGCGCACTTCACTGAAATCACTAAGCTCGACACATCTCAGAACTCTTGGAAGAATGTTATCTTGCTGATCATTTTTTAAATGGCTATCACAGAAAAAGAGCTTGTATTCTGGACTGAGACAGGGTGCTGTCTTCAGTTTCCTTTTTTTTTTTTTTAAAATAGGCTGGTGAGTGTGCTGCTATCAAGTCTTGCTGAATGTTCCTTCTCTGGGGATCAGCTTCCCACCCCCCAGCTTTTTACTTTCCTGCCACGACTTGATGTTACTTGGTCCTAAAAAAAAGAGGGAGGCTGACTCACAGGTTCCCAGACAGGCTCCAGGCTCACCACCTGTAGGATAATGAGCTGTTGCCTTAAGGGCAAGAATGCATGCTCCTACCTCCCCTTTGTATGCCCTGTGCTTCACAGATATTTTATAAATTTCTCTTTATGTTGGGGTCTCAGCCACTGTGAGCTTACTCCCTCTCTCTCTAGCTAGGCCTGTCAGTCAGAACCCACTAATCAGGGCTTGACTCCGAGGCTTTATCTCTCTAACTCGCTTGGCCTCAAGGCCTTCCATTCCATACTTTCCACAACACCAGACCTACTGGCCCTTCTATACTGTACCCCTGTGGCACCAGGCTGTTGGGGCCTCAGGCCCCTCTGGCTTTACCCCTCTTTCTGTAGTTAGGGCCTTTCACCTAAGTCCACCCACTAAGACCTGGCTTCGAGGCTCCTATCTCCCCTTCAAGTGACTTCAGGCTCATGGCCCTAGTGCTGCACCCCTAATGCAGCAGGGCTTCTTGAGCCCTCTATCATGATGCCCCTGAGTGCTAATGAGGTCTCCTCCTCCCCTACAGCCTCAGCCACAAACCACTGGCATTTTAACAGTAAACGTAAACCTTAGGCCCCTATCGCCATTTAATGAAAATTAAAAAAAATAAGAGAAGCAAAGTGCCCGTGTACATGTGATTGTGATTCTGTCTCAAAGCATGGTGTATTCTTCCCAAGGAGGCTGCCGCAGCTTCTCCATAGTCATTGGGAGTCTCCTTCTCTGCTGCCTCCCTGGCTTTCTCCACTTGTGGCTTATATGGTTCTGGCCTTCCCCTTCTTGTCACCTGACCAGCTGGCAGGGCTCAATCCTTAACCCGTGCTCGGACGGCTGCTGCACCTGGAAGGTTCTGGATTTAAAGGGGCCGGCCTGTTTCTTGATAACAGGGCTAGGGTTCCCTGTTACAAGGCCACTCTGCTTCCTGGTAACAGGGCTAGGGTTCCCTGTTACATGGACCTATTTTTGTAACTTGCTTGAAGTTTTTGCAATTTCTCTTTTTTTCAAAGGGAATTACCTTCTTCATGAGCAGGCAATGACCAAGTGATTTCAAGAGAACAAATCCTGGTGGCACTTAAGACATAAATGATTAGACCCCTTGTTATCTAAGTCCCAAGGTCAAGTCATCAAATATGACTGATTACACTTTTTAATGGTTTCTCCATGCTCATTAAAAAGCACTCAAGTATTCAAAATCACCTCTGGTCATGACATTCAAAACCTACCCGATGTCTCCTGACAAGCAGAAATATATTCTCTAATCTTTAACCACATACACAATAGATAACCACTTCTAATTGGGTCCAAATTGATTTCAGGTGGCTTCAGAGAAAAGCAATTTCTACAACAGATTAACCTTTTAATTAAAAAGTATTAAGGATATTATCAGGTGCAGAAATTCTGCTAAAGCAGAAAATTATACTTCATTGACATTCATTTATGATAAAGTAGCTGATTCATTCCCAGATCATTATTCATAGATTTATCATCTTTTTTTGAATTTGATGAGCATTCTGTAAACTCTAATTAACTGTTGTAACATTTAAAAAAAAAGACATGTAGCCCTTAATTGAATGACGGGGGATCATAGAGCTCAAGACATCCTTTTGTGAGTATTTTTAGCAAAGGAACATTCTCTATGAAGGATATAAAGGACAGCCTCTCTAAATGCAGCACTATTTCTAATAAGTCCTGTTGATAACATGCTGTATTTGTTCAAAAACAGTACTGTGGCTTTAACATTATTACTGTCACTCACATGATATACAAAAACGCAAGACCTAAATTAATCTCTTCATCAAGAAAAATAAGCATTAAATCTGAAGCAGATTAGAGATTTTACTTGACAGACTCTTAACTGGAGCTCTCAATATAAGTTAGGTTTCCATATATATAGTATCTGACACAACCAAACAGGACGGTTTTGTAGTGAAAATATGCATTAAAAATTATATTGTAATTACACTTCAGTTAGAATTGCTACATTCTCTATGAGGAGTCCAAGCTAGGTTTTAATAGAGTGCAAATGTACCTGCCAGACCTATGGCACCTGAGTGAGTTCACTTTGACATCCAGTTCTTGATCATGCTTACACACATCAAGTTGTAAGGGAATTTAGATCCAGAATCATACTGTAAGTGGCCTTTGGACCATCCTTGTAAGAGGTCTACCAAAGTGAAAATAGGGATCATTTCCTTTTCCTCTAACAGAGTCACCTTTTACCAGAGATCATCTTGGAAGGCAAGGAAAGAGGAGGGAACAGGCACTTATAAGAGCAGACTTTGAACCAGATAGCCTCATTAAAAAAATCTGGAAGTGTTCACCCACAAGAATCAGACAAGATATTCATCCTTATGCACATTTAGCATGCTGTACTTTCAACTACATATAATATCCAGGATCCAATTGAAAAAAAAACAACCTGTCAATATTTTTGTTGCTTCTTCTGGATTCTAAGTAAAAAGAACATTTCTTTAAATGGTAAAATAAATAAATAAGAAAGCCACTCCCTTCCCTTTTCTCTCTGGTACCTCTGGTATGCTGGTACAAAGCAGGAGTATAATCAGGGGTTAGCAAGTGGAGCAGGCCTGGGTGTCAATTTAGATGGGGTGTCCACATGGCAGCAGCCATTCCTGTGTAGGAATCCCACATTGAGACAGTAGTAGCCAGGCGGGGTCTGGGCTTTGATTCTCCCAGGTCAGGAGTCTCTCACCAGAGTATCACAATTACTGGTTGCACCACTGGTACAGAGTTTCACAGGCAAAGAGGACATGTTTTAGTGGCAGACCCTTGTTCAGGTAGCTCATATCCTTGCAGGCTTCTCCTTTTTTTCCCAACATCCTCAGTTAGACTGATTATCTTTGGGAGGTAAAAATCATAGCACTGATTTGGGATTCTGTGGTAACTGCTTACAGATAAAATTATAAGAAAGCAAAGGACTGGCAGAATCTGTGCCAGATGTAGGGCACCTACACACAGCCTCACTAGGTAGCAATCTTCCTTTGAAAAAAAAACCCTATGAAATACTGTGAGCAATATGAACTTTTCCCCCACAACCCCTTCCCCATCTCTCCGTAACATTATAATGAATGGCAGTTTATAAGCCACACCAAGATTCATTATTAGGTGGATGTATAACATATAGGTAATAGTTTCATCCCACACACACTTCTCTCCAAGTTTATGGGAATTTAGAGCTAAGGACAGGAGTTACCATTAAACCGGTTTAAGTGATCAAAAACTGGTTTAAACCTGTAACATAACAAAAACTCAGTGCACATAAACCACTTTTAAATGGCTGAAACTAGTTAGATAAACCTGGTTGAATGTAGTGTCAGACTTAACTGATCTGGGTCAAACCAGTTTATGAAACTTCTGTCCCAGACTCCTTCCTGGGTCAAGTAAATCAGAGGCCCCCAGCATCCCAGCATGCTTTTCAGCCCTGGGCTGGGCTGAACTGTCTGATCCAGAGAGCAGAGCTGACCCTGCCCCTTTGTTCCTTACCTGAAACAGGGAAGGCTGGTTGACAAGGGTGTAGAGGGATGCAGCCCAGTCTACAGGGTAGGGACTGCCCTCCCCAGACAAGCCCTGGCTGGGGGCTAGGGCCAGGGAGGGGGTTAAACACCCCTTCCTTGACTGAAACTTACTGCTGGCTGTGACTGTGGACCACAAATCCCAGAGGCACCTGGAAGCAGGAAGAGGAAGTGATGAGCAACCCTGAAGAGTCCTGCTGCTCTGGGGGAATGTTTGTTCACCAGAGCACCCCTACGGATGACAACTAGGTCAAACGGTCATAAACTACTACAAGACCATTTCTGGCTGGACATAAGGAAGAATTTCTTTATTGTCCGAGCCCCCAAGGTCTGGAACAGCCTGCCACTGGAGATGGTTCAAGCACCTACACTGAACACCCTCAAGAGCAAACTGGATGCTTATCTTGCTGGGATCCTATGACCCCAGCTGACTTCCTGCTCTTTGGGCAGGGGGCTGGACTCAATGATCTTCCGAGGTCCCTTCCAGCCCTAATGTGAAATCTATGATTTTGAATCCCAGAGACCTCTGGGGCAGCAGAAAGAGGAAGTGAACACACAGCCAGAGAGCTGTGCTCTAGCACCCCCTGGCTTCTGGCCTGATCCACTGCAGGCATGTGGCTGCATTTCCTGAATCAAAGGTAAATGTCTGTTCACTTCTGTTTCAGTTTCATCTCTGCAGTTTAGACTAATCTACAAAGACTGAATCGATTCAGCCTCAGGCATTTTGAATGTCTGTACTTAGCCTAGGAGTCAAGAGAGCTTCATTTTAGTAAGTTATCTGAAGTCAGTCTTTTTAGAAGAAAGCACTCCTCAGTCCCTGGCTATATCTGCATGGACAAATTGACTAACAAATTTTACATTCCTCATGTCTAATTTTTTATGCCTTGTAATTCTTTTTTTGTCTTGTAATTCTATCTTTCCCCTAAGTCCCACTTTCTGCCAACCCAAGCTTTATTTTCTTCTGCCATATCAGTTCACTTCCTTTCACCTTCCCCTGATTGTGTATTCATTTTCCTTAGCTAACCCAGAGCTGCACAGCTCATTTTTAACAGATGAAACATGGATGAAAGCTATTTTTATCTTTGGCAAACTTATTAGAATTGCTCCAAAGAGAAATGTGAGCTTGTATAAGTTTCAGAGAAAAAGAACACTTCAATAGCACAGAATGAAAAGACAAAAAAAAAATCTATGAAGTTATAAGATCAGGGTTGGCATAACAATGACACTTTTTGATTAATATCATCCGACTGTAATAATAACTTCTGATTTAAAATGATTACACACATACATCATTATTCTGAAAACAAAATGAGATACTCGGACGATCATAGCTTGTTTTTTCTGTAGCTACATGTTTTTTGACTCTGACAATGGGATTTGGAATCTATGTGCTTTGTGAGATAGTTTCTAAACACATGGATGGGCACAGAGGGAGAGTATTAACAAAAGAGGGAAACAAAAAAATGGACAGAAATGCAAAATCAATATGCAGTGTGTGCGACTGGCAGGGACAGAAAGGATCCTAAGGGTCATCTAGTCTAACACCTTGCACAAATGCTGAATGTACTTTTCCTAAACCATTCCAAAAAAATACTTGTATTTTCTTGAAAACTTCTGATGATGGAAAGAGGAGATGGAAGGAGAAGGGCAGATGACCCTGGAGAGCTTTGCATGATTAGGTCTGTTACTCTGTTGTCATGAAGTAAAAACTGTAGATTCCATCAACAAATGGAGGCGAGGTAGGGAGAAGAGCATAGAGAGACATAGTTAAGGTACTAAACTGAAACTCAGATCTGAAATTAAATCTCCACCTCTGCTACAGATTTCCCCTGAGTCTTTGTGCAAGTCATAAAGTGCCAGATCTAAATCAGGCTTTGTTCTGTTGCAATCTAAATGGGTATGAGAAAAGCCAAAAGTGCATCTAAATCCCTTTTTCCTTAAGTGGGGACAGAGCAAGCCTAGTGTTTGTCTGTCACAGACAGCGCATTTGTAGTTCAATACAGGAACAAAAAACCACCCAAAGGAGGAGGAAGGGGTGCTTTTCCTCTATCACTTAATGGAAAGCATAACGGTCCATGAAGTGGGTTCTGTTCTAATTTGAGCCTGAAGGGATTATTACCACCAAGGTACTATTTCCCAAGAGAGTGCCTAGCCTCTAGGCTAACAGGCTGAGGTAAGGTCACCACTCTCCTCCCCTTCTGTTGAAGCTGGACCACAGTGACACAAAAATGGCAAGAATCACAGGGCCAGAAGGCAAGCAGAAAAGCAGCAGCCTGAGTCTGCAGCCTGGTGATGAGGGCCTACAGATGGTAGCAGGAAGAACACATTCTGGTTTCAGCTTCCCAGGGTTATTTGCTTTTAATCCAAAGAGTGCTTAATGTAAAAGGTATAACAGTCTCAGAGAGCAAAAGAGTCAGAATTCCTCTCATTTGCCCTCTCCCTTTCTCTCCACCCTCTTAGACCCTCTTTGAATAATACAGATGCGAGTTTGCATTTTCTCAGACTAAGGAGGGCCTAAAATACAAGTCTGCCACTTCCTAAGGGAATGCTCTAAGCCAGTGTTTCCCAAACCAGTGTTTGATATCTGGGACACACTTCATTTTGCCCTTTCACAACACTCACAAAAAGATGGCAGCATGCTTCACTCTTACATTGCAGAACATACACACACACAGAGTTATGTTTTGATAGCTAGATAGCTGGATAGATAGATCTCTTACACCCCAGAACACACAATATTATAGTTATTTTGAAAAAAGCTATCTATCTATCTACTGTACATAGATATAGAGAGAGTTATATACATATAGAATTATATATATAAAGATATGTGTGTTTTTAAAACATAATTATATATTTTTCAAAACATAACTTTTCTATATAACTTTCCTCTGCCAGAGGAAATCATACTAGTGCTGAGATGTACTATTAATAAAATAATGCCATAACTTTTCTGAATGTTGCAGCACCCCAGTTGAAAATCATGGAGATAGCTTCAAATTCAGAAAAGATCTGGAACATGGCCTTGAAGCCAAAAATGGTGAGAATCATTGATCTAGTTGGTGCCACTTAAAGTCCATGGGGCTGTGCCCTGCTCTTTCCACTGTCTGCCCCCTGCCAACCCCTGGTCTCTATATCAGGGTGCAAGAGCAGCTACCACTGCTGAACCCCCACTCCTGCTCACATGCTGGCAACCAACCCCTTGGCCCCTCCTGACTGCCCCCCTGAGTACAGGAAGAGTGGAGGGGAAAAGGGGCATGGGGCAACATAAAGGCTATTTGGGGGCAGGGAAAGGCAGGGCAAGGCAGCAACAGTCCCCAGATAAGTAGCTGCAGCACTGCTGGAGTAGTTTGATCATGAACAGGGGGCATTTATTTCCTCACACAGGGGGATCTTGCAACACATTGCCATGGCTCTCATGGTGTTTTAGTGTACTGTGACATCCCCTTTGGTAATCACTGCCCAAAGCCCTAGGTTTACTACACAGTGGGTGATTCTACACCAGATGCTTTCTGCACGCTAGCCAAATAATACGGCTCCGTAGCACATCACAGCACAAATAGCGCTAATATGCTACTGTGCGGTATTTTTAGGATACTGTGCAGTAGCATAACTCATGAATGATGCATGCCCCTGGCAGCTGGCAGGGGCACAGTGGCAGCAGGAGCTCCCGCAAACACCACCAGCGCTGTCAGCAGTGGGGGGAGGAGTGGCGAGTGCTGACCAGGGGTCTGTGACCACCCACAGATGCCACCGGCAGCATTGGCTACAGCCAGCAGGGATTGCTGACTGCCTGCAGACACCGCTGGTGGTGTCAGCGGCAGGGGAATGGGGATGGCGAGTGGTGACAGCCCACAGGTGCTGCTGACAATGCTGGCAGCACCTTTTTGTAGGGGGTGCACCGCCAAACTCAGGGGGTGCACATGCACCCATGTGTACTCTCTATGCATCACCCCTGGGGGTCACTTAAAAGGCATTCGCTGGCTTTACTGCACAGTAACTCTAGTTACTGCATATTTATTTAGTAATTGATTATGCAAGTACTAAATAAATATGTTCAGTAACCACTGTGCAGTAGCATCTTGCGAAGACACACCCCAAACAGTTGGCAGTGGCACACTGTTAATTGTATTTTAGGCATCTGCCCTCAGACAACTCTGGGCTCCAGAACATGAGGAGGCTTGTGTGTAGCACCAACTCAGGCACATATGTTTCATACAAAAAAGGGAATTCAACCCCCATCCTTATGCTCAGTGTTTCCTACTGGCTTGCCCTGTGCAGCTACCTATTAATCGCATGTTTTTTGTGACTCGCTTTTGAGTCATGCTGCTCCCCATTGGCTGTACAGGGACCCTAGGCACCTCACTCCACTTGTATTGCCATGCTGAGGCCAAGCACCTAATTCTTAGGTTTTATGATTCCTCATTTGGAGGCAATTTAAGGCAGAATTCAGAAAAGGCCTTTTACTTAGCCCTTTCAAAGTAAATACTTATTTTAATGTTAGCAAATACTAAATAAAAAGCACACCACAGATCTGGCTTGATAAAATGGCAATTTACCTAGGAACATAGGACTGGAACATTAAGTCCATTCTTCTACCAAAGTAAGGCAGTCCTGGTATGGAATCCCTTCTGTAAGCAAATTAAACACCTTAAAACTTCCAATATCCTAGTGGCAGGCCATTCCAGAAACCTTGGATTAGATGGTTTAGAAACCTTTCTCAAACTTCCAAATTTATTCATA
The DNA here is from genome assembly GCA_030014935.1 of Caiman crocodilus. Lineage (NCBI taxonomy): Eukaryota > Metazoa > Chordata > Crocodylia > Alligatoridae > Caiman > Caiman crocodilus. The sequence goes on along the minus strand of JAGPOW010003316.1, from coordinate 152,267,463 downwards.
TCTATTTTATACCCCTTTGTTACTTAATGCACACTGTGTAAAATGCAAACCCTCATGCTTTGGGGTTTGAGCTCAGTGCTAATAGACTAGCATTAGAAAGAAACAACTCCTGCATCCAGGTTACTTCATTTTGGCTTCCTGCAGCATGACGTCGGACATTGCCAGAGACAGCGTACCTGGCTAGATAAACTCATGGCCTTTGCTGCTGTGCCTATTCCAAGAAAGACATTTATTTTTACCTGACTGGAATTCTACGAAAGCAAAAGGCATATACATCCATAGAAGTATAAATAAAAGATACATGGCAATCAGTGCAAAGCAAACTTACGCAGTAGTTAATTGATGGAAACCTGTTATTATAACCAGTGCCTCCATGTTTTCAAAGATATGATCTTTAAGATGCATTTTTTAACAGACATGTATGCACCAATTTAAACTGCCAATTGATAGAATGAACTACAATTTGATATACAATAATGCAACAGAATAATTTAAGATCCTGATGAGGTACTTCGAAATATCAAGATTAATGACTATGCCACCATCAAAAGCAAGGATATGAAAGTCTACATACTGATAAGCAGGTACTATAGCCTAGCAATCAAACATAGATATGGTGAGGGAGTTACTGGCATAAGAAAGCATTAGTGAAAAGAATGCCAATATTTAAATGTCACAAATGTTTTGTGATTATTGCAGCAAATTCCCTGGTTGTTTTTGTGTGTTATAGTCTGTGGTTTGCCATACACTCCACTTTAGACATGGTATCATTATAGCAGAACCACAAAAATGCTTCAAATTATGTGGGAAACTTAATTGGGGAGAAGCCTCAAGGGAGCCAAACAGGAAAGAAAAAAAAAGGGGGGGGAAGAGAAATAGAGACTAGAAGGATTGTTACCATCTCGCAATCTGAAAACAAAACCAACTGGATTAGAATATGTGCACAAAGCTATCAAATGTAATAAATGGCTTCCTTCTAGCAGGACAGCAATAATATAAGCAAGAAGTAGGTGAGAGGTAGAGTGTTGAGGCTATTGTGGAAGGTAGTCTTGTACATAGAAAAAGTATATGCTGCAAGCAGAACTGCTGGCTTTTGCAGAACCTGTTCGCTTATGGGCTCCAGAGCTAGTCCTTCAAAGCAAAGTTCAGTCTTTAAGCAAATAACCAAACCAAAAGGAAAAAAAAAAATCACTCTGTCCTCTCAGATACTAGGAGGAGAGTCCTTTTCTGCTCTGGCCTCAGCATAGCAGCCTGCCCCTGGCTGTAGCAAACTGTTCCCTTCATAGCTTGCTCGCTGCTCCTCACTTGTTCTCCATGGAGCTTTTAAAGCTCCCAGTGGAACACTCCTTGATTATCCAAATGCCCCACAGTTGGCTTTTCTTAACAGGGTCACTTGTTCCTCCTTTAAGGGACAGACTGCCCTGTCACAATGCCCTACTGGTACTCTATTTTCTGACAAATGAACAAAATTCATTCAACCCCAATCAAGAGCTCTGCCCGCCAGAAGCACTTTAGAAACAAAATATGAAAAGAATCTTCCTTGACTGCCAGAGTGTCCAAGTCATAGACAGCCTGTGGGCAGCAATATGTGCATCTGTTCTCAAACAACTCTATTAGTCTTCTTCCAGCTCAGGAAATACATAGGAGATTGTGGATGAATTTCATCTGGCTGATGTTATAAACTGGAAGGAAAATAATGCAGCAGCTTGCTATCCAATTAATGGAATACTGATTCTGTTTTTTAAATAACAGAATCTACCGGCAGTAAAAATATATTGTCAGGTAGATTTACATGTGTGTCCTTAAATGATAGTCTAAACATGACACGAGTTTAAATCATTCACAGAATCATATTACAGCTCATAGTCCACACATGACATGAACTCTAATATTATAAAAGCCTAAGTCTGTCTGTCTGTCTGTCCGTCCGTCCGTAACACTTTAGTTGCACTCTGATTGGCTGTTTCCATCAGCCTATCAGAGCTGTCCAAGCATGGGGGAGCGCCGCCATGATTCCGAAGCCGCACCGAGAACTGGACAGAGGGTGGGGGAGCCAAGGCCAGTCATGCTTCCCCACCCTGCTCCCTGCAAGAGGCAGACCAGCGGCAGCATGGGGCGTTAGGTGGCAGCACTCCATCCCAGCCCCTTCCCCCACCCCCTGTCATTCTTGATGGGCAATTGGCTAGTGTGTCTATCAATGTGTATGCTAGGAGTGTATACCATGAGCAGTCACCAGTACTGAAGGATGTAGTTTTGCAGTCCTGTGTCTAATCCTTTTGACTCTATCCACTCCCAACTCCTTATCTTTTGCATACCTCTCCTCTCTGAACCTTGCTACTAAACACATTTCTCCTAAAAAATATTTTTTCTTCTCCTGAACTCAATCACCCTAAGTCCCTTTCTTCCATACACTGCAGCTTCAATTTTTCATGTCCTTGCTGTATGGATGTGCTCTGTTCTAATGATTCCCTGCCCCAAGTCTCTTTTTCATTCTCTTCATTACACCAAGGGTGCATCTACACATTCAACTAATGCAATATGATACACTCTGGAGCTCTTTTAGCCAGAGTCAACTGCTCCTGGCATCAGGGTCTACATGTGCTCCTGGGACAGCAGCACTTTAAGCTGGGAGGAAAGAAGCCCCCGGCTGACAGCAGGCTACAGGAATGAGGTCAGCCCTGGGCTCCCAGTGGCATGCCAGGCAGTAGAGAGGATGGCTAGGGCATGAGGATGCAGAACCATTGGAGCCAGGAGTGTTCAGGCCTTTGAGGTCATTGGTTCTCCTCATAGTGGTAACTCTCCCAAACCTTCAACATCTGTTCTTCCTACCCTTTTCCCTGGGTTAGAGTCTGCAAGCATTCTCTTCTGTTCACTTCTCTTTACATTCATTCCATCACGGGGGCGTTCCAATGGATTCATCTATAATCTGAGCTGATTATCTGTCAGTGACTCTCCTTTCTCCACTGTCAAATTTCAAACACCTTTCCCAAACACATTGCTACATCCAAGTTCCAGAAAGAATTAACTGTTTCTTTGACATTCTTTGCTAGTGGTCTTGGGGTTCATTACCATCTACTCTGAGTGAAATCATTACCAATACTGCCAGATGGTTTGTAGTCAGCCACTCCATCTCTGAACTATATGTATATACTTGACTAAGCTTGTATGTGCAGAAACTCCTGGGTTTGTTATCCTGGGCCTCAACTACTAGCAAATAATGGAGCCCTGAGCCAATCGTGTCAGGGTGATTTTCAAAAGGCTTCCTATAAGCAGTCAATTTTGGGGTGTAGGGCAGCCAGTTTTAGGTATTCTGAAAAGAGGAGTTTTCAAAGCAGTTCCTCTATGCATCTTTCCTTCCTTTTATTCCTGTCCATCAGCTCAGGAGCTATAATGGGGCCAAGGGAAGTCTTATCATTCATTTAATTTCTATGGTTTTGTATTGGTCAAGAGTTCAGTCACAATTCCTTGTGTTGTGTCTGTGGTGCTTAGGGTTTCAACGTTATCTCCCATCCAAGTTTTAGGCTGCCCCAGGACTATTTAACACTTTGGATTAGGTATATTATCTGGTACAGTTGCTTCCATGAGAAACACCATGAATGGATGATTGAAAATCAAAAGAAGTTCTTTAGCAACTCAAGGTATCTGGGCATGCAGGATTCAGCTAGATAGCCAGGTAACCTTCCCCCACACCAATGTCAGTGTTCTTCTCTGGTTTCTAAAATGTTAAAGATTTCTCCCCTATATCATATCCAAGTCAACTGAGACATTTCAGAAATCTCTGCATATGACATTAATGGCCTGCCGTGTCAGCAAAAGCAAGTTGCTGCTAATGGGTGATTATGTGGACTCATGGGGATCTCATTAAGGTTTATGCCTGACTACTGTGCCTGGGAAGCTGAAGCAAACAGGCAGAATGTCAGCTCCATCCTGCAGATCTCTCCAAGTACCTGCTATCTTTCCATGTCACATGCCCTTTCTGATGTCCAGAGGTACTAACCTAGTAACACACCACCTTAGAGAGTCCATTCAATATGTCTCGGGTGGCCGGAGCTGTCCAAAGGATCGCTAATTTAATCATCTGTCAGGCGGGCTGGTGATGGAGAGGCGTGACACAGCGTATTGGTTGCAAAAATAACTTTTACTTTACTTATGCCACTGGTGGTCGCAACACAGGTGGTAAGGTTGCTTAAGTAGTTACAGGTAATGAGTTGCTTGCATAGTTACCACTGGCAAAAGAACAAGCCAATGAGCTTCTAGACAGAAATGAGCATGCAAGATTAAGGATATGTCGGAAGCAAACGGTGATAGGGAGATGTTGGAGGATGGCCAGTCCTCCAGCTTTTCTCTGACATGTGGCAAAGTTCTCCATACTCTACTACGTGCTCAGAGCTCTCCGACTTGGGCAGAAACTGCATGGACCTTTATACTTTTAGAGTAGCCAATGACAAAATGCCAGGTGGGAATAGCTAATGAGGCAGACCGTACCTAATTTAAGAGTAACTGCAGTTGCTTAGGGCAGTTCTATTGTGACAGGGGCACTCAACTGATTTGGTTATGACATGCCCCCTTGGCCATGTCACAATAGATAAGAGAATCAGGTTACAAGTCATTTCCGTCTAGAAACTCGTTGTTTTCACAAGGTTCAAGTGGTAAACAGGTATATACATAAGCAGATAACTTTACTAAACGGTCTTTGATTAACTGTAGAACATAATATCCTATATAAATATCTAACGCAATGGTTACATTGGGATTGGCCTCGTCTCAAAGTGGCTTTGAGGTGTTCAGCGAAATGAGGATGTCATGATTGTGCTTAGTCCAGTTTTTGTATGTTCCTCCCCCTCTGAGGTGAAGTTGTTCTTTGTATGAGCCGATGTATCCATGACGCCCTTGGACTGCGGGTGGTATGGCAGATGAAGATCCCATGCGACATTGTGAAGATGGGCGAATTTCTCCAGGGCATTAGAGTTAAACTGGGGTCCTCCATCAGACTGAATTTCATGAGGAGGTTTCCAGGCAGCAAATGCAGCGATTAAGGCGGAGACAACGGCAGTGGCGTTGCTTTTCCGTAAGGGAATGACCTGTAACTGGTGCGTTCCCAAATCAATGATAACTAATCCCTTACTTGGTGGCTTGGATCCCGGGAGGGGCCCAAGCAGATCTATTTGCCAGACTTTTCCCGCCTGGAACTGCGAGGGGTCGAAAGCTCCAGGATGATGTTTGGTTCGGTGGCACTTCTCTTTGGCACATACCTCACAGGCTTGTGTTACTTTTTCCCAATCACATCAAACTCCATATGAGGTGAGCTCAGTAATGGCTTTGTGCCAGCATCGATGGCTGGCCCACGGTCCCAGGTGACCCCAATTCTCATGAAGCCATGCGAGGTACGGGTTTACTTCAGGACCGGGGGTAGTGGTGATAGGCAAAACTACATTGGTCCGGAATGGATCTTCCAAGAGTTTGTCGATGATCTCATGCACTGGGTCGGTATCAGGGTGGTGTGATTTGGTGTGCTTAACTAGTGGGAGCCATGTAAATTTAGTCAAAGTTTCCCAGATGTCTTCCCAATTATTTAAATTTTCGATGGGAAGGGCTGTGCCGGTAAGGATTTTATAGATGAACCGCGAGTCAACTGTGATGATTGGAACTGGAAGTGTATCATCATGATGTGTTAGACAGTGTTGCAGTATCTTAAGGAATCCCAACAGTTCACATTTTTGAACAGAGTTGTCACCTGGGTGGGCCCAGAGTATTTCCACATCATGGCAAGCCTTACAATAGTATCCGTAGCCTCTGCCATGTCAGGAGGATCCATCTGAGGCCATCCAGGCCGGGGCGGAGGTTCCATACAGCGTTGGGGGCTTTTCCTCATCCCCCGGGCTAGGATCGGGTGTTACATCTTCAAATTTCCAGCAGCACCAGCTGTAATGATGGGTAAGCACCAACATGTTCCATGTCTTAGATTCTCCTTGAAAATGCGGATCAACTTTTTCTGCATCTAGCAAAGGCAGGAAACTGGCAGTGGGAGCGCGGAGCGATCTGTGCCCCCTTGCTAATGACTCCACTAGCTGTCCAGCTAGGAGGATTTTTCCTACAGTTCCATATCAGTGTTGTGTTGCTTGAAGAGTCTTATGAGCAGTGTATACCAGTTCATTGCGAGGGTTGTGCGCGACAGCCCACATGTCCTAGTGGTGGACCCAAGAGTCACGATTAATGGTTCACTGAGGTTGATTGCGTGGAGCTGCGTACTCTTGACAGCGGCTAACAGACAGTGCGGGTTTCGCTGATCCCCTTCCATCCAAGGTGTAGACTTTCGGGACTTGTCATAGACCTGTCACTGTAACTTAGTGAGGACTGTTAGATGGCTGGGGTCGACATAGTGCTGGTACCAATTTATGTGGCCCAAAAGCTGTTGAAAATGTCTTTAGTTACAGGCAGGGGTTTCTTTAATGGGTCAATGTCGGGTCCATCGTGCAAGATTCCGTGATGGATGGGACCAATGAATTGGTTGCCGAGGAACGTGATATCTGCGGGATGCAGGCATGACTTTTCCTCGTTGATCATCTGTCCCTCACCTTGAAGGTGGGCTACTAGTTGGTTGACTATGCTGGTAATGATGGAGCTGTCATGGCCCATAATAGCGATGTCATCAACATAACTCCAGATTCTTAATTCCTCTTCTGATGGAA
>JAGPOW010003316.1:152246461-152260674 GCA_030014935.1 Caiman crocodilus | reverse complement strand
TTGGTTGACTATGCTGGTAATGATGGAGCTGTCATGGCCCATAATAGCGATGTCATCAACATAACTCCAGATTCTTAATTCCTCTTCTGATGGAAGGGTATGTGAAGCACAAAAGTTCTTTAAGGTATTGTTCATAGCACCAGTGGCTAACAACAGGGCGTTGCAGTATCCCTGTGGGCAGACCGTCCATTTGTACATGGTGCCCTCAATGTACATATTTTACACTCCTTCAGGGTCAGTAATCAGAATTGAGAAAAACGTTCTTTAAGTCCAGAGTGACCCTGACCCATTTGTCTCGCTGGAATTGGGCCATTTCAGACATACATTGTGGTAGAGTGGAAGGGTTGGGTTGCTGAAGTACTAGACACCTTTTGTTAGTCTCTGCAATCAACGAGTAACCAGGCTTCGTCGGATTTTCCAGGTTTTGCATCTCCCCACCCCGGTGATAGGTAGGTGCTAGCAGTTACTGGTTTGATGCAGCCCTGTTGCTTGAGTTGTTGCAGGAGGTCGATGAGGAACCTTTTGAGGGGGTCCTTGGTTGGGATCAGCCATTATCGCCGGATAGAGGTGTTGCGGAGCATTGGTTGATGCCAATTTGGCTCTGGGATAGTGATGGGTAGTGCTTGTAGAACCTGTTCTTTGAGGTTAAGTACTTTGATTACAGGAATTCCCAGGATATTGATGCCCCCTAGCATTGCCTCTAGAGTGCGTTGTTGGCCTTGGAGTGCAAATTTAACTTTTGTTGTGACTGCAATGGCGTTGAGTCCTTGTACCCTAATTGTTTTTGTGGTTTTCTGGTGGGGTGTCATTAGAGTGATTACATTGACTTGGGCTCCGGTATCAAAGAAGAAGAGTACTTGTTGTTGATTACTTGGATTGATGGGGTCATAGACGGTGAGGTCGGTGTAAGGACGAAGATCAGCGGGGTTGGGTTTAGGTTGGAAGGGGCCGCTGGCAAAGCCAACAGCCATTACTCATTTTTTGGCTTGTCAGTGCATTTGAAACCTAATTCAGCTGCTAGGTGTCATTGGCCCTCATTCCCCAGGACACATAACTGCTGCTTCATGAGCCTGGAGTGATTGAGGAGGAACCCGAACATGGCTCTTTCCTCCAGTGTTCTTTGGGGTAGCAACCTTGATTCTTGCCACAGGTCAAGTTCCTGATGTCTCGGCCACAGGGCCTCGACCGGATACACCAAAGGTCGTTTTTTTGCATCAATAGGAGTTCCCTCACTATGTTTCATGAGTGCCTGCAGTCGTGGAAGATGACTTAAGAGGTTCCCTGCTGGCTGACCTGCCACTGAGTTAAGAAAGAGTCAGAGCGTGATAGCATCTGTCCTTCTGTACACCTCTACACAGGCGTCTATGGCCTCCAGTGTCATTGGAATCGCTCCAGGGTTTGTTAAGTGGCGATGAGCTCATCTTTCCCTACGTTGGGCCTGCGCCGGTCCCAGTGGATGCACCCTTGGGTTTCACGAAAGGAACGACACTCTGATTATGGCCAAGAGAAGTTGTTCCACACTGGCCTTCTGCGGGCGACCCTCATGCCATGCATGGGATTTATGGGTCACTTGTCCCACCACAAACGCTGGGAGTGAAATAGGCCAATGTGTGTTTTCCATGATCACATTCAGATCAGTGGCACATCCTCCACTCCACACTGCTTGTCAGGTTAAGGCACTTGTTTCTTCTGAGTCTAGTATGTCAGATCCGAATTCCACAATCAGTCATCCTAGCTGTATGGCTAGAGTTTCTTCAGGTTTCATTTTTGATTCCCTACAAAGTTCTTGTAACTCTGGTCAGGTGCACGTGCGATATGTAACAGTAGTGCATGTGGTACCCTGCGCATCTGTGACATGTTTCACTAATGCTATCAGGTGAGCTGCAGTTGGGAGAGGGTTAAATTTGTTGGGCGGGAGCACTGGATACAACTTTCCTTCTTCATATGGGGCAGTTCCACAATTAGCTCCACGTCAGGGGGCGGGGCTTCCTCTGGTGCCACTCCGAGGGGTGGGGCCATAGGCGGTGACGCAGCCAGCCCACCTCCCAGGGGGATTTTTGCGCCTTTTTGACTTTCCGCGGCACCATTTTCTGACAGTGGTGCCATGAGGATGGCATCATTTTCTAGTGGCAGCCCGAAGCCCCCTGTCGCCTGCTCCAGTGACTCCTTGCCCGCTGTGTGCAACTGAGCCTCTAGATTTGCATTCTCCTGTAGCAGACCCGCTACTGAACAGAATAACACATTTATTATTTTTCCTTTATTCCACTTTGTCACCCCTCATCTTGCCACGTAGCAGCCCTCAGTCTCTAGGCCTTCCCAGAGCTGGCCGAGGAGTTTGTGACTGCACGATCCAGGCACTAAAGCCAGACAGTTAAACCAGTCCGGTGGGGTGGGTTCCCCTCCTTCCCTCAGGTACTGGGTGCACTGGGCAAACTCTTGAGTGGGGGTCAGAATTTCCGCCTTCTTCGCCTTCAAAGGGATAGGGTCGGTGTTTCATCCGGGGGCCGATAGCAAACCCAGTCACTGCCCATTACACACCCCAACTCACTGGGGAACAGCTTTGCTCTCCACTCCTCATGACTGCTCCTTCCCCTTTCTCTGAGAAGTAGCCGTCAATGTTCCTTCCATCCCCTCCTACTGCCTTGTGGTAGGCGATATGCGCCCAGAGTTCATCTGTGTTTTCCACGCGACAGGTCCTGGTGCACGAGGGGCAGCACTCAATTAAATTCATCTCCACCACCGTGCCCTTAGATCCTGTTCATGACGCCATGTCTTGGGCGGCCGGAGCCATCCAGAGGATCACTAATTTAATCGGACGTCAGGCAGGCCGGTAATGGAGAGGTGTGACACAGTGAAAAATAACTTTAACTTTACTTACGCCGCTGGTGGTCATGACACAGGTGGTAAGGTTGCTTACGCAGTTACAGGTAACGAGTCGCTTGCATAGTTACAGATAACTGGCAACAGAACGAGCCAGCGAGTTTGTAGACAGAAACGAGCATGCAGGATGAAGGATACGTCGGGAGCAAACTGTGACAGGGAGATGCTGGAGGATGGCCACTCCGACAGCTTTTCTCTGCCACGTGGCAAAGTTCTCCGTACTCTACCACGTGCTCAGAGCTCTCCGACTTGGGCGGAAACTGCACGGACCTTTATACATTTAGAGTAGCCAATGACAAACTGCCAGGTGGGAATAGCTAATGAGGCAGACTGTACCAAATTTAAAAGTAATTGCAGTTGCTTAGGGCAGTTCTATTGTGACGGGGCACTCAACTGATTTGGTTATGACACAATATAGGAAATTAACTGGGTCAGCATGGCTGCTTGGTGCCTGGGCCTCTTATGCACCTACCTCATGAAAACTGCAGCCTATCCCATGACATTCCATGCATGTCTGTCAGTTTTACTTTGCATAAGCAGAGGAAAGGATTTTGGTCATTTGCCTGAGACTAACTTTAAAGACCAGCTGCAGGAAAAAGAAAATGACTATGCCGTAAAAATAAAAACCATATAGTTTCCCATATTTTGCATCCTGTCAATGCTCCATGAGTTACTGCCACAATTTATGCTTACCTCTTCTGACTGAAGGTTGCGAAGCACAGATAGGTAATGCTCTGAGCAAGAATGACTAGGATAACCAGTCATATTAGGGCCTGAGAGGATAGTGACATTTTCTAAATTTTCCTTCTAAATCTTATGTCTTATGAGTTCAGAACTGAACATAAATGCCTGCTATATTCACTGTACTCTGTTTGTTAAAATGATCCATTTTCACATGCTAATGAGGCCCAGATAGACAACGATGAATCAGGCTAAAGCAGGCTATTTCCATACATGACTGACAAGGAGTCAGACTCACAAGTGCTTCTGAGGCAGGTATAAGGGATTTTTTCAGTTTATGCTAAGCAAAATGTATTTGGAGAAACAGAATAGCCAAATTACCTAAGAAATTCTTTAGGATGCACCAACTCTAAGGTTGTAGTAACTCCTGTAGAGCTGCTGCCAAAGGTATGATGACCCTTCCTGGTTTGAGGTGTGTAGGTATTTGAAGGATGGAGGTTAGTGATCTTCCCCCACTTCTTCCTCCTTTCCTCAGCTGGCAGCTTCATTACAAATCTCAATCACCCAAGGTTTCAAAAACTAAACTTGGTTTTCTCAAGCCATCTGCACTTTGGCCAGCACACCCCATACTAAGGTTTGTGTCACCTACCATAGATAATGAATCATAAACCTCAGTGGAATGTTTCAGGCCAAAGGCATAAAACCAAGCCAAGGGATATGAGTACCATAATTGCAGATGCTAACCAAGGGGAAACATCTCACTGGAAAAATATTAAACATAGGAATACTTCCTTAAATATAGTTTTGTTTTGTTTTGTTTTTTTACTCTACTATAGAATGTATTTTATTTTTATTGTTTGGGCCAGTAGATTTCTCTCTTCCTTGAACTGGGCCTTAACAGCTTGAGTGAAACTCGGGTGTTTGGCCATGCATGCATGATGAACCAGGTTACTTCAGTTGTGAGGGCTGACAAGTGACAGTTGTAAAAAGCAGATGTGAAAGAAAGAACCTAGTGTTCTCTATTTAAAATGTTGGCTCTGTTCTGTTTTGGGCCAGCAGTCAAAAAATATTTCAAGACTAAAATACACAGTTTAAACAAACTCCATGGTCAAGAAATGGTAAGAAGGCAAAACCTTAATTCTAGAAAAGTTCTATAAAGAACTCTAAGAAGGCAGATCCCTACACCTACGCATATCAACAGTGGGCTTCCTGTGCACATCAGAGTCTTTAAGAGAACTCATTCTCTTTAAGAAACTCATTACATGACTGAGGCCAAAGTTTGCAAAGTCCATTTTGAACTGTGCAGATGCAGATCTTTCACTTTGTTGTATATTATTATGTCAGGGAGCGCAGAAGAAAGAATAAATAAACATTAACATCTTTTCAATAGAATATTACTCCAATTTCAGTGGAAGCTCAGGAGTCCTGGCTCCAATAATGCACCATTCTAACCTACTAGTACAGATGAGTATAAGTAGTAGAGGTTAATTGCTCTTCTAGTACTTTGGTGATTAAATACCAACTTCAAGACTGTTTTATTCTGAGACAAATAGGTGAAGACCAGACTAATCTTTTTTTTCTTCCAGTCTGGTAAATTAAAGTATGGATATCACTGATTCTAACACCAGAACTAAAATGTACAGTTATATGAAGTCATGAACTTTGGCAGCCCATCATATTACTAAAAAACAAAAGTGTGCTTGAAAACATCTTTCATATTCCAGCAAGTTGTTAGTTTGAGGCCAGTTTCCAACCCTAACCCCTGAAGTGTTTGGGGAAAATCAACTTTTCTTTGTTTGAAAATGCCTATTTGTACTTTAGAAAAGGCATTACCTGAAGTGCTAAAGAAATTATTTTATATTCCTCACTCAATTACTATTAAAAATTGGATCCAGTCAGGAAACAATCAAATGCAACTTAGGGGACCGTATTATGTCATGAACAATCAAAATGATGAGTTTGCTACTATTCCAAAGACTGAAATCTGTTTTTATTGACCTTTTCCAGGTCAACACCTCAGGATATATTTTCCATTTTTTGAGTCCATTACTGACACAGTTGCACATACCTTCTTTCCTATACCCTATCTTTGCTTGGTTTTTGCAACTCTCCTTTAGTTTCCCTTCTACTTCTAGGGCCCTCCAGGGCTTGTCTATACCATAATAGCAATGCATCCCAGCCAGGCCTGAGCATGCCTCATCCATTTCCAACTCTCCCTCTCCTTTAGGCGCATTCAAAACCTAAAAGAACACCACTGAGGTTGCTCCAGGCTTGTCACTCCAGGGTACTCTAATGTGGGGTCTAAGGACTTGATCGGGAGCCATATAGGGACATCAGAGTGTCTTCTCTGGCATCCTTCCAGGTTTGAAGCATGCCTACAGGAGCAGGTGAAGCTTGGAGCTGTCCTGGCTAAGACATGCTGCTGCCATGGTATAGACAAGCTCTCAATGTCTCTTGTACCAAGATTTCCTTCTTCCTCTTCCACTGCTATTCTTTCTGACAACTAAAGTTGCTACTTGTCTTTCAACCAGACTATACCATGCCAAATATGGAATCCCTCCACTGAATTTTTCTTTCCACCATATCAACTTCAAATATTTTTCAAGGCCCTGAATAGCTTTGACTTCTACAATGATACACATAAGAAACTAAACAGAAGACCTAGTTTGTTATTTAAAGATAGTTTAAGACCACACCCTTTCCTGTCTCATTTTGTCCTTATTATCACATAGCCAAGATTACATAGAAACAGAAAAAGTAAGCCACATTTACAGTATGGAAAACTATTTGGGAAAGCAGTAACTCTGAAAGGAATCCAGGAGTCAATATGAATCTTGTGCTCTTGAGGCAACATGATAGGTAAAAGCTGACTTTCTCTTTGCATACCTAAGTGGGAACACTAAGTACAAATAACAAAATGGTTTTACGATCATATATAGCACAAGTGACACCATTAAGTAGAATATTATTTTTTTGTTCTGGGGGGGCAATCATCAAAAATGATGCTGAAACCTGGCAAGTTTATACATAAAAAGTACAAGAATGATTCACTGTCCAGAAACTACCTCCAAAAACAAAGGCCTATGAGGCCCAATTGGTAGATAGGTATACTTAGACTAAAACTAAGATTTTTAAGAGGAAAGGTAATTAACCAGTGGGACAACTTATCAAGGAACATGGTGCCACATCCCTGGAACTCCTTTGAATTCTGGTTGAAAGTTTTTCTAAAAAGAAATCCTTAAAAAGAAAAATGTGGGCTTAATGCAGGAATCACTTTGCCCTACAGCTTTGTGACCTAGATTATGCAGGAGGTCAGATTAGATGTTTAAAAGTGACCCTTCTATTCTTTAAAATTTAGTTTAATCAAGACCAAGATACCAATGTTCTGACTAAAACAAGAAAAAAAAAAATCAACCTCATATTATATTCCTGCAAGCAGTGTCTTTGTGTGTCTTTGTGAATTTTTAGATCATCCCACAGTAAGACAAGCCTCTACAGCTTTGTGACCATAATTTTCTTTTTTAAATGGCCTTTCTTAACTGAACAATCCTAGCCCTATATTCCAGAGAAACTAACTGGCTGTTATAGATGAGGAAAGTAAGTCTGCTTGGGTGTAAGGGTGTTTCTGGATTAGGTCTTGTGGTTTGAAGGACCATACTGCCAAACTGATTGGAGCCTCCAAGGGTTGCAACCATGGCTGAAAGATCACGGGTTAATTATATGGGAACAGCTAATCATTATTCACAAATAATGACTGGGTTATAAATCCACAGATGTCATGTCTCTCAGTTAAGAGACATGAAATACTCTCAAGAGTATATTTTTAGGTGTGGAGTACATTGGCCTTTCCTGTCTCTGTTTACTCTAAAATTAACATTAATCAACATTTGGCTCCATACTGTAATTACATGGTGGAGGTATATACATGCAAGCTTCCTGTACAAAGAAGAAAAAGTTTGCCTGAAATTTCAGTCTTCTACCATACCTTGATTAGTTTATTGCTTCTCTCATTTGGAACTGCTTTTAGTACTAATTAGAGACATAAAAAAGTAAAACATGATACATGCAAAATAATGCAGGAGGGAGGCAAACCATACCTGAACATCAATGCAAGTTGGCAGCCCTCATAGCAAAAGCTTTCTCTGTATGTTCCAGGGAAAGGATATATTTAGCTTTTATATTATGGGCAAATTATATGGGGAAATGCAATATTTCAAATTATTGCCACTTAGACACCATCAAAATAGTTATGACTAGACACAAACAAACCTATACATGTAGTCACTTTCTCGAGGTGTAAAGAAAAAGTTGGAATCTCAGTGCTAAAAGATGCTGCTTAATTGAATGATGCCACATGCTGTGCTTCTGGGAAGGTCTGTTCACCACAGAGCACCCCACTGGTAAATACTATACAACTGTTTGCTTTAGCAAAAAACAAACCAGCCACATACTTGCAGCAACTTATTTTCACAGCCAGCCTGTGCAAATGAGCAGTAGAGACACTTGGAGTAGGCAAATGGCCAGGGCCCCAAGTCTGCACCCAGGGCACCAGTTTAGTGGGGAAGCCAGAATGGCTGACTCTTAGGGATCCCATACCCCTTGTTGCAGTGCCAGTTGGATTCACGGATACCACACTGATGATGTAGGAGCAACAACCTGGGCAAGCAGACCACACCATGGCAGCACAGCTGGGGATTTTTTCAGGTCTTGGAACAGGTAAGACTCCTGTTCCCCATTTCCCCTTCTCCACCACTTCTCAGACCCACTGCCACAGCAGCACCTGACCTCCCCCCCGCACATTTCCCAGCAGTTACACCTCTGCAGGTGAGTGCTGCTATTTATCTGAAAAGTTTACTGTAAATTAATTTGTACTTGGTAACTTGTTGGACATAGTACAAACATATTCACAACAAATATTTCCAGTTCTACAATGTTTTCTGTATACTTTTCTAAAAGATGCTATTTGTATAAATGTCATTCCTGCTGACATTTATACGAATAGAAGTCATTCCTCCAAAGACTACTATTGCTATGGAGACACTAGTTTGAACCCTATCTCAAGTCGTGCAAAAGATTGCCATCTGTCAACCCAGATGCAAATGAGTATCTGGTCACTCAGACTGGGGAGTCAAAGGTAGGTGGACATGACACAAGGTGCATCCCTTCTTTGTGTGCTGCTGGCCACGGAAATTGGTGTCTCACACAAGCTAGTTCTGTGGGTCATTTGGCTTGGGAGGATGTTTGACTAATGCTCATGGCACATAAGAACCTATAGTCAGATTCTTGGATATATTCAAAATACATGGCAGGCAAGTTCGGGTATGTAATAAAGGGGCTACTGTTGTATTGTTTAATACAAGCCTGATGTCGTTCCTGGCACTGCTCTGTGCACGTCCTGCACTGTGATACATTCTGCTATGAAGGCCAAAGATCTAGTTCACAATCAATGCAGTGTGTCTTGCTCCTTTTTCTTCACTATACTGTTGGCAAGCCAGTGTCTATGGCATATAAGCAATGTAACAGATGATCTGGCTCTTTAAATGGGGCAACAGCTCTGAGGTAGAAGCCCAGCTGTGGGTGATCAGCAGCGATCCTGGTTTTCTCTGACAAAAAAAACCAAATTCTCTGACCAAAAAACTGCAGATTCTCTAATAACTCTCCCCCAAAAAATGTGTTATTAAAATTAAAAGGCCCCTGTAGCCCTCCCTAGCCCTGCTGGTGCCCCTCACTCACCCCCAAAGTCATCCCAAACCTGCTGGTGCCCCTCATTGCCCCCACAACAGCTTCCCGCACTACTCATGCTTCTTCCCCCACCTATAGCCCCTGCCCCCCAGCCCTGCTGGAGGAGGCCCAGGGCTCCCAGGGCTATGGGGTGAGGGCCCCAAGTCTGCAGCTCTCTGCCCCCAATAGCAGGCAGTTGCAGCAGAAGCAGCATGGAGCTAGCTTCCCCACTTCTGCTACCTGTTCAGGTGGGGTGCCAGGCCTGGCTCCCCGCAGCCCTGCCGGTGCCTCCAGCTGTGGCCTGCAACCCCAGCCCTGCCAGGGGGCCCCTGGCCCCCTGCAAGCCCCACTTACCTCAGGCTCCAGGAACAAATAGTGAAGCTGAGCTGAGCAGAGCTATGGTTGACCGAGAGCCTCAGGCCATGCCTTTCATTCTCCCCCTTCCCCTCTGGGTAGGGCTTGGGGTTTCCTGCCCTGTTGGCAAACAGCTCTTGCAGCCTGGAGCTCAACCAGCCTGCAGAGCTGTTTCTAAAAACAGGGAATCTGCGGGTTTCTCTGCTAAAAGGAGAAATCCACACTTTCTCTGATAAAAGGGGAAATCCATGGTTTTCTGTTTTTCCGTGGGAAGCAGCCATTGGTGGCCAGTCACAAGAGGGCCCTCTCCTGCCCCTGCTGCAGAGCAAACTTTTAGCCTTAGTCTTTGTTTTTTTGGACCAATATTGCTGTGTGTTTTGAGGGGTAGCTGAGGGGCTCCCAGGAGAGCAATGACAGCTACTGAAGCTCTAGGCACTCGAGGTCACTTATGGACTATTGTTCAGCCTGATTGAATACTTTCTAAGTGGACAAAGCCCATCTGCACAGTAGCAGGCTCACAAACCTGCTTATAAACACCTACATCCATTCCTTCAGGTATGGACATATGTAACACTTAGGCCCCTGGTGCACATTACATGTAAGACATGGTTAACCACTTAATCATGCCTCAAGTTTTTACCCATGAACATGTTAATGTGATTAATTACAAAAATGTGTAATAACTTCGTGGCTGGTTCCTACTGTACCTTTAATCGAACGCATGACTAGGCTGGGGCTCTCAGCCACAGGTTGTGCCCCTGGCACCTGGTGGGACCCCCAGCCACAGAAGAGCACCATGTGCTTCCAGCTTCAGGGATGAAACATGTGATCTCATGACGATAAGCCCAGATCAGCTGGGGGCCCCCAGCCATTGGAACTTGCTACTTTCTGGTGTAGAGAGAATCTGGGATCATGATCCCAGGCTCCCCCTGCAGCAGCAGTAAAGTGTGATGGGATTCGATGCTGAATCCCACAATCATGCCTCCTGCCCTGCACATATGGCTGGGCAGGAAGCACAATTATGAGGATCCCACTTCAGATCCCATCATGCCTGTACTTGAACATCTGCCAGGGGCCTTAGATTAGTTAAAATGCCATTTAAACCTGAAGTAGACAGATATAAAAGCAGTCCAAACAATTTAAAACTGCCTGAAATGGCTCAATAGTGTACTTGGAAAATCAGGTACTCTTTTAAATTGGTTTACTGTGAACTAGATCATTGTTATATATTCATACCAAGTGTTCAGTGACATGGGTCCAGCCAGTCTTCCAGGCATCCCACACTGCATCATTCCCACTGTTGTAACTGGCCTCTCTGGTAATTGACTAAAATTCTAGACTGTACCTGCAGATACCTCTGACTTGTGACATTTGTGAACTGGTTCCCAGTAAGTGATCTTTGAGTACTGTTCAGTTATTAAGGCTATTTACACCCTTACATGGAGCTGACACTCCAGAGCCCAAAGTCTCTATCCCAAAGAGTTTTAAGAAAAAATTCAGACCTTTTCTTCTGAGTGTAACACACATTTTCATCTTTCTTATCTAATCCACTGCATAAAAAGAATTGAAGTTCACATTCACATCTACACTTTTCATCCTCACATAAAACAAAAGTAATTTACACTGCTTCCAGTGTCTGAGGAAGGGAAGGCTTCATCCTTTAGTATGTTAATTGAACTTTTGCTGTTTCATGAAAGACAGTATTGCACTATGACTAGTACCTGTTACAGCTTGAAACACTTCAAAATGTATTAAAAACTGAGATTTTTCAATGATATTCTCAGGAAAATGTCCCCTTTTTGCAGGTAATTATAGAGATGGTAAAAGTTCATTATCAAATTTATCAGAATTTTAAGAGAGTGAAATCTTTGGGAATTTTGGTAAACAATTCTATTTGCTTTTTTCTTTTTCAAAGGGACAAAGAGATACCAGCAATAGACAAGATTCAATACAGTTGATACTTCAACATCAGTGAGACTGCTTGTGCCCCCCAGAGATTAAGGGAGAGTGAATAACATTTTGAGCACACCCTCCTTGGCCTTCCTATCAGCAGAGGAGGCAGTTAAGCTGATGGTCAGAATTCATACCAATCTCAAAGGCCAAATATGCTAAGGTAAGGGGCTGAATCACCACATTCAGTGATCCTGAACCATATTTTCTCACATTCTATACTCCTCCAAATAAGAGACGCACCTGGTTTTTTGGAAGGCAGTACAAAGCAAAAAAAAAAAAAAAGTCTTCAGAATTATGACTACATATAACTGGAACAGAGCCTAATCTTTAGATTAGTCACCCTCCCTTTCCTTCTCAGACAATAGCTACAGTTTTAACCCTTTCACAGCTGTATTGTCAGCAGCTCTATGCTGTTCTGCCAAAAGCTGAAACTGTAACTGTTTCGGAAGACTGTACTCCATGGGGAGGTCAAGGATTTTGAAAAGGGCTAAGCATAGTCTTCAAGCCTGTAAAATAGGAAGAGAGAGACCTGGAGTAGTTAATTTGCAAAGTCTTCAGCAAAATTGCAGAAGAACGGATAGTTTGATTAGTGGACTATCAAGGTAATTAAAAGAGAGAGTAGCTCATTAACACCTGTTAAGTGAAGAGCAATTGGCCAAAGTTCAAAATTCTACTGATCCATTAAGTCAATTAACTTTCTCAGCACTGTCCACACAGAAATGCCATTGGTACTATTCTGGGTAGAAAATTCAGCTGCCCCATTTAAAATATTCACTCCAATTTTGAAAGGATATTTTGCGGTGTCAGGTGTGTATGGTATACAAGTAATTTTTTTTCTTTCAGCCAAATTTCCACTTCTACAGAATTCCACCTGTTTGATTAATTAGAGCCCTTGGTCCTAGTCTGCAATGATGTAAATGTGTATTAAACCAATTGTCCCAACATAGTATGGGAAAAACATGCTACAGGATGCTCAATACTTCAGTTAATACATAGAGCTGAGGCCCTAATACTTGTCAAAAATCCTGGACCTAATACATTGGTCTCTAGAGCTGTCATTCAATCAAGTCTTGTCTAGACTGATATGTTAAAAGTAACCCAAAAACTAAAGTCTACAGACCCCATACACAAAAATCCACCTGAAGTAATATAGACATTGTTAGCCTAATGAGAAATAACATGTAGTATTACAGGTAGGAGATGACTGTCCCTTCTACCCTACAGATGGTAGAACTTCATCAGTTGGTGAGGGGGTTTTTAGTTGTAGCCATGTTGGTCTAAGGACATAGACAAGAATGTTTCTTTAAGTAGATGTGATATCTTTTATTAGACTAGCTGAGTAGCTGGAAAAAGGTTCTTTGCAAGCTTTCAGGAACAATCACCCTTCTTCAGGCATAAGGAGTCTCTGCTGTTCTGAGACTCCAAGGAATGAAAGAAGCTAAAAATGTGACAGGATGTCAGTGAGAATGTAAGTAGGTGGAAATTAGGAAAACAAACTGTAGAAAAGGGAAGGGAGGGGGGAAATGAGGGTGAGGGGAGCTAAAGGTAAATAAGGAAGACGCTACTGTAGTAGATGTTCAAGGTAGAAAAGAGGCTGTTTGTGAAAAAGTAAATAGCTGGAAATTAGGAAGACAAAGGGCAGAGAAGGAAGGGAGGAAGGGGGGAAAGAAAAGTCTAAGAGGTCAAGTCTGGCAGGTACCTGGTGAATCAGATGTCAGGCAGGTTGTAATGTGTCATAAATCCAATGTCCATATTGAGTTCATGATTTTTTGTATCCAGTAGATTTATGAAGTGAAGTTTGTAGGCTCATCTATGAAAGGTTTTTTGTAAGTTCCCTCTGAGAATTAGAACTGATCAGAGGGGGAGAGATAGTTTTGTGAGATGTGTGCTCCCTCAGCAGGGAGCACACATGGAGCAGCAAGGTACAGGTTGCAGTTGGGGTCATCAGGGTGTAGAGGTGAGTAGGAGGCCCCTAAAGTGGGGGGAAAGGAGGCACCACACAGTGTAAAAATATTGCTGCAGCCAAGTAAGTTTGACAACCCAAGAAATATATTTTATTGCAAACTTTTTACTGACAACCAAACTTTTTTACTTTTCTACTATGATTGGTGTTAAACCTCTACATTTGAACCCAGTCCTTTTAACTGGGGCAGGGCTGCAGGGCAGAGTCTGGCATAAGAGTTACATTTACATTATGTAAAACATAGTAGAAAAATGTGTCAGTAAAAAAGTTTGACTGTCATTAAAAAGCTTGCAGACTGTCAGTAAAAAAAAAAAAATTCTTAGGTTGGAAACCCTGTTCAAGACCTGCAGACCAAACATGATACTCATCACTGTTTTTGTTTAGCCTAATGAGGTGCAGGAAGCCCTTGATCAGATATGCATAAGCCTATTTTTTCCTTGCCACTTACACTATGACTTTTCACAAATGGCTTTTCAGTCACTATTTGCACTATCCAGGAAGATAAAGTTCACCTGTCATGCCCAAAATGACTTGAATCTATTTAGTGTCATTATACATACAGTGTGTTTCATAGTTTCATAGTTTCATAGTGTCTAGAGTCGGAAGGGACCTGGGCAGATCATCTAGTCCGACCCCCTGCCTTGGCAGGAAAGAGCACCGG
>JAGPOW010003316.1:152220711-152241085 GCA_030014935.1 Caiman crocodilus | reverse complement strand
TAGGACGTGGAACCGGCTTCCTAGGGAAGTGGTTCTTGCTCCTACCTTGGACGTCTTTAAGAGTAGATTGGATAGGTACTTGGCTGAGGTCCTGTGACCTTGGCATTTGTTCCTGCCATTGGCGGGGGTCAGACTAGATGGCCTGCTCTAGGCCCCTTCTGACCCTAGGCACTATGATGATACTATGATGAAAGTACCTCAGGGACCTTGTAGCACTACAAAAATAGAGACACATAAGCATGGTCTCCAGACAGGCGCAACTGCTCTATCTAGCTCTGATTCCTGCAGTGGCTGTGCCAGAGCCACCATTGCCTGTTACATGGAACAGCTGATCAGTGACTGATTAGCTGTTTGAAAAGCAGAGTGGCAACACAACTACTGCCGCCAGCAGGGCTGCAGCTCAACTTGTGGTGGCAGCTGTGATGGAGATGCTCTGTGGAACAACTGATCGGTGCTGGCTCTGGCACAGCTGCCACCGCAAACAGAGCTGCGGTTCTGTTCACTGCCAGGGCTGTCAAGGAGCTGGCCATTTTTCCTCCTGGTGGATGAGAGAGAAAGGGAAATCAGAGGACTGTGAGATACTGCTTGTCCGAGAGACTCTCTGTACCACTACGTGTAATTGGGCACATATTAGATGTAGACATACAAGTGCCAGCACTACAAAGAAGTTCCCATTTCAAACAGGAATTTCTTTATGATAGATATACCATCTTTCCAGTACTACAAATGGAATGAAACTGGGAACACTTGCTTTTTGTAGCTCTACAAAGGCATTTATAGCACTACAAAAGTAACATGTTCAATTGTAATAAAACTGCACTGCAACATTGTTTATTTTTACTACAACCTTATGTCACTCCTGTTTAGTTGGTGAATCAAGGGAAACTATCCAACTTAAGAGACCACCTTTTTAGGGACAAAGACGTAGTATATTATGTGTATTTCCACAGCCTAATACAGTGAAGCTCCATATTTCCTGATGTCCTCATCACAACAATAAAACAAATTACTGCAAGCTTGTCTTGTGTACATTAAGTCCCATCAGCAGAGATGCACAGAAGTCAGGGAAATGATATTCATGGCATAGAACATAAAAATAATGTAACCAGAGTATATAAAGAAAGAAAATTCATTATTTCTAATCTCATGATGTCATGTCTTTATTTAGGCCCCAGTGCTGGAAACACTTACTCATGCACTTCCCACAAACTCAGTAGCCCAAATTCAGCTCCACCTTTAAATGAGTTGTATAGGACTTATGCAGCTTGTTTCACCACATAAGAAGCATTTTGGACCACTTACATGGTTTTTAGGTCCTATCTGCCCTAGGAAGGCACATAACCCCATGGAAGTACCAAAATGGAGAAGGGAAAAGATGGCTGCTCCACCATTTAATCTAGCTGTTAGAGCACTTGGCGAGGGAATGGGAGCCCCCAGTCCCTCTAACTTAGAGAGGGGTTTGAATCCACATTCCCACTCCTCAGCAAAATGCCTCATCTACCAAGCCATGGGCTAAGCATTGTTAAGAACACCCTGTACTTCTTGGGCTGAAGCTCATTCAACTGAACAACCAAGTAGTATGTGGAGCCAGGGAAGAGTGAGCCAAAGGGAAGGTGGCCCAATAAGACAAGCACTGCAGTGGAAGAGATTCTGGGTTCTGGGTCCCACTCTTGATCTTGCGTGGTGTTTCTGCACTTTATGTTTAACAGTCATATGCCCCGACCCCATCTCTCACCACTCTCAAGTATACCACAGATGAACGTCAAGAGCAGTACAAAGGGAAAAGTTCCCCAAGAGCTCCTTTACTACCCCACTTCCAAGTCTGGCCTGGGTAGAATGGAAACTAGTGGGTGTGGCTTTGCTCCTCAGTGATAGACTCTAACACACCAAAGACAGCATATAAAAGACCAGCTGGGCCTTCATTTCTCCATCTGTAAAATGGGAATAATAGTATTTCACACTTCACAAAGTAGTTGTGAGGTAAAAATCAATAAAGATGTGAGATACCCAGGTAAACTGTTGTTACTTGTTAGCTATATTAGCTATATAGGTAGCTAATATGGAGATAAATTAACTAAACAACACTGCCATGGAATCCCAATTGACATTCTTAGTTGACACCATAATACAAAAAAAAAAAGGGAATTTGTTATATTATTGCATGCCATTATAGATTAAAATGCTTAGAATATTGGCAATATCTCTATGGTCTTTTGTAAGGTAGCAGGATTGTACTAGTATGGTGGCCACAAATTGATGGTAATTGATGCTATTAAGTCATGCACCTACTCCAACTACTTTATAAGAGCTTGTATACTCTTTAACATTTAAGTTATGCTTATAAATTCATTCTCTCTACTTTTCCTTTAATTTTGGAAAAAGAAAAAGTAAAATACACACGCACAATTTTGTTCCAAAAGGAAAATAACAGTGATTACTTATCATTAGGGCTGCAGATTTATCATGCCATTGCTTATGAAGTGATACATACTGGCCAGGATGAGAAGGGCAACAGGCATGGAAATATCATACAATAAATTTTAGACTCATAGCAGTGTTTTGAAAACCAAATAGTCTTTACTTTCCATTTCAGCACAAATTGACAGTCCTGATTATGCTACACTGACAACAGGCATCAGATTTTTTTATACAGTTTTCCATACTGGGCTTAGGGTTTGTAAATCAGCCTTTTTTAATCTCAAGGGAAAAGCTGATGTGATGATTTGGGCTGGGAGCTGCAGCACTGTGTTTTGTTTGGCTTCTGCTATATGCCTTCTGGAAGCCCAGCATCTGCCCTAGCAGCTCCTGGGGTTCACAGTTAAAAATAATAATAATAATTATGTTCTACATAGTGATTTTTTAGTTTGCCAAAATTTCAGATTCAATGAAAAATGTCATCAAATTGTGAATGTCAGTCTATGACATTTACACCTCAGTAAGCATAAATCTCTGGAGATCACAAGTCTTTTTTTTTTCACCATGCATTCAGGAAGGTCATATTAGTCATGATTGGTGAAACCAGTAGTGACTCATGCAGGTCACCCCAAATGAATAGTGGGGAAAAAGTGAGGTTTTGAAACCATTGTTTACATTGGTGAGGAATTATTCCTTCATCTTCAAGCAGTCCAATTGATTTCAGTGGGATTCCTTATACTAGCAAATGTTCCTAAACAATAGTCAGGAGTACTAATCTGACTTTCTGGCTACTCTGTTCACTGGAAAATACCTCTGTGTTACACTAGCTCCAGGGATCAGCAATAAAGTCTTACAAGTCTTAAAGTCTTATATCTTCCACTAGGAGCTAAGATGGATCGTTGGGCTTTGTAACAAAATTTGTCCTTAGTCCAACATTTGCTCACCTGACTTAAGCCAGTAGTCTAATTGTCTCTACTCACACTATTCAGATGTTAAGGCAAGCTAGATTTAGCTCCATTCTCAAGGTTGATGAATGTCAATGAAGTTCCACTGGTTATGAGTATGTCTTCCATCAAAACCTAGTCCTTGTTTTTACTGGCCCTTGTCCAGCATGGAATATCAGAGGGGAACTGGTTGAAGAAGAACTGTGTTTACAACTATCGCAAATAGCATACTTAGCATTTTATTAATTCTTACAAAAAAACCTAACATAAAACAAGTTCTTTGCTCTATATTATCTGTGCAACGAAGCAGCATACCCGGCTGCTATCCACACTGCTGGGCTATGCTCCTGGCCCCCTTCATGCTGTGCTGTGGCTGTGTGCATGCACCTGGCATTTATCAGCACATTATTGGCCACATCAGCCAAAAGAAGCAGATTGCTAATACTGTCGATTTTCCTTATAATTGATGCTGATCCAATATGGGACTGATGTATTGGTATAATTGATGCTGATCCAATATGGGACTGATGTATTGGTATAATCGATGCTGATCCAATATGGGACTGATGTGTTGGTACACCTCTAGTTTAGATCCTACCTCCCTTTATGGCTATGGTTAAGGATAGACAGCCAAAAAGGCTGAGGCTGAATTGATTCAGTCTTTGCAGGTTAGTCTAAACTTCAGAGATTTAATTGACACACAAGTAAAGAGACACTTACCTTTGTTTCAGCAATTGCAGCCATATGCCTGCAGTGGTTCAGGCCAGACACCAGGGGTGCTAGAGCACAGCTCTTTAGCATGTATCCAGCATGGGCTATGTGTCTGTTTCCTTTTCCTGCCATCCCAGAGGTCTCTGGGATTTGCAGTCCAGAATCACAGAAGCAGGACTCTGCAGAGTTGCTTATCACTTCTTCCTGCTTCCAGGTGCCTCTGGGATGTGTAGTACACAGTCACAGTTGGCAGTAAGTTTGAGAAGGGAAAGGAGTGTTAAACCCTGCTGCCCTCTCACCAAGTGGATGGCCCTCCTCTGAACTCTCTCCAGGCTGGCCACATCCTTTTTAAAGTGTGTAGCCCACTACCGGATACAGTACTCCAATTGAGGCCTGACCAATGTCGCATAGAGTGGGAGTATCATCTCTCTGGACTGGCTTGAGATGCACCTTTGGATGCATGACAAGGTATGGCTTGCCTTGCTGGCTGTAGTCTGGCATTGGCGGCTCATGTTCATCTTGGAGTTAATAATCACCCCAAGATCCCTTTCCACCTCTGTGCTTTCAAGAAGGGAACTCCCCAGCCTGTATGTATGCTGTGGATTCCTTCTCCCAAGGTGCAGCACCCTGCATTTGAATCTAGTTGCAGCCTCTCTCTCTCCCTTCAAGTGTGCCCCCCTCACCCCACATCTTACTGTCATCAGCAAACTCAGACAATGTGGTTTCCACCCCCTCATCCAAGTTGCTGATGAAGAAGTTAAACAGTGCGGGCCTGAGGACTGGGGGATCCCACTGTTCACATCTTGCCAGGCTGAGTATGACCCATCCACCACTAGTCTCTGGGTGTGCCCCATCAGCCAGTTTTTTACCCATCCAACTGTGTAGACATCAATGCCACAGTCACTTATGACTGTGAGAGACAGTGTCAGACAGTGTCAAAGGCCTTCTTAAAGTCTAGAAAGACTACGTCCACAGCAACACCATCATCCAAGGGTTTAATTACCTGGTCATAAAAGGCAATCAGGTTGGTCAGGCAGGACCTGCCTTTGATGAACCCATGCTGGTTGTCCCTGAGCATGATCTCCCTTACAGCCCCCCCCCACACACACACACTGATTTGCTCCTTGATGATTTTCTCCAAGATCTTCTTGAGGACTGAGGTGAGGCTTATGGGCCTATAGTTACTTGGGTCCTCTTTCCTCCCTTTCTTAAAAATGGGGACCACATTAGCTAGTTTCCAATCCCCCAGCACCTGGCCAGATGGCCACAAATGCTCATAGAGCCGGGTCAAGGGCTCCGCGATGACCTCTGCCACCTCCCTCAACACCCTTGGGTGGAGGCCATCTGGACCTGCAGATTTAAAAATGTCCAGCCCTTCGAGAAGATCCCTAACTACATCTGCACTGACCCAAGGCCAGACAGAGCTATCTCCAATATTGTCCCTATCTCTGGCAGGAGGGATGATCCTGGTCCCTGTTCAAGAAAACAGAGGCAAAGAAATTGTTAAAAGTATTGGGTCTGTCATGTGGCATAGCCACAAGGTTACCATTTGAGTCTTGCAGGGGCCCTACATTACTTGGTGCCCTCTTCTCGCTCCCAATGTACTTGAAAAAGGACTTTTTGTTGTCCTTAATCCTGGACGCTAGCCTGAGTTCCATTTCTGTCTTGGCTTTCCTAATAGCCCTCCTACACTCATGGGCCGAGGAGCAGTACTCCTCCTTGGTGATAACCCCTCCCTTCCACTGGTGGTACGCCACCCTTTTAGTCCTCAGGCATTCCTGAGTGCCCTTGCTGAGCCAAGGGGATTTCTGAGCACTCTTACCCGCTTCGCTTCTCTCAAGGATTGTTACTGTTTCGACCTGGAGGATCACCCCCTTAATGTACGACTATCCCTCATGGACTCCCATCTCCTCTACCTTCTGGGTCCTCAGTGGCTCCCCCACTAATCTCTGAAGCTCACTGAAGTTGTCCTTTCTGAAGTCAAGGGATTTAGTCTTGCTATAAACCCTTGACAGCATGCGCTGGATAGTGAATTCCAGCAGGTGGTCCAGGACCTGCAGTTCCCTCACCAGGTCATCCCCAGTGGCCAGGACCGGTCCAGCAAGGCATTACCCCTAGTAACAATTCCCTTGTTCCCTGAATAGTACTGTGGCAATTTCAGTTAAATTGGAAAAATGACCACTCAGGCACAGGTTTAAATAGGGCATTCTCAGGAAGGCTTCCTCAGTTCCAGAATTCCTTTTTAACCTATTTCTTGTAATAGAGTTTGGATCCATTGACTCTGAGGCATTCAGCAGAACCAGTCTATTTAACAAGTCGTTCCTGGATAGGAAACCACCTCCATGGACAACACAAGGAGATTGTGGGTCCCACGCAGGGACCCAGTCCTTCCCTCCACAGCTGCAGTGCCTCCCAGGACCACCTGAGCTGGGTGTCTGTGGGCAGGTGACAAATGCCACCTGGGCGGGATAGCACTGCTCCTGCAGACAGAAGCACCAGCCCCCACCCCTCCACCTGCAGCCCAGGGACCACTCCACCCACCAACAGTTTGCCATCCCCTCCCTGCCGGAGAGGCAGGTAAGTCAGTAGGGTGTGTGCACAACATGAGGGTTTAAATTGGCCCTAAATTGAAGCAGCATTTTTTAAAATGCACTGTCATGGTGTGGGGTCCTGGAAGATGGCCATGATCTCCCCAAGGCCCCCTTACCATGCCAAGTTGGCCCAGTGGGCACCCTCGATCCTTTTCTGCCACGTCTTTGATGATAAAATATATAGTTGGGAGGCTGCCTTTCATGCCCTTTTGGTCACGGTTAGCTGTACCCTCTAACCCCATGCCTTCCCGGACCCCTGGTAGGTCCTGCTCCAAGATACATGGTACTACAGTTGTTTCAGGGCACCCTAGCCTTATGGGCTATGTGCGGCTCCAACCGCCCCTTTACCACGCCCCAAGACTCGCAGATGAAATTGACATTGTTCCGTCATGGCCTTGTTATAATATGGCCCTCTTGTCCTCTCTAGGCCCTGTCTCAATCTGTGTCCTTTAACTCTCAGGCTCTCCGCAGCCTTGTCCTGCACTCTGCCTCTCTGGGGCTTCTCCACAATGCTGCCCCCTCCTCTGGGGCTCCTCAAAGTGCTACCCCCTCTCCAGGGCTCACCGTACCCGCACTGGTGCTCATCACACCCGCACTGGGGCTTCTCAACAATGTCCCCTCTCTCTGGAGCCTCTCAGCTGCCCCCTTTCTGGGCCTGGGGGTCATTGCACCCTGAATGCTGTGCCCTCGCTGATGTTGGGGTCCCCACACTGCTGTGGGTCCCCTATGAGGCCTCCTCCAACCCCTAATAGCCTCGCCCAAACCACAGGTAACAAACAGTAAACAAACCGCAAGCCCCTCGGGTATAACATAAACTGAAGCCACCCGGCTAGAACCATGTTACTCAAAACACTCCAGGGATGCTCTATCCTTTACCCGGCTTGGGCTGTTCCTGTGGTCAGGCCTCTCCTCTCAGCTTTGCTTAGGGAGAGCTCATTCCTCCCTGGCTGCTGGTAGGGAACTGCCAGCCTGGTCTCAGTCCTGAGGTTTATTTGTGCCAGGCCCTGCCCCTCTCGGTCAGCTGACCACTAGCAGGTGTGGGCATTAACTACCCTGGTGCTCAACAACTGGGCCCCTCTCTCACTGCTAGGGTTCTTTCCCTAGTAGTTTCTCCTCCTTAGGAGCAGGGCACCTAAGTGCTCTGCGACATCCACCACTTCAGTTTAGGGCCCCCGTTTCATCTACACACACCCTGGGATATTTACTAAGGAGTGAGTTAGGCAACACTGCAGTAAATATCTTGTGCAGATGCATCCACTGATGCCTAACTGTCATTGACATATATTCATAGGGAGTCCTTCAAAGTGGTGGTATGATGGACCAAGGGAATCTTTCCTGATCTCACTACAAGCAAAGTTTGCTTTCTTCAGAATTGTTCTTCTAGTTCCTCCAGCACAGGCTTCCCTTTGCATAACCAGGGTTAAACTCCATCTATGTGATGAAGTCAATCAAACTTATATACTGCCTGTATCTGCTGATATTTCCTGATTCATGATATTCATTTGAGGTTCTCTCTATTCTTATAGTCGTTTTACATGTGGGTCTGCTTTATGGGTTTCCTTTCAGGCTTAGCTTCCTCATGTGTCAATGGTATAATTTTCCTCAGCACTTCTTACTAGCCTTGCTATTTAGCCATTTGCTTTCCTAAAATGGTAGCAATAGGGTTGCCAACTCTCTTTGAACCTATTCTGGGAGGTTTCATCACATGATATAATGACATTAATTATAGTGCACAGAATTTACATCAGGAAGACAAATGCACATTACTATTACATTTTAAAAACCCACTGGACTACAGTATAAATTGGATTCAACATTTAATATTTATTTTAATGAGTGTCCTATCGTTTATCTCCCGGGTGATTCTAAGCAGTTTCCTGGAGATTTATATCTAATTCCTGGAGACTCCAGGGCAATCCTGGAGAGTTGGCAACCCTAGGTAGCAAGAAAAACATTTTTTGTCTTGCTGCCATTTCCCTTATTTTTGCTTTGTTATTTTGTCTTGTCTGGTTATCCTGGACCCCATGAAAATGTTTCTGGGCCAGTTTTCTCATGTCTGCTTGACATTTTCTCACTGGCAAAGTAAATACATAAACAGTCAATGCCTCTGATAGATTGGCTGAATCATTTTAAGTCTCTTTTATCATATTTATTGAAATCCACACCCACCGGCAATAACAGAAATTCAAGTAGAGGAGACCTAGAACTTGTATCCCAGTGGAATTATCTGGGACTTGTAATATAAGGCCACGATTCTTGCCTAAGTGAATGAATCACTGTCTCCAAATTTTATTTGGAATAACCCTCCACCCCACACCCTCTCCACAGCTGCACCTCATGTACAGGTACCCCCCACTCCCCATCACTGCACTGTGCAAATGGCTGGCCCCCATCCCACCCCACCCGCCCTTTGTGTCAGCTGGTAGCCTCCAACCCCAGCACTATGGCTGCAGGCTCCCCTGCTGCACAGGTCTCCCTAGTGCCACAGGCTGTGCTCTGGCTCCCCTATTCTATGGGCCTCCAGCAGGCAGCCATAGCTGGAGGGACAGGCTGGAGCCTGGAGCCTAGCCTGGAGCCTATGGCTGCTACAGGAGCTGTTGGGTGGAAGCCCAGGTACCACAGTTTAACTCCTCCTGGGCTGTATGTGGCCAATAAGCCACCAGTTGAAGGGCCCTGGTGTAAAGATTTAGAATCATTTAGATGTATATTAAAATGAAATTAATATTTTGCTGCAATTTATAATAAACAAAATGATGTTAATGATGGGGGTAAAGGCAGGATGAATATATAGAGTGAGGGCACAGAAATAAAATGAATCTAAGTGAAACAAAAACAAAAACCTCAAAGAACCAGTGTGTCCAAGTCAAACAGACCATCTCAACCTCAAAAAGAACTGTTAAATAACATTGCAGATCTAACGTCAAGTACTTATCTATAAAACTGGCAAGGTCTTGTATAAGCAGAGAATAATTTAAGTAGTAACTATACTCAAGAGGGAAGGCTAGGCAACTATAGGACCATTAGTCTGACATCAGTATAATATTTAAGGCTTTAGGACAAATTTTGAGTTAAAGAATATTTAAAAACCTATGGGTAAATAATAAATGAGATAAAGTAGTGGTGCTCAACCTTCTGTGGCACAGAGCTAATCTGTAGGCCAGATCCAGCAAGTAGGATCATTCCATAGGCCACATCCAGCATGGGGTCAACATGCCAGATCAGCTCCATGGGTCTGATCTGGCCACACAGCAACTCCTGTTTGCCATCCTGGCACCACGCACTGGATCTGGCTATAAAGTGACCCTGTACCCTGAAGTCAGACTCAGGCCAACCCTGCACATTGGTGCTATCCAGTCGGAGTCATGTCATCCCACCCACAGGACTTCCAATGGATTTTGAAATTTTGCAGTGCAGAAAGTGATAGCATTAACTGCTGTGGTTCTTGGAGCAACTTAATACTATCACTGGTCTCCTGTTGCCAAATTTCCATGCGCATGAGAAGCCCATGGGCCAGATGACACGTCTGTGAGCCAGAATTAGCCTGCAAGTTGGAGAATGAGTACCAGCGAGATAAAGTGATTAGTTTGCCAGATGAATTTGATACACTTTTTTGATAAGATAACTGGTTTGCTAGAATAGCAGCCATCAATCCTTATAAGACATGGGATGCAATAACCCAGCTCTATTCTAATACAGGACAAGTGGTTTCAGTGATAGGGCAGTTTTGCTTTAGACCTACATCACAGCCAGACAGCTGGGTGTTGTGCCCATGTCATTGCTGGTTCTCCCAGGCCTCCACTCTGTAGCTGTGCTCAAGCACAGCTTCCAGCCAAATTGGGGATTGTGCTGGGGACAGGCAGCTGGAAGCTGTGCCCATGCTGTGGCCACTTCTCCCTGCCCTTCAGCTGCCCAGCCCAGCATGGCTCCTCACTGGCTGGAGGCTGCTTCCATGCTGCAGCCAGGAGGGGGTGGCAGGGTGTGAGAGGGAAGAAGCAGGCACAGGTGCAGTTGGAAGTTGCTTAGTCCTGGTGCACCTCCTTGGTCCTCTGTCCTGGCATGGGTGTGGGTATAAACACAGCAAAGCCCTTCAGCTTTGTGGGCTAGATCCAGCCTACAAGTCTTATGTTGCCAACCTCTGTCCTAGACAAAAGAAATGTAGTAGAACTAATCTAGCTGAACTTCAGTAGAGCTTTAGATATAGCACCATAGAAGTGATTAGTTAAACTGAGAAGACTGGGATTTGTATTGAGAGCAACTTTATTTAATAGCTGAAATGCCATGTATAGTTCTCTCATCAGTCATATTCAAGGAAGTTAAATACAGGCTGGAACAGGTACAGAATCAAATGATTGGGGGATAGAGGGTATATCTTATGAGAGGAGACTAATGCCACATGCCTGGTAGTACTGCCCTCAAATGCAACACCTAGCTTCACCTCCACTAACTCCCAGTTCAGAAACAGTGTAAGTTATCCACAGCAAAATTAAGGGTGGGTTAACTAGCAATCCTAAAGTAGGATCACTTCACCCATCCTTGGCATTTCCTGGCATTTCTGATCCAGAAACCAAGGTGCATGACAGGCTTGATGGCAGCACTGCCAGGCACATTGAGTTTTCAGTCGGAATAGGGCCTGAAAGAGCTTGACTTCCTTAGCCTACTAGAACTAATGAGAGAGGTGAGAGAGAATACAATTTCTGTCTATAAATTCAGGAAAGAAAAAAGATCTTTAAGCTAAAGGCCAGTGTTAGCACAAGAAGAAATGAGCATAAATTGGTTGTGAATTAACTGAAGTTGGAAATTCGAAGGAAGTTTCTCACCATCAAATCCAAGGGGCTCTGGAACAGCCTTACAGTTTGAATAATAGTGGTTATATGATGTGGTTGTTTGTGATAACAGGTGACTAGACTGTGGGCATTTTTATATGTGCTCTGAGATGGGGTACCAAGCACTTTAATTAGTGAGCCACACTAATTAAAAGCACCCACACACTAATTAAAAGCGCTCATCATTCCTGTACTGAAAAAATAGCAGTGGGGTGCTTTGAACTAAAGCTCATCAAATGTGTTTTATTTAAAGTGCCCCACCACCATTTTTTCAGTGCAGGGACGCTGATGTAAGTGCTGCAGAAGGCTGCCGGAGCGTATCAATTTCTGTGCTCCAGCAGACTCAAATAATCAAGTTTGCTCACCACACTGGATTTCCAGCACTTCAGAGCAGGCTCCACACACATCTATAGGAGCTCGATAGGACTCAGGAGGCCCCTTCCAGTCCTGTGTTTCTCAAATAAAGTAAGTGTTACTTGAAGGGCATCCCTTTAAAACAACTGTGAAACACCTAATCCATTTTTTCAGATCTTGTTATTCCCAAAGACTCTTACAAACACAAAATACATGGGTGACTGGTGCCACCTTAGTCAGGGCCCTCCTCCTAGTGACCAGCCAGTGACGGGGAGGGGGATCCCCCGTGGCCAATCACGTTGACTGGGAAGAGACCAGGGCACTCCTAGAAGTGGCTGTGGCGCTTCATCTGGTGCTCCCACTCTGCAGCCAGCACTCGCTGGGGGAGCACTGGCACTCCCGCCTGCGCCCCCTGCCTCTCACCTAAACGGGGAGCAGGGCCTGTCAGGGGGTGCACCAGCGCTTTCAGGGGGTGCATGTGCATCATCACTGACAAAATACCTGGAAAAACAAGCATAGGGAACTGTTGTCTGTGTCAAGGATTGACAATTCATCTAGAATGATCCCTATTTTCAATGTTCTCTGTATTTTTGAGCGAGTCTTGTGTTTTGGTTGAAATATAAATCAACAGATGTTTCATCTACACATAGCCTTACTCTAGTTCTTCCCAGCCCTTTGGCATGACTCAACCGGTTTACCATATCAAGACCACAGCTTTGTTGACTACATCTTGAAGCCTAACTTCATTCATCTGCGTTGATGTACAGCTGTGCATGCTGTAATGCACCACAGAGCTCATGCTATTCCTAAACCCAGCCTAGCAGTTGTACTAAAAAAGATACAATCAAAAGACTGGAGTCTGGAAAAGCCTCAGAGCTCACAAAATTGATAAGTAGCAGTGACTCACTGAGTCGTAAAGCTGTAACTCAGGTAAGGTTGGCGGTGGATACCTGGACTATGGCTAATGGCACAAGCCTGAAATACTTCACAGACATATACCAATACCTGGGGCCCTTCTGAAATGGTTTTACATGGTTTACTGTTGAATATTTATTTGGGAATTTTTGAACTGGATATTCCTACTGGGTATAGCTCCATTAGTATCTGCAGGAGTATATTGTAGGAAATGTTCAGATATTTTACATGATGCCTTCTTCTCAGCTGGCAGGGCTGCAGACCTGAACAAACTTTGCATCGCCAAAGCTTACAAGATGATTTGTAAAAATTAAGTGCCATTATTTGTGTAAAAAATCCTGTAAAAACTACACCACTTAAGAACCCCAGGAAACCATCCTGAATCTGGATATATTTTTGGCCTTTCAGCCAATATCTCAGACTATATGAGTTCTAGCTGCCTAATAGAGACAGGCACCTTAATTTGCATTGCATTAGTTCCACCTCAAAGAAGAAACAGGGAAAATGTATTGAAATGGAACAGCTCTCATACTAAACAATTAGCTATTAAAACTAGCATAGAAGTAGAAAACAAGCCAGGAGAAGATACTGTCATTTCATCAAAACTATTTGTTCAATGGCTTGATATATCAGCAGAGTAATGCTATTGAAATTACTTTGATTTTGATCATGAGGCTAAACACAGCAAAATATTCTCAATTAGACAAAAAAAATATTCCATAAGACAAAAATAATGAGCTGGACAGAGACCACCCCTGAATTTCAGCAAAACTCTCCTTTGCTATCCCCCTCACAAAAGGTTCATTATTCTTGATTTGGCACACAATGTAACAGGAGGTCTATGTGTGTGTGTTATAATTTGTAATTGGTTGTTAAACTAACTCACATAGGCCCCTAAGGCTAATGGAAGCCCAAAAGAAAAGAGACTGAGTGTAATGAGGAAAGATGGTCCAATGGCTAGGGGAAAACTAAGTTCAGTTTTCTGTTCTAGCACAGACTTTCAGCTCAGATTTTGAAAAGTATTTAGCCATTGTTTTACTTAGTGTTGCAAGGCCTACATGATTTAGACCACTAAGTTCTGTTTAGAAAAGTAGCCTAGAGTATGGCTACATGTACATAATACTACAAGGCAAGGTTGATTGTGATCTGATAGCCAGGGATCCAGGCTTTCCTGCATTTTCTACTTTAAAGAAGAAAAATGTGGGAAAAATGGGTTTCCCATAGCAGGCTGGCAGAGTTTCAGCTGGAAAGGGGCTGAAGATAGTGGGAGGAGGGTAATTAGGAAGAGGACGCCACGTGCATATGTGCACATAGACATGCTCATGGCAGCCAGGCAGGCTAGAGAGCAGCTCCCCATAGGTGAGTCTGGCAGGAGGAGTTGTGGGGAGAGGAATTGAGGCCCCCATAGTGAGGGAGGGAAGGAGTTAGACAAGTCTGGAGCTGGGGCTACTGCCCAGCCCAGGCAATGCATGGGGCTTGGGGCTCAGGGCCAGAACATGCAGCTTCAGGGCCCAGGCAGGGAACAGGATGGGGCCATGGGCAGCTCGTCCAGGGGATTGTAGTGGGGCTGGCTCCCTGCTGCTGTGCACATGCACTCCAGATTTGTGCACAGGGCAGAGGCAGGTGCAGGCTGGCTGCTGTGGACTTGTGGCTCCCCACCCTGCTGGCCTCCCCCTGGGGCCTCTTCACCTCAGTGGGTGGAACCCAGCAGGGCAGGGCAGAGTGGGGCAGGGAAGCTCAGTGCTGCTGCCAGCATAAGCAACTGGTAGGGGTGCATGGGCCTGATGGCCAACACTGATACAGTCAGTAGGGCTGGTGCCCCCCCCAGATTCAGGAGGCATCAGTCATTCATGGTTGCCAGGGGCTCCATGCCGCCATGGCAAAGCACCCCCTGCCCACCTGACAGCAGCAGATGTGGTGGTGCAGAGTTGTGCCTCTTGCTGTTGCTGAGTGGAAGTGGAGTGATGGGTATTAGCAGGGCTCAGGGACTGTGCTTGGGGACTGAGGGGCACCAGCAGGGCTGCAGGGCTGTGGGTGGGGAGCGAAGGGCACCAGCACGGGTTGGGGGCTATGGGTAAGGATAGAATGGCACCAGCTTGGTGCTGTGAATGGGGAGTGAGGATCACCAGCAGAGCTGGTTGTTTGGGGGTTGAGCGGTCAGGGGCAATGGCATGGGCGGGGCACCAGCATATCAGGGCTGCTCAGGGCCACAAACCAGTGCGGGAGAGAGGGCTGACAGCTGCAGCTGGAACTGCATCCTGGTAAGCAAAAGAGGCAGGGGAAGCTCTGTTTTTCCATGGTGAAAAACCCAAAATCAAACGCCAAGATTTATAGGTATTTAGAATTTATTTTATTACAGTGATTAAGGCACTGGTAGGTTTCCAAATTGCTTTAAAATTGTAAATACATCCAAGGCTATATTAACCCTTTAGTGGGCCCTAAGTAAACAAGGATGTGGGTCCTGGGCTGGTCGAGATCCCCGTCCCCACCCCAGCACTGCCATGGCAGCGAGGCCAGCTGAGGGAAGGGGAAGGAAAGGGAGGTGGACAGAGCCATTCATGCCACTGCCATGGAGGGAAGGATCAGGGCCCCCCACAGCTCAGAGTCCTAGGAATGTTCCTCATTTGCCTATGCATTAGTCCAGCCCTCAATATCAATAAAACATTGTATTCAACTGCATATATATATATATATATATATATATATAGTGGTGTTTCATTTTAATCACAGAAAAACAGGGATTTGGGGGCTTTTAATCAGATAATTTGTAATTTTTATCAGTGAATTTTTAATTTTAAACAGAGACAACCAGAATCCCTGCTGACAGCATACCAGGTACTCTGCCCATGTGCGTGCTTTTACCCCATACTGAAGACAAGGCAGCTTACTCCACCTTCACTGGATACATCTACTTGTGCAATTAATGGAATATACTGTGGAATAAAATCCAGAGTTAATTGCTCTGGAGATTTTTGTTCCTCGCCATAGTTTAAACAGGCTCCAACTGGGCTTTGTGTAGTTGGTTGAGGCATGGGGGTGTTTCAGTGTGAGGGCTGCCTGCCAGCTAGCCCTGTGCTGAAGCACCCTGTACCCTAACCAGCTGAGGCAGTGTCTACACATGTGCTGCTGCACACAAAAAAACTCCACAGCAGAGTAGGACTTTTGTTTTACACATCCTGTCCTGCTGTGGAGTTTATTAGTTTTGCGCATTCTCATAGGGTCACACATATAGACATTGAGATATTTACTGTGCAGTTAATTAGTCACCTGGGTAGGAACATGCACGTGTGTATTTAGCATGTTGTAATTAACACACTGCAGACAGACTCCTTGGACTCTCTGCCACTGAAATGAACAGTTACTTGAAACTCACTGACATTCTACTTCCAGAATGAGTCAAGAACGTGCTTCTTTGTCGACAAAATCAAGCTATTGGCAAGGGGGAAGAGTTTCAAAAAATTATAAAAGGAGATAAATCACACAGATACCTAAATATCCAATATATTTACCTTGCTTCAGTCTCTCCAGGGAGAGTATCCAGGTTTAAGTTGCTTATCAGTACAATTAGAAGCACTTGTAAACATAAATTGTATCCAGCTGTAGTAATAGTAAGGTCGCAAGGAGGATAGCCTTGAAGTAATAGCTATTAGGACTGTGTGAAACAACATCATTTTGTTTTGACTTCTGTTTCACCGTTTTGATGAGACAGTGTTTTGTTTTGAGTTTTGTTTTGTTTCAAAAACACTGTTCCATTTCATTTCCTCAAAACTGTTTCACTGTTCCGATGTTTCACCCATAGGCTATAATGGGGAAGCACAAAACTGCCTATCACATCATTTTTCGACAGATGTGGATGAAAACAGCAAGGGTGATAGCCCCTTGTGACGGCATAAAGCCTGCCATGTTTCAATGAGATAGGTGCAAGGGCTTCTGGGAAACTGTACCTCGAGTTGCTGACAAGCAAAACTCATGACATGTGTGACTATGTGTGTGTTAAGGTAGTGCTGGGGCTTCTACACCACGTGGTCGTGTGCCCCAATTAGGTCTCCTCCTCCCCTACAGCCTTAGTCTGGTCCATGACTTTAACTAACAAGAAGTAAAATAATAACTTAGTCCACATTGCCACAGTAGCACCAGCAGCATCTCAGGCAGCCAAACTGTGACAAGCCCTTCTTTCCTCTCCTACAGGAGCTTTTTCTCCAGTGTGTGTGTTAAGGCATGCCCTCACAGTGTCCTTCTCCCTTCTTGCCCCTCCCTCTCCTTACTTTCTGTTTCTCTGCAGGCAAGTCCAGCTTCAGCTTTGAAACTCGAAACATTTTGAAACTTTTGAAATGTTTTGACTCCACTTATTTTGCTTCAAGACTGTTTTGAAGCCCTTTGTTTTGTTTTGATTTTGCTGTTTCAAGGTTGAAACAAATCGAAACAGCATTGAAATGAAACAGACAGTGACATTTCGCACAGCCCTAATAGCTATCTTTGAAAAAGATAAACATGCTATTTCAAAGGGAATGTCCTCTACAAAGAACGCAGATTGAAAAATGGCTGTGCTCCGGGGAAGGAAGGGAGAAAAATTCCTAGAGCAGAAAGACCCTGATCAAATGTTGTTCATTAACACAATATAATTCTCGATTGTCTCAGAAACTCTGAATCTCATTTGCCAGAAGGAGAAATCAAGGTGACTACTAGAGCTGATCAAGTCAACTAATCTGTTGCATATTTTCTCAATTGTCATGGAAGATAATTATTTGCAAATGATTTTTCCCTATTATTTGACCTGCTTAGGCAATTGGATGATGAGATCAAACTTTAAAAAAAGCTCTCAGCACAATAGCTTGGAATCCTATGAAAAATTTTCTCTAGCAAGTCTTTGTACAAAGAGGCACTTCAAGGGCAAGGAACTGCCTAGGATTTGTTCTTTTTAGAAATAAAACAAGCCTACTCTTTCCTCTTTGAAATGTAGAGGGAGTAACTTTTTTAAATGGCTACTCAAAGACTTAGGGCAAAAGTATTTCACAATTACTCCAACAGCACAGGTAAGTTTCTATTTGTGCTCCTATCATTGTTAGTAGTACTTAAAGAATGCATTTTTTTGATACTACACAGGTATACACAAAAGGTAAGGACCTTATAACTTTGAGGGACCACACAGATTGTCATCGTTGTATAGAAAGGTTTAGATATGCCTTTAACTATTTGCATCATCCATCCCCCGGTTTGAAAAAGGGTTGTAATAACTATGCACAAAAACAGGCTGCCTTGTTTAAAAGCTTGACTTGAGAACTCTATTGGTGTGGTTACATAAATGAAAAAACAGAGTAATCTCATCCCTAGATAAAATTTACTACCATGGGGCACATCCACAGATGCAAGCATGTACACTTGCAGCAGCTCAAATAGAAGTGGTAAAAATTTGAGCTGGGGCTTTTTGCCAGACATGCACTTTGGTATGGGGCAAATTGTGCCACTTGGGATAAAATAACTCAGCCTGTCTCCTCTTGGATCTGCAGCCAGGGACAGCTAGAGCCTGGGGTCAGCACCTGTGCTGTCCCCAGCAGTATAAAAAGCTGCCCTGCCCTGGCCCATCAGTACTAAAATCTGTCCTGTCAAGTAGCTCAGGGCTACTCATTCTCAGGAGCTTCCAGGGCCCAGCCAACTGGTACCTGAGGATACTACCCCTTGTGCCAGCTGGACTGCTGAAGCAGCTCTGAGAGTTGCCTGCACCCTCTACCCACTGCAGCAGCCTGGCAGTAAGGGCTGCTGCCTGGCTGTGACCTGCTGCGCACCTGCCAGACCCAGATGGGGACTGCACAGCCAGTAGAGGCATCTGCCCCTCTGGACCCGCTGCCAGTGGGCTGTGGCTCCAGAGCTGGCCTTTATGTGGCACTACTGCCATGTGTCCCCCATCCCTGGCCATCTGGGCAGCTATCACCCAGAAGATGTTCCCAGTGTGGTGGCCTGCTTTGAACTGTCAAAGCATGTCCTCCTGGCCCCAATTGGCCAGGAGGTCAGCCACCTCCAGCTGGGTCCAAGGTGCCAGCTCTGAGCAGGCTCCTCTGCCTGGGCCCTGCCACTGGCCTCTCTAGCAGGAATTCTGGTATTCCCTGTTTGAAAACTGAAAAATCCCTGATAAAAAAAATCCCAAAGTCACTTGGTAAAATACCCCCAAATCCATGTTCCTTCACAATTAAAACAGGTGGGCCAGACTTTTCCATCCATGAGGGTAGGAGTGAGGTGCAATAGGGTATGTTGAGGGTGTGAGTCTGTATGTGCCCCTCGCTCCCAGCTTCATGGGTGGAAGGGCTGGGTGGAGCATGATTTGTTGCGGGGAGGGAGCTGCGGGCTGGATGAAAGTGCCTGGAGGGCCGGATCTGGCCCACGAGCCATATTTTGCCTGCCCTATGCTAAAGGAAGCCACAGATGAAGACAGCTATGAGAGGAACTGGAAGAGACAAAGAGCTGAAAAGACGGTTTAACAGAAAGAGAAAACAGTTTTACCACAAGCACTTTGAGTGGAAGAAAATGAAGAATGGTCCTGATACCTTTCAGCCAGTGAAGAAGGCAAAAAGAGAGCTAAAAGCAGTACAGCTAGAAAGTGGGACCTGAGTGGAGGAGGTGCTGGAAGTGATGAGGAGATTCAATGAAGAACTATAGCAGAAAAAGGAAATAGACAGAAAGAAAATGAAGAATTTTCTGGAAGAGACTGAAGAAAAAGTAGAAGGAAATGGAGTGCTTTAAACTAGCTTCACCGGGGGATGGGGCCACAGAAGGACATGAGGACACCTCCCAGCCAAGACAAGTGACGAACACGAGACGTACCCAGGTAAGTGACAAGGGTCCAGATAGTCCGAGAAGGTGCGGGGGGAGGAGCGTATGCATTGATAGGTGGCCTTAAATGCCTTTACACTAATGCTCAAAGTATGGGTAATAAGCAGGAGAAACTTGCCCTCTGGATAACTAGTACAAACCCAGGCATAGTAGGACTCACTGAAACCTGGTGGGATTCAACCCACAATTGGGCGGTAAACATTAGGGGCTACAGACTATACAGACAGGACAGAATGGGGAGGAAAGGTGAGGGTGTGGCACTCTACATCAAAGAGCAATACACATCCTCTACTAGCAGGATGGGGTCAGAGGATGGGCAGGCTGAAGTGCTCTGGGTCAGAATACAAGGGGGTCATGGGGAAAGGGACTTAACGGTGGGGGTCTACTACAGACCACCCAACCAGGGGGAGAGCTGGACCGGGAATTCTCGGGTCAGCTTGCGAAGGTAGTTAAGTCAAGGGATGTGGTCATCATGGTTGATCTAAACTACATGGACATTTGCTGGGAGAAGCAGTCAGTCAGGTCTGACCACTCACGTAGGTTCCTTGCTAAGATACAGGACCTCCACCTAACCCAAGAGGTGTACAGTCTCACCAAGGGGAATGCCCTGCTGGACCTGGTCCTGGCCACAGGCGATGACCTGGTGAAGGGACTCCAGGTTCCAACTACCTGGGCGATAGTATCATAGTATCATAGAACCTAGGGTCAGAAGGGGCCTAGAGCAGGCCATCTAGTCTGACCCCCCGCCAATTGGCAGGAAACGAGTGCCAGGGTCACAGGACCCCAGCCAAGTACC
>JAGPOW010003316.1:152184689-152215559 GCA_030014935.1 Caiman crocodilus | reverse complement strand
CCGCATAAAGGGGGAGGATCACCGCCTTGGACCGGCTCGAAATGCATCGTTGGATGCACGCTAGGGTTCGGTTGGCCTTCCCAACCACCGTCTGACATCTTAAAAAAAGAAATTTCTTTGCAGTTGTTAAATTGCATTTTTTCCAACTAGAGTAGAATTTTTCTAATTTTGGTAGTACACTGAGCAAAAAACTTGAATCTTTTCCATTTGTCACAAGTTCCCCTTCCTCTCTCCCCCAGACCAAGATTTTAACCAGCTCAGACTCCTAACACAAAAACTACCATGTATGTGATACATCTCCTGCCCTTCCAGTTATACACTATTTCCTGTTCATATCTTATTAAATAATAATATTTAATATTAGATCATGAGTTCCTCAGTCAGGCAAAACTTCTTCAGAAATCAAAAGGAAAGTGCATGGAGCAGGAAATTAGGAAGTTTGGGTTCTGGTTCCAGTTTAGTTGCTAGCTGCTTTGTGCTCTTGCACCAATTTCAGCCTAAATTTCAGAAGCACTGAATACATGTCGATATTTTTACTGTTGAGTGCTCACATTGAGGTTGATATGCAATTCACCTGGGCATCTTTTCTGGTTCATCTTTTCTAATGATAGTCATGAATGATCACTGTCTCTGAAATTTATGTATTATTATAGATCTATCTGAAGCTGTATTCCCAAACCTGAGGCACCCCAAAGCAGTGGGCACTGTGGAATATGTAGAACTTCACCATTGTTCCTCCATTTTCCCCATTCATAACATTCAAATAATAATGTATGATTAATTTTGTGTATCGCTACATAAGAACTAAGTACCTATTATAATTGCAGCACAGCATGGTATTAGGGTTAGCATCAACATTGGTGGAAGTTTTACCCAATGAGTTAATATCAAAATGAAATAACTGAAGATTTGTGGGCAATTTATTCACAGAGACACCATTTAAATGATGTTTCTTAAATGATGTGCACTGATAAGGATGCATCCTATAATGCATTGATTAAGGCAGTGCCAAAGAAGGTAGCTCATAAATTATTGTGCCTTTCATAAATTCATTCAGATGTTAAAAATAAATCAATATGATTTCAAAATCAATGTGCTATTCTTTACAGACACAGGCTTCAGATCTATTTGTTTCCGCAAATGCCATCCGCAGGACTCTTGAATAAAGAGAAAAAATGTTATAGCTTTTTATCTTTGCTTAATTGTGCCTTCATTTTACACTACATGCTTTATTCTCTGCCCTTTTGACATAGCCAGCTGCCTTTTGGAGTCCTATTAAGAAGCAGACTGGCTTCAGGCTGTAACAGGCACCAGCTTCCAAAGCCCTTTCTATTGATGAGTCACATTGCTTGTATGTGCCTGTAAGCACATCTCAAAAGTTCCTATACTCTGTTTCCTTTTCAAACTACTGGAGGGAGGGAAAAAGGGTGTGTGAAGCATAAACTACTAAAACAATGTTTGTCGCTAAGTATCCGGCCCCACAATAGAGTGAAATAATTAACGACACAGTGGAATGTCTGGTTCAGATTGAGTTCAGGTTCATCCTGTTATCAACAAAGCAAAGAAAGGAAGTGACATCATACACACATACTCTTGTTTGAAAACAGGGAAGTACAGCAAGGAGTTTCAGCAATACCACTTGAGCAGGAAGTATCTTTCTTAAAGGCTGGGTTTTGCTTACGTCAATTCTCTAAGATGTCTTTTTTCACCCAACCACTCAAGTTCAGTACTGCAAAATGCAAAGCGCTCTGGACTGCTCACAACAACCCATGGTTGTCACACTGTACTCAACTGGGCTCAGTCTGAGGGATGCTCACAAATATGTTTTAAGGGGACTTTTTGAAGTGAGGAAAAGAGAAAGCAAGAGTGCAGTTGCATTGTCTCTTACTCTTAGTCACTCAGTGAAGCGGCCCCACTGAATTCACCATGTCGACTGGAATTTGTCAAGATTACTCACACAATGTATAAGCAATGCAACGGGTCCTGAAATCTTAGCTACACTAGTGCAATATTTACAATTACATAACAATGCTTTACACATGGCAGTCTGCAGGAAATCAGGAAGAACGGTCTATTTAACCTTGGTTGACACATCTTCCTGCCCTAGCAAACACTCAAAAGTTCATTATTAATTTACTTATTTGCAACATATATATTTTAATGTTATAACATGACCATGCTTGAGCATCTCACTGGAAAATGAAACAAGCATAAAGCACTCCTCAGAGCATTAAACAGGTTCCTCTGAATTGCACAAGAGTACTTCTAGTGCTTAGTTTTTCCACCCATGTGTCTGAATAGAAGCCCATCATGGTCCTTTGTCCTCTACAGATATGCTCTCCATCTAAGTTGGAACTTAGTCCTGCAACCACACGTGCATAACTTTATTCACGTGAGCAGTCCCATCAAACTCAACAGGATTATGCAGGCAAATAAAATTACAGAGTCAGAATACTCATCTGAGAAAAACTATTCTTCTGTTTAAATAAGTCTCACCTATGGAACACTTATTAATTATGTTAGCTGGCATATCAAACAGGGCATACTGAACTGCCTTACCCTCTGGCTGTTGTACGAGCTTATATAGCACCTAGGACAACAGTAGCTAAGCATTCTTAAAATATTCACTCATGATTAAAAA
This sequence comes from Caiman crocodilus, assembly GCA_030014935.1. Taxonomy (NCBI): domain Eukaryota; kingdom Metazoa; phylum Chordata; order Crocodylia; family Alligatoridae; genus Caiman; species Caiman crocodilus. The sequence continues at coordinate 152,212,918 of JAGPOW010003316.1, read as the reverse complement.
TACCTTGCTTACAAAACCAGGAAGTTATCTTTTAGTTTTCCCATTCTGTTTTCCCTGTTTTCTTAGAAATTAGCTTTATTAGAGCAGCTGACACAGCATTTTAAACGGAGACTACTTTTAATGAATTTGGTTAGAAAAATACAGGTTTTTTTATCCACTAGACTCAATTTATACAACTTACTTTGGACAACCTAACTTTAATTAAATCCCTCATAAAGTCTCATCATCAATGTTGCCAATGAAAAATGGATTAACTCCAGAGACTTCAGTTAACTGAACTGGCTATAAAAGAATAGTCAAGTAATGTAGTAATTCATAGGTTTTCACCCTTGTAGCCTCAAGTAGGTTTTGGAGAATGCTGAACAATCTCCCATTATAGAACTAGAGCAGAGGAGAGTTTAAAAGCTTATGGAAGAGGAGTCCTGAACTTTTTTCCCTGTTGGTGCACAGTCACAATATACAAAAAAAAAGTTGAGAACCACCATACCAGCTCATCTTATTTACCTCCGCAAAATGAAATGCAAACTAAAAACCTTCTGAAATATGCACTGTCTTCTGAATTAATAAAATTTTAGTCCCTATCCAAACTGAAAGATGTTGTTGCTATTCTAATGCATACGTGTTGTGGTATCCAAGGTACAATAAGGCAAATTCTGTTTCCGACTTCAGCCCTTTATAGCGCAAGTGAGGCAGTGCAGCTTCAGGGAGTAACCCAGAGCATGAGTAGGTCACTGCCAGCTTTCTCTATGAGCTTCAGTTATTAGTGAAGTCAGAAAATACCCACAGACGGAGATGTGTGCTGAGGTTAAAGATCTGACATTCTGTGAGATGGATCAAGCCCCCTATCCTACTGTGTGAGAAGAAAGGCCCATCTAAGCCTAACCACTCATAGGGCTAGTGTGGTAAAGATATACCACTCTATTAGCCAATGAAATAGAAGAGAGTGATGTGGCCAGCATCACACTGAACCACCTTTGACAACCCAGCTTGAATTAAGATCTGTCACTTAGAGACAGGTCAGCAGAGGGAGCAACCGTTGTCATGAGTCAAAAGAAGGACTTGAATTCACTTTCGAATTCCTCCAAAAGTGCAGTGAAATGCCTTGACTGCTCTGCCCTCGCATCTCCCAGTGAAAGGAACTGACATGCAAAGAACCCCTTCATACCCAGTAGTAGCTTGATAACTCTGGAGTAGTTATGATGTCTACTTCATCTTTGTATTGGAAGGAATAAACTGGGAACATGAAAAAAATCTTTTGAGTACATGAACAGGTACAATGCAGGACATAATCCAAGAAGGAGGTGCTACCAGCAACAGCTACATCAGTGCTTTCCAGTTTCTTGCAGCATCCAATGCTAAACAAAGCTTCACCCTTTCTGAACTACAGCTGATGGTACAGTTGACTTCATGCCACTTCAGGCTATGGGATAATGTTGTTATTTCATTAAAATATTACTTCTTTCTCCTCACACAGTACAAGACCTAGGGATTTAAAATTCCTATTGTATGAATGTTAATATGAAAAGAATGCTATCTCCTATTATGGAATTGTGTTATAAAACTGGAATGTCTTCCCCGCCCAGTCTGGCTCCCTGGGATTTTGCCAAAAATCACTCTGTACTACAGAGACTGCAAGTGTCACGGCAGGAACAACCTCCTGACTCACGAAGACAAGAGGCAATGAACGTGTAAAGCTGGCAGAGGGTTTTTTCTAATCTGTCAGTAACAGTCAGGCCACTTAATCTCTCTGAATTCTGATACATACTCTATGTGCAGCCTTACAACTAGCAAGCTGCAGCTGTAGGCTGCAGCTTGTGAACTGCATCCATTGTCTTTTCTAAGAGAGTAAAAGGAGCTCCAGCTAATACGCCTTTGTGTGCATTTGCTACTGGTTTCAATTTTTAAATGATGGCCTAAAAAACAAAGCACTCAAAGTTCTACATCTGTTGACCCATGGGCTTGATTTTACTCTCACTCCCATTGCATTTTACTCTAGCGTGACTCCCTAGACTGGGTGCATCAAAGGACATTCAGATTCTGAGAGTATTTCTGCAGGGTTTATTTTTAAACTTAGAGAGTCAACTGCAGAAGGAAGCACCGCCTCACAGCAGCAGCAGCAGCAGCCGCAGCAGCAAAAAAGAACTGCAGAGGGGACAAAATCATTTTTCAGTTACACCTCTATGTTCAACCAACGGATCTGGGTAGAGTTACTACGGGTTTGCATCACTGTAATTCACTGGCATGTTCTAACCCAGGGACTTATTTCCTCACCCTTGTCCTGAAAAATCAGGACAAGTGTTTTTCAAATATTATTGCGAGTCTCTGCCTCTCCTCATTGTCCATGTAGCCTGATATCTGGCCCCTTCACATTTCAGCCTGCCCATATACTGTACATCCTCTCAACCATTTTCAATCCAAAAAGCCTTTATCGAAGTCACTCAGGAAATGCCTCCTGGGGTTACTTCTTCCTCTCCTGCCCACGGCACTGCGTCACATGCTCAGAATGTTTGACAAAGAGCTATTAAAGCTGGTGGGTTTTGCTCTTTTTTTTTTTTAAAAAAGAGAAATTGTTCAATTATACTTAGCACATTTCAAGCCAGAAGGCCAAATACTCCTCCACACAGAGATGAGGTAAGCACATCCAGGAAACTTCTGTTGCCAAAAATCACAAATGCTGAAAGAAAAATTTGCAGGTCAACATGACTACAGATTTGTCAGAGTTTAGCAACCTGAGGACTTTTCCACTAGGAGCTTAGGGACCAAATGCCTGTACTGAGGAGGAAACCAACACAGAGAAAGAAAGACACTCCCAAGAGAGACCCTTACTTGGATGGTCAGATATGACTTCTCAACCCACCATTTAAATAATGTCAGTAAGATTTTGCAAGAGACAAAGATTTCTTAGAGTGACATCTTAAATTGGACCAACCACATATTTGATATAGAGTTAGACAAGCTTTCAAATGTAACACATTCCTCATCAGGCCTGAGTAGTAAAAACCAGGAAAGAACAGATTATACACTCTAACATTACCAGTAAGATTTTGCCCATTTTCTGCTTCAGATCCACTTATTGGAAAAGAAATGAAAATTGCCAGCAATTTACACATATGGAAACTGAAAAGTTATCTTTGAATCTCAGCACTGGATGCAGATCAGGTACAAACATCATGTTCTGATAGCACCTTGATATGTGCCAATGGCAGATACTGCATATAATACATACATCTACAAGAGAGTCAATATATGCCTTTTAAAACACCTTGTTAGCCTGAATCCAAAGCTATGTCTGATATAATCCCCTGGGAAAGTCTTTGGTAAACATAAATTTAAGACTGGGCTGGCATTCTCTGACAGCTAAAGCAAAGCCCAGAAAAAAATATAGCGTAAGCAAAGAATTAATATGCAGAGGTAGAGGTAGTAATGCCCATGACCTTTCTGACCAATGAAAGCTACCTCTATCCAGTGGGACATTTACCTTTTCCCCATCTGATTTTCTGAATTCCACTATGACGCAGTTACTGTTTCTCAATTATACAATGACTTAATGCTTTTGTTCCCTCTATGACATGTCAGCTGAGCATGCAATCAAACCAAACAAGACTACAATAAGAAAAGAACTTGCATTAACTAATTACTGTAATCACCAGCTTCTTACGAATGAGATATCCGATAAGAGAGAGGCAAAAATAAGAAGGCACTAATAGGTACCTGTAAACATGAATGGCATATGCCCTGGGAAAGCAGAGGCAGCAGTGAGCATGGAGCTCCCACAGACGCCACCAGCACTGTTGGCAGTGGGGCGGGGAGGGGGCGGTGACCACCCACAGGCGCCACCAGCAGTGGTGGCCAGGGGCGATTGTGGACTGCTTGTGTCAGCACCAGGGCAGCAAGCAGCAACCACCTGCAGGCACCACCGACACTGTCTTTTTGCAGGAGGTGTACCACCATCCTCAGGGGGTGCACATGCACCTGCATGCACTCCCTACACATTGTCCCTGCCTGTACAGCTTTGAAGTGCAGTACATGCAATATTACAAATTATAGTCTAAGAAATACTAGAGAGGGGCTATCTTCCACAGTGTTCAAGACAATTCAGAATGGAAGCATCAAAACAAGGAAAGAGGGGATGTTAGTCATTACAAGACTGTGTCTTTTACAGCAGTTCTCTATAGTATGACAGTGTCAAAGTACATGCCATATACAACTGTGGCTTATGGGTAGTTTGTGCCTTCACCCTACACTGCAGCTCATGGGGTGAAGTGTGTCAGTGTTTTTAAACCTTCCTAGAGGCATTGGGTGTTGGTTATAGCAAAGGCTGGGGACTTTGACTGGGATGTGCCAATGTTCCTGCTGGGAGCAAAGCCTGAGATTCTGGGCTAGAGGGTCTTGCCCCTCCACTCAGGGTCAGACTGATCATCATATTTGGGGTCACAAAGAAATTTGACGCCATGGTCAGATTGCTACAGACTGTGCAGGGGTTTGCCTTCCTCTGTACTGGGAGGAGTGGCCCTCTACCGAAGATCTCTTGAGTGTATACTGACGTTTCATAAAAGCAGGATGTTGGTTGCCGTGGTTCCCCTGCTTTATAAGTGGCAGGTTAGGGTGTTAGGTCTGTATTGTGTCAGGGTTGATGGTATTCTTATGTAGATTTTATATTATGGTTTTATGGGATGTTTGGATAAGGATGATCCTGCCTCATGCAGGTTGGACTAGATCAGCAGTTCTCAACTGGTATATCTACCACTCACAAAATATTCAAACGTGTACCTGAGGTCATGCATTCGTACACTTCAGTGGAAACTCAACACCTCTGAACAGGGCATCTTTGGTTCAAGTGCTGGGACAGAGCATTAGGTATCAGGTATCCAAATCTGACAATTTTGGCAGTCGATTCTAATCCCCTCATTCTGCCACCATTCGTTTAATATGACTGCTCTCCATAGTCCTGCCTCTGTGCCACATACCACCTCCATGAAGTTCCAACTTCTCCGAGTTGGATCAGTTTGTTTTCATAATCATCAGTAGTAACACACAGATAAAACCAACTTTTGGTACTTGTTGCTTATTTATTTTACATCAGCTGTCATTTTTTGCTTCTATGTTATCCTTTTATTTTGGTACTATGCACTATGTGTGTGCATTTAACTTATTTAATACAGCTTTTAATCTACTGGATATGCAGAAAAACTTGTTGTAGCACAGGTGGACTGTGGAGTTTTTATAGCACAGGAAGAAAAAGGTTGAGAACCCCTGGACTGGATGACCTCTGGAAGTCCCTTCCAGCCCTACTTCTCTATGAGCCTATGACTAGCTTTTGTAACCCCAATATCCCTCAGTGGGTTAACTGTTTTGTTTAACCTGCTTGGTCGCTTCAACCCACCTTCCCCTTTCTCAGCCATGCCACCTACACCTATCCTGTCCTTTCCCTTTTCCTATCATTTTTACTTAAATTACTTCATTTCTCTTTAGTACCCTTGCTCTCTCTAAATCCATTCATAGCATCTGACTAAGTAGGCTGTCACATAGAAGTTTATACATTTTTGAATAAGTTAGTCTCTAAAGTGCCACCATGTCCTGATTTTTGCCTCATTTCAGATTAACACAGATAACTACTTCTCATTTTGCTAAAATGGTACATGGCTACAAAAGTCAATTTAACGCCACTTTGAAGTGTTCAGATTAAATCTTCAGTCTTCAGCAGAAAGACTTCTGCTGTTGTCCTGTTGGGTTACACTGGAACAAAATGCCTGATGCTCTGGTCCCTTACATTCATTCATTTCCTTTCCTCCCTGGGTTTAATGTTTCTTGGGAAGCATTATGCAGAGCACTTTTTTCAGACAATATGTGAAATAGCATTTTTAGGGGGAAAAATTAGTCCACACTCGCAGTCATTACATGACTGAAAGCCATAGCTTAAAATGAAACCTGTCTTACATAAAACTAAATTTTAACCAGGATATAAGCAGGATTATTATAATGTGACCATCTCAGTTCTTTTAAACCAACCAATCATCTGGGGTTTCCCCACAGGCAGAAACACAAGTATACCACACTTGTGAAATTCTTAAACATGCAAGATCCTTCCTTTTCTTCCTACATATTGAGCACGTACTATGGTAAGCGAGACAAACAGAAAGGGAGTCATTTTGCAAGGTAAGTACTTTCACATGCACACTTTACTCCACAGAACAAAATGCAGAGATGCATTCTGAAACAAGTGCAACACTAAAGCCAACCACCAATTTTCTGTTATCTGTAGAGAGACAAGGCCATGAGGCACTGACTTGACCTGTTCCCATGATCTAGGAGTAAATAGGCCATTGAAAGTACTAATGAATTTAGTAGACTTTAGGACTGGATCAGAATGGAACTCAGCTTTTATCTAATAGAATCAACAATCTGTACACCTTCCCTTAATAGCTTGGTTTCATTAGACTGCCCTTGAAAGACATTGGTTAGCAGATACTGGCAAGCTAGTTATTTGACCTTTACATTTCATTTAGCGGAACAAGTGAAGATTTGTAACATGCCTCAACATCCTAATCAAGTCAACAGAGTAAGTGTCACACCAGACTCATCTTCCAACCCTGGAGCAGTTTATGGGAAAAAGGGAAGTGGTGTCCTTCTGAGTTTCTCTTACTATCACCCTCTGCAGGTGCTGTTGGGGGGGGAGGAAAAAGTACTTATGGGTAATGTGACTGGAGTCTTAAAAGGTTTGAGGGTTTGGGTTAGAACCCCAAACTTCAGGTAGTTATTTCAAACACCCTAAGCTTCTCCAACTTTTCCAGGTTCATCCATTAGTGACATCATTAATAAGCACTGGGAATTTAGGATGTCTATGCAAAAAAGCCAAAACAGTCATCCACCAGAGACACTAAATACTCTTCCCATTTCACATAGGGACATAGGAATTAATGTCCCTGTGTTCCTAAAAAAGCATAAAGAGTTACGTCCCATAGTAAAAAAGACGCAAAAGGCACTTCCATCTTACTGTAGTCTCCCCTTTTTTGCAAAGGTTTTTGGAGTTGTCATGAAGTGAGTGCGTGAGAGCAAGTGTTTCCAGACAAGACTAGATCATGGCCAAAATAAACTAATCCGAAGGCCTAGCCAAACCTTGACTTGTGATCCCCTATGGTCTCATCTCTCACTTGAAGTGGCCATGACAAGCACCTACTCTCTTCTTTTTGTTCTTAAAAAAGAGAGATGCATCTCATGGGCACTTCCCCCCCGCATTTTCAAACATGCAAGATATCTGTCCTCATCTTCCCCTAACAGCATAAAATGTTCCTGTAACTATAGCAGTTGACTACATGGGTCAGATCGCACAAGAAAGTTTCTAATCTCTTTGCAGCCACCTTACAATATCATTTAGCCACTGAAAATAAGAAACTTCTGGAACGTGGGACCACTGGCTACGCAAAAAGGGTGCACGTGGGTGCATGTGCACCCCCTGCGCGTAGCAGTGCACCCCCTATGGAAAGGCACCGCCAACATTGCCAGCGGTGCCTGCAGGCAGTCGCAGCTCACCCCCCGCTCCCCTTGCTGCCAACACTGCTGGCAGCATCTGTGGGTGATCACCAAACTCTGGTTGGCGCTTGCTACTACCACCCCCGTTGCCAACAGTGCCACAGCTGACAGTGGGAGCTCCACGCTTACTGCTGCCATGCTCCCACCACCGCCAGCACCACCACCACTTCTCAGAGCTTGCGGTGTCCTCCCAGGTACCAGATACCCCTCAGAAAACCAGAAACGCCTCAGCAAAGCAGCAGTAGTCAAGAGGCCTGAGCCTTAGAACAGCTGATCTAAATCAAGCAAAGAAACTGTTAAGAAACAAGCAACTTGTTTATCTTGTTTTTTACTAGCATCTGAACAGGAGCTAAATAAGTCAGTGGGAGTCTTTTCCATTGCCTTCAATGGGATTTTAGAGCAGGTCATTAATGCTAATTAATACATGATTAATTGCTGTTAAACTACATTGCATGCAAGTTATCACAGAAGCAAGAACGCTTTTTCCATATGACACAAGAGTGTGGATTAATAAAGACATTCACAGAAAAGGTCAGTCATGGAGAGAGTATACATGGCAAGTGCAATTTCACTCCCACCAAACTCAGACCTATTCATATGGGATCATTATTCCCTAATTAGATAAAATATAACCAATGAGTAGGGGGAAAAGAGTCACTTATCGTATTATTTATGACAGAAACAAGGGCATACACGTAGAAATCTCACTCCCCTCCATTAAAGATTAGACACTGGCCCTCTCAATGCCTTAGGAACCCAAATTTCCTTCCATTTAAATGACATCAGGAAAACATTTGAAACAGTGTGGGCCCCTTTTTATCGTTTCTTATGACTAACTAATATAACGCTGACTTTATCACTATAATCCCAACCTACATACCATAACCACTGACTCAGTTTTAACTGAATCTGTCAAACCAAACCAGTCCTACAGAGAGTATCGTCTGCATTCTCTATCCTGCCTACACAGAAGCCTTGAATTTTTAATATATTTTTAATATATGGCCCAGGAGCATTAGTTACAGTACAGGAGCCTATTATGTGCTTCCTGTCATACAAATGCAAAACCAAAAGAAATTCCATGTCCCAAAAAGCTTACAATCAACTTATCAGATGAGACGCATACAAACAAGGAAAAACGGGGCACTATTGAGTTCCTGCTTCCCACCACCATTGTCATGATATTCCAAAAATTTGCAATACAAAACTAAATTGGAAAAATAGTGCAAAGAACTAAGCTAAGAATTTGCTTTGCTGTTCACTTAATTTCATATTGTGCAAGGTGAACTCTTGTTGCACTGTAAGGTACCCAAATCAGCACGTGTCTGCTAACTTACCTGCACAACAAAGTTTGCATTCATTCTGGTACCCCTCTGTGAGACAGTTTTCTGAGAATGAATATACCTTCAATATAGAAAGCCATTATCATCTGTCATTGTACTTGTTTTTGAGTTTAGGGGAGACGTTGTTGCCATCAACTCTACTTGCATATTGCAATTTACCTAGGACCAGACCTAAGTCAGACAACAAGGAACGAGTCATAAAATGTTAACACATTTTAACAGCTTTTTGAATTATTACATTTTGCTTGAATAGCACAGTTTGGACAAAAACAGGTTCTTGCCACAAACGGCTTATCAGCTACGGGAAGTGTGGGTATAATACAACATAGAACATACACATACATCCTTGGCTAGTTTAACCCAAACTTTTTAGAATAAGTGCAAGTTTATGGTAGATTGGAAGGAATCAGGAGGCCAATCCACGTACATAGGATGGAATGAAAGAGAGCACAAACCCAGAAAGTGTAAAGATAACAAATGACCAAATTCTGTCCCTGCACACACAGGTACAGCTCTCCCGCATGTCAGTGGGATTGGCCTCTGCACATGTCAAAGGTATAATCTGGCCAGAAGAGAGCAGATCAGAGACAATGACGGTGAACATGAGTAATTCTTGAAATTTGTCTGAAGAACATTCATATGTCTGACTTCCTGTTCTTCATCTACAAAGATAATTGTCTCTGTGTAAAAAAGTAGAACACACAACATATGCTTACATGGTGCCCTTCATCCTGAAAGAGCTCATATTGCTTTACAGATCATACACATGCAGATTCACTTGTCCATCCAGCAGAGCAAAGGTTAAAAAGGAAGTTCCCACCTTTCACATCAGCCATTTGAGTCACTGGATAGCGAACTCAGTCATGTATTGAAAGTGTAAACTTCTGCAACTCTCACCCATATCAAATAACTGGACTCAAGTCAATCACATTCCATGATTGGCTCACTTGTTTCTGGGGCAGAGTGATCCCATACCACACCCCACTCAGGGCAGGTAATATTATAACAACTCGGCTTAAGCTGTTTATAATAAATTTCTATACAAGTTAAAATGCTTCCTAAAGTTATACTTTATCGAAGATTTAATCTTTTAAAATAACCAAAATATTAGGGAATAATTTTAAAGTAATATTAAAAGAAGAAGGATAGGAAATTGACCTATTTGTGAATGTGGCCAGTGATACTATTGCAACAAGATTTCTCCTTGTGAAAATAATCTGGTTTGCTCTCATGAGTACATGAGGTAAAAGGAAAACCCTCAGCATTATTTTTTTTACAGTTTAAGTGTCTGGAAACTGTTCCCAGCAGCTGTAGTCACTTTACTATGAAATGCATCATTAGAGCAATAGGACTGTACTGATAGATCACCAAAGTAACCCTTGCTGGAGATGATGCTCAAAGAATGCACCACGTTAATTTACTAGCCTATTGTTACTTCTCTGGGTTTATTTTTAACTAAAATGTCCTGGTCTGCAGCAATCCATTTCAGAGATATACTGATTCTGCAGAATGTACTGAAAGATATTGACAACATATGCTTTTATTTTCATCAGCCTAAGAAAAAGCCAGAGGTACACAGCATTAAAGAATAAGCCATTTTTCCATTGCTGGCCTACAGTGGACACCCAGGAGATTGCCAATAAGTCTAACTCAAGTATAATACATTCAGCAACTCTGTTTAGGAACATATTAACACCACAGTGATGACACATAATAAATACAGTATATCTGCCCCATACGCAGAGCTCTGATTTCTAGACTTTCCCCATAACATCATACAGTATCCAATATGCTGTCTACTGCAGCTTACTAATCAATGTTAAAGAGAGGTAACATATTGTGAAAAAGAAAAGACTATAAAGGGGCATTTTACAACTGCTTCAATATAATTTAACAAAATACACAACAAGACAGAGGAGAAGAGCAAGGCAGGAAAATTAAGACACTAATTGATGCTTTGCGATCCATGGCACTGCGAACAGCACCATGGACAATACAGCCTGCTGACTTGAAAGCATACAATGATTCAAAAGTGCCAAGCTGGCACTATGAGTTGATATTTAAGCCATTTAAACAATTCTGAAATGATAGCACAAACACAAGAAGCACACTGGTGCTTTTCTAGTTTAGTAAGAAGTCAACTGTAGAATCTACAGAAAGAGGAGTTAAAGAGAAATTACAAACAGCAAAAAAGTAAGAAAGCATCAAGGCTGCCCAATGAGTGGCTCATGGGCCACATTCAGCCCATTAGTGCTTAGCATGTGGTGTGGGGCCCTTGTGGCAGCCTTTCCTATTGTATCTGCTGAGGGAGGGCTATGGGATCTGTGCAGCCCATGCAGTGATAAAAGAAATCGTATGAGGGCCACTCCCACAGCATGTAGCTCATACAGTATACAGCCAAATGCTTCATGCCGACACCATCTGTGTGGCTCCTAGTCACACTGAAGTTAGACAACCTTGAGCTAAGTCATTAGCCCTGCAGAGTACAAGACACTATGCTTGAAGACCAAAGACAGTGGTTAAAGAGTCTCAGTCTGACTCTAGATATGTGAATGCAATGCTCCTGCCAAAGGGCACTTCCATTTGACTCAGCTGTAAATGGGTATTGTGACAACCAGGATGGGAAGTCTAGGGAAGCCAGATGTGATGCTAGCCACACAACTCACTTCTGTTCCACTGGTTTCACAAAAGTGTGCACCTTAACCATGATAGCCCAATGGACCACCAACCTTAAGTTGACTTGCGTTAAATACAGAATCACAGAATTATGGCCAAACATATCTAGTGGTATTGAGTGCACAACTTGAGAGATTACCCAGAGGCCTACTTTTCACTACATATTGAGTAGGTACCCATTCTCTGTAAACCGTATCCCTGAAAGGTCTTCCAAACCACACTGAATGGATCCAGACCATGCCAGGACAAGAAATGTAAAACCTGCCAACACATCTCCACCACTCCCACAATAACCATACCATTACAACCACAACAGAACTATCACCATTCCTGGATCACCATTATATCTACATCTCCAGAAATGTGATATATGTCATCCAGTGCACCAAATGCTTCGATGGAAAATTCTCCTTTTCTGTAGGAGAAGCCAAACAACAACTGTGCACCAGAATGAACGCACACCGAAAATCTTTCAAAGACAAGAATACCCAACAACCTAAAGGGGCACACTTCTCACAAGTCAATCACTCCCTGTCCAATCTCTCAGCTCTAATCCTCAAAGGGAATTTACAAAACACCTTTTGTAGACAAGCCTATGAACGTCACTTCATAAATCTACTGGATACAAAAAACCATGGACTCAATATAGACATTGGATTTATGACACATTACAGCCTGCCTGAAATATGATTCACCAGGCACCTGCCAGACTGATCTCTTACACTTTTCTTCCCTCCCACTTCCTCCCCTCCTTTTCTGCCCTTTGACTTCCTAATTTTGAGCTATTTACTTTTTCACAGACAGCCTCTTTTCTACCTTGAAAATCTACTACTGTAGAATTTCCAGTACTCACCCTTGGCTTTTTCCCCCCTCATTTTCTCCCCCTCCTTTCCCTGCTCTACCTTTTGTTTTCCTAATTTCCACCTATTTGTATTCTCACTGACATCCTGTCACTTTTAACTTCTTTCATTCCTTGGAGTCTCAGAACAGCAGAGACTTCCTATGCCTGAAGAACGGTGTTTGTGCCTGAAAGCTTGCAACTTTTTCCAACTACTCTATTGGTCTAAGAAAAGATATCACATCTGCTCAAAGAACCTTGCCTCCCAAGGTTGGATGCTCAAAAACAAAGACATATAAAGTCACTAGTCACTTTTGAAAACCATAGTTAAGCAAAATGGGGAAAGATTACAACCTTGTTCAGGCTATTCAGGCTATTGGGTTCAATTCAGTCATGGTTACACCAATATAATCTAAACCACAAGACCCACAGTAGCAGAAAGTCTGCCTACATGGGGCACCTGCAATTCCTGTTCTACAGGGAGGCTAGTACCAGCCAATCAGCCCCCCAAATCCAGAACGACTAGGAAAAACCTTAAGTTAAGGTTTTCTCAATTGCCTCCCTAGACATTACCATAGAGCTCCAGCTTTTACCCATATAAAGCTGCCTTTACTACTCAAGGCAGGATAGTAATTTTGTCAGCAGGTGTGAATCTCACCTCTCAAGTAAGTGCCTTTCCTGTTTTACCTCAGGCAGCATATTTATTTAGCTTATATCACAAACAGAAAAACCTTTCAAGATATGAAGAGAATGAGAAGTATATAATAAAAAGAATATGAGGAAAGCATTTGCCAGACATTGAAAAATATACAGGGATTTTAAGGAAGGAAACCTTTTTTTGCTTCTATCCTGTGCAAGGTGAGAGAATTCATGAAAAATGAGCTTTGGTAATCATATCAACCAATGCATTGCTGGATTAAGTCTCTGGACCTCGAGTAGAAAAAAAAACCCATCAGGTGTGCTTTTGTTTGGTTCCTGTTTCAAGGACAGCTGTCCAAGATGGCCACTGTAACTCACAGGAGAGCAAAAAGTGGAGTTAAGAGGAATTCCAACAGCTTTCCCTAAAGCAATCAGGAATTTGGCTTTGTGCAATAGTTTTTACAAGCCAAGAAGTACAGTTAGGTATTCCCTAAGCCCCTCTTTATAGCCAAATAATGTGTTATACAATCATGAGCGACTAATGCCTCCTGAATCTGGGGGGCACCCACAGAAGCCGCCGATGGCAGCAGCCTGTCGGGGGGGCACCAGCCCTATTGACAGCATCAGTGAAGCACTGGCCCCATTGCGGGGGGCACAATTAATGTACACAATTAAGAGCTGACTGAAGTTTTCTTAAGAGATGCAACTCAAATGGAATTATTAAAGGTCTTTGTTAGCTTAGAGCCATCAGAATTGTGGCAAAGCTAATTTATTGCATGAGAATATAAGAGTGAGGAGTTATTAATTAAAGAGTGATGTATCTCTCCCTTTCCCTTGCACCCTGCCTTGCTCTCTCACTCGCGCTCTCTCTCTCTCTCTCTCTCTCACACACACACACACACACACACACACAGAGCCAAAAATCTCTTTCAAGTGCTAATACAAAAGTAGATATTGGTGGAAAGGAACATGAGCAAAGATGAGAAGACTCCTATTTGGGGCCAAGTTTTCTCAAATTTAAGTGAGAGCCAAAGATTTTTGGGTGCCTTTTATTGGACAAAATGCATTGCTGGAATAAAGTTAAATAAGCCTGTCAAGGGCATTTGTGCCTGAAAGCTTGCAAAGAAGAATTTTTCCAACTATTTGAGCTGGTCTAACCAAAGCTATCGGATTTACCCAAAGAACCTTGTCTGCCTTTAGAATGCAAGACATTCTTTTTCAGGTCTGCAAAGGAAAGCAAGCACAGCAAGTGTCAAGAAGAGTGAGGAGAGGTGTGAAACTGGAGAGGAGGGAGAAATTTCCAGTAGCAGCAGATAAATAATTTGCAGAAGACAAGAATGATTACTTGAAGATCAAGATCTACCAAAAGGGAAGAGTGACATTATCACCTGTAGTATATAGGAAGAATTCCAAGAATCAAGCAGATTATACTGTGTGATAAAATCAATATTGGTGTTCAGTCCTTGGTTCTTACTGTCCTGACACTTATGATTTTTGTTCCCAAGCTTACCTTCTAAACACATTTGGGAGATTTCCCTTGATCATCAAGATATTGAGGTCAGAAAAAAGGTGGATGTTCTATGAAAAATGTGTTCCTACTGATGTATGCACATCTCTGTCCTTTATATTTTTTTCTGTAAGAGTTCGTTCTGGTGTCTAGTTGCTGTTTCGTTTCACCATAGTTTCTATGAAAACATTGCTGCATTAGATCACATGTACCGTGTTTTAGCAAAGGCATGTGTAGGATCCATGGATTATGATGGGGTTTTTGGAGGGTAGTGGGGTGTTGATTGTAGTAGCAGTAGAAGTGTGTTAACAGGTTAAGCTTCTACTGCTAAAGCAAGACTATATCCCACTTGATGTCTGCTGAGCAGCTTGCTTCAGATGACGATTTGGACAGAGTTAGGGGGGTTTTCAAAGCCAGGAGGGGAAGGGGATATTTTTCTCAAGGTCTGATATTTGTTAAGTATAAACTGTAGTTTTCTGATGATTTATCCAACTGATTCCTGTGGGATTGTAGGTGACCACAAGGGGAGTGCAATCATGGGAGGTTTCTTTTGGTATTGTATCAGGCTGCAGGGTGTACCTCCAGGAGTGTCACCTCCTAGTGGTTGCATGGCACCTGTCTGCCTGCCTCAACCCCCTTACATTGCTTCTCTCTCTCTTTTCCTGCCATGCCTTGATGTTATGGTTAAAATGATACTTAAACTGCTGCTTCTAGGCGAGCAGAGTCTAGCCAACAGTGCCTTGTCTCCCCTTCTCCTTCTCTGATTATCAAGCCACCTGGGTAGTGTGGGGATGCCCTTTTCTTCCCCCTTGCCCTCCCTCCCCATGCTCCCTCTCTCACCTTGGCTGTAGCTCCAATCCTGTTGAGTCCTAGCTCATCTAGTGTAAGCCAGGCCCCCTAGCCCTCTGAGGCTTTGGGGTGAAGGCAGCCACCTACCTTGCTGTCCGAGATTCACAAGAAAAAAAGGAGAGAAAGCAGTAAACTGAAAAAAAACCATAAGGAAAAAATCACAGGGTACTGGGCACTCTGCTCCATGGCCTCTGTACTTCCTCTCACAGCCACTCCAGTCCACCAGGTGTTACCGGCAAACAAACACAACAAAAAGGAAAGAAAAACAATCCCCTTTCAGTCCAACCTAAACAGTCCTTGGAGGGTTACCACCCCCTGGGCCTCTCCTGGCTCAGCATAAACAGTGCTCAATGCTCTGGGTGTACCCACTCCCCAGGACTCCCCCTGGGTTAACATAAACAGTCCCCCAGTCTTCACTGCAACTGCTTCTCATGACTCCCCCTGGGCTTGTGTAAATAGTCCCCCAGCCTTCTGGGTCCAGTTGTTCCCTTTCTATCCTCAGGTTCTTCTCCTCTCAGGTGGCAGTTTCTCTTTCTGGGCTTGTAGTCCTGCTTCCCCTGATGGCTCCATCACTCTCTGCTGCAAGGCCAGTTCCCCGTATCTCTGCCTTGAGGAAGGGTTTATACCTGAGTTAAAGCCTCCCCAACAGTCATCTGACCAGGTCTCCTGCCTGCTTGGCCTAGGTACTGCCAATGTCCTCCTGCAGGCTGCCAACATGCTCCCTCAGGCTACAAAAACCCTGGTGTTAGAGAGCATTTGTACACATACACACAGTGCAGCAGCAGATGCTTTGCATACAGAGCTGTGGCATAAGTGGCAAAATGCATGTCAGCACTGAGAAAATGGTGGTGGTGTGCTTCTGAACTAAAACACATTGGAAGTGCTGTAGTTCAAAAGTGCACTGCTGCCATTTTCTGCGCACTGAAATGTATTTTGCCACTTATTCAACTGCACACACACCACAGTACACTGCATGTCAGCTCTTGTGCAGAGCAGACTCGACTAATCAAGACATCTCTGACTCACCGGATCTCCGGCACGTCCCTACACAAAAATATATGCATATAAATGCCTAGAGTGGCTTTGCTTCTTTCCCTAACCTGGCATTCTCCTCTCTGTAACAGGGATAGGGTTCCCTGCTACAGGCACATTCAAAGATATGCTCTTTTTCACTACTGGCATGTTTTTGTTGCATAAAGGCAGATTTCAGACTGCCCAGGTAGGTGTCATGAGCATTCTCCTCAAAGCAGATGTGATACTATATGAGGGCCTGACTGTGGATTTGGGCCCCCCGCTACAGAAAAGATGTGAACAAATTGAAGAGGGTCCAGCAAAGGACAACAAAAATGGTGAGGTGGGTGGGGGACATGACTTATGAGGGAAGACAGAGGCAACTGGGCTTATTAAGTCTAAAGAAGAGGAGACAGAGAGGGGACTTAATAGCAGCCTTCAACTACCTGAATGAAGATTCAAAAGAGGATGGAGCTAGACTGTTCTTAGTGGTGGCAGATGGCAGAACAAGGAGCAATGGTCTCAAGTTGCAACAAAGGAAGTTTAAGTTCGATATTAAGAAGAATCTCCTTACTAGGAGGGTAGTAAAACACCAGAACAGGTTACCCAGAGAGGTGATGGAAACTCCATCCTTACAGGTTTTTAAGAACAGCTAAAGCTTTGGCCAGGATGATCTAGTTGGGGATGGCCTGAAGTAGGGGCTTAGACTAAGTGACCTCCTGAGGTCCTTTCTAATCCAAACTTTCTATGATTCTATGATTACAGCTTTTTTGATATGCTTGGGACAATTACTGGCCTTGTGGAAATAAGTATGGTCATCTGTGGATTTTTTGTATAAGGTGATTTGTAGGGTACCATCATGGATGTGGATTGTGTTGACTATAAAGTTGATGTAATGTAAAAGTATTCCACAGAAAGTTTAATTGAGGGGTGATAGTTGTTAAATATTTGGTAGATTGAATACCTGGACTCAGTAAGTGAGATGATGAAAATATAATCTATGTAATGCAGATATAGTGCAGGTTTGATGATTCAGTTTTCTAGAAATTCTTCCTCTAGGTTATGAAGATGTTAGCATATTGAGGGGCCATCTCTGGGTTCACAGCTGTGCCAATGGTCTGGATGAAGTGTCAGTTGTTGAAAGTGAAGTTATTGTGGGTCGGGATGAAGTGCATGATTTGTTGTAAATCTGAGTATATTCCATTTAACAGGAAGTATTTCAGTCTTGTTGAACTGACATTTTCTAATGAAAAAAATGTGTTGCTGAACAATTCCTTACCACCTCTCCTCACAGCTTCCCTTCCCATCCACAAACCCTTGGAATAATTATAAGTGACACCTTTAATGGCTAGTATTAAAACCCACAGGAGCTAGATAAATGCCTAATTCTGTACCATTACATACTTATCACAGAAGGAGGCTCAGCAAGTTGGGTCAGTGGCTTTTCTCCAGATGACACCCTTGAAAGAGGTTTACTTGTGTAATGTCTACAATCCTAAAATAACAGCAAATATATCAAATGAGCATAAGGCAATTTAAAACATAGCTAAAACGTCTCTGACACAATCTCACTTAAATCCACGGCAATAAAAGAAATGTGTATTTCTAACACATAATTAGGAAGAAACAAATAGAGGGTGTGGAGTCTCACTCTGGAATGTTAATTACAAGCAGATCCTAAATCCTCAGCATGAATTCTAGCCAGCTGGGAATACAGGTTGAAATGTACTTAGTGATACGATCATTTCTGCTTAATTGCTTGTGAGACAAAGTGATTGCAGGCAAAGGATATTTCTTTAGGATTCAGACAATAGCTGTGAGAAGAACTAATACACGTAAAAGATACCCACTTGCTGATCATAAATCTCTCCTTACAAACCATATATTTTAGTGCCCTGTCCAGTCTATTTTACATGTCTTAAATGATGGGGCTTCCACCATTCCTATTGGAAGATTAAAGATGTCTCATGGCCAATATTTTTCCTTTGATATTTTGCCTACATTTCTGTGTTTTTATTTCATTTAACTACTCTAAGTTAGAAGTTGCAGTGGCAGAGCAGTAAAGGCATCTTGCTGTGACTCCAAAGGGCTGCATTTGTGCCAAAAAGAGGAAGCAAAGATATCTGGATATAAAACTGGCCACCCCACTCCACTGCGGACAGTTGACTATAAATTGGCATGCCTTAACAAACACTGGCCCAATGGGCTGCTAGGCTTTAGAAGACCTTTGACTTCTGGATTTCTAGTTATACCGCCTTGAAAAACATTGTCTCTATATAATTTTTCTCTTCACTTTGATTGCAGCTTGCAAGGAGACATTACTGAAAAACATGCAAGAAGATTTCTGCTTGAATAAGATTCACTGTCTTTCTGGAGGATGTGCCAGAGCAGTAGCTCTGCAGAACAAACAATCTGGAGGTCTGCTGTCACTCCTCCTCATTCTGCCCCTTGCACACCTGCTTGAGTCAAGCCTGAGTTTCTCCAGCAATTGATTATGGGCCTAATTCTGTACCCAGTACCCAGGTAAAGGTGATACTTCACTCCATTTAAATCAATGTGACTATTTGCATAACAAGGCGAATTGGGCCCTATATGAGTATAACAGGGATACTGACATTAAGAGAAAGATCCAAGTTATTTATTGCTACTGAAGATGCATGAAATAGAGCTGTTTAATATACGATGTAGTATTCACGAACTAGAAATAATAGCTAAAATACAAAGTCAGCTTGAGGAAGTGGAGCATTACCATGACTCACAACATGACCGTTTACACTTGGGAATGAAATGTTTGATGCTTCAGCTGTCATGATGTACAAGGTAACACAACACGTTTCTCAGTTCTTCCAAGAAATGATATGTACAGGCTAAAAATGTTCCCTGTACTGTGAGCTTGCAGGTAAAAAAAATGCTCCTCCATATTTGTGTACCTCAAGGGTATGTTGATCTGGGTCATACCCTGTGTATTTTGCTTGATAGGAGACATCTAGAGCAGAGCTATCCAACTGGTAGGCTGTGGCCCACATGCAGCTCACAATGTATTAAGTTCAGTCCCCTAGCCAGCCACTCCCCCATCTCTGGTTGCGACAGCAGCTGGAGTCTCCAAGTTCCTTCCCTTCTCTGGCTATGACACTCTGTTCCCCACCCAAGTTGCTGTTTGGACATGGCACAGCACAGCATGGGAAGCTCAAAGTAAGGCTGGGGCCATGCAGTGTGCAGTGCAGCAGGCTGCACTAGTGGGCCCTCCCCACAGAGCCTGAGGCTGCCCAGCCACTTGTATGTTGAACAGCCCTGATTTACAGGGTGCTGCAGTCTTCCCTGCCAACTACCTGGAACTGAATTAAATGTAGTTTCACGAACATTAGAGAAAAGGGAGAAAAATCACTAAAACAGAACAGTAAGAAAAAATATTCTTAAAGTGATGATGATGATGGTAATCTTGTAGCAAGAAACCTTTTTGCCTGCCCCTCCCCCCCCCAAATATGAAGGTCCTTCATATGGCAAAAGCCCCTTTTGCAGTATTTGCCCCTTTTGGGGATGCGTTCTCTTTTCTACCTTTTCTTCCTTCCTCTCTCTTTTTCTTTTATTATATTATTATTATTTTATGTAAGGTGTACTTGTAGTGAAAATAGAGCTTGTAGATGCTTTTACAAATGTACTTTAAGTCTAAAAGTAAGTTGTACCATGTAACAATGTTAGCAAGGGCAGGAATCTCTGTATGGAGAGGGTCCCTGAATGAATCGTGGTTGATTGTGTAACACAGTAGCTAGTCTGTGTAAGCAAATTAATGCACGACAATTAACACCTACAAAACCACAGACCAAGGAGAGAGGAAAGAACCAAGACAGAGCCAGGAACGCCCTGAAACTTCACTGTTAAAGGTACAGAAGTCCCAGTTTGAACTAATCAACATTTGAAACAGACCCTTGGGGCTGAAATACCCCCTGATCAACCACTTCCAGAGCTCTATTCAGCAGAGTAGTGAATCAATCAAAATTCATCAACATCATCAACAGACTCCTGAGACTGCACATACCTGCAGATGTGACCCCTGGGGGTGGCAGCTGCCATTAAGCAGTTACCAAGAGGGATGTCCCTCGAGGTCAACAACCCTTGGATTGGGTAAGCCCAAGAATTGGGTGGTCACCAAAGTCTGCCAGAGAGGGATAAAAGGCAGTGAAGGATGACCCCCAAGGGCACCCTCTTTGACCTGACCAGCACCCTGCCTATCCAGCCAGAAGGGCCAGCCAACGATCCCCTTCTGAAGCAACACTGCAGTGAAAGAAGCCTCAACTGGTCATTGATGGCAGACTCCAGCACTTAAGGATAGGTATATCTTGACACCGGTGCTTAGTGTTCATAGCTAGCTATAAGGGGGAGGCGGGTCAGCACCAAGATTTCTGGTCTGACTTTTGCATCTGTCCAATAAACTAGAATTTTATGATGATCCTGTGAATTGGTCCTTTGTAGCCAACAAACTTCATTGGTATTATGAACTTCCATTTTAAGGGGATCCGGAAGCTTGGAGTATGTGAATACTGCCTGTGTTTACACTTCATTTTTTTTTAAACAAATTTAGGGATTTCTAGGCTTTTACCTAATTGTGCTATTTCAGCATTTCTAGGATAGATACTTCCTTGTTACAACTATGTTTCCTAAGAATTTGTAGGGCTTTTTTCAAGCTTCCAAATTCTCATGATGGCCTTTTGCCTCATTTTCCCTTGTGAATTATATAAAGTTATCCCCAGGGTGGCCCATGTCCATCTTGCTCTTATAAGAATGCAGCCTATTTATGTTGTGGGTTATGGATGGTGAAATGCACAGGAGTTTGGTGGTGCCAAAGAATGTATCTAATAATTTGTCTATTTTTATTCTTTGAACTTTATTTTGTAAGACATTATTTTGTTATAACCCATAATTATTGTGTGTTTTAAAAGCTGTTCTCTTATTAAATAAGCTTCAGGTTCTTCCTCAGTATTTTAAAATATGAATTCTATCATTCTAGGTACTTTTGAGGACACATGTATGAAATTCAAGAAATACAAAATGGAAACTTTGATACTAATTCCTGTCACATGTGTCATGCTCCACAACTATCTCTGAACTTGGTCCCATTGAAGGAGTAGAAAACATCCAAATAACACCACAGAAGGCACTGGTTTCTTGTCTTTCGATACCAACCAGAATGCTACTACAGTGCTCTTGTGCTGACAGAAGCATAGTACTCACACAGTCAATAACATAGAAACCCTGAAGAGCAGAAAACCCAGGTTACTGTACAAGGACTAGCTTTAAAAACTAGAAGTCTGGATACTGGGACACACTTTGACCCTGAGCACAAGGAATCAGTTCAGGAGATAGAAAATGTGGAAAACAGAAACTGAAACCTACCTTGCCCTGTGAACACTCAAGGATTGGCCACTTTCCCTCCCTGCCAAGTGAGCATCTAGCATTTATTAATTGGTCACAGGACTGGTGAAGCAGTCAAATTGCCTTTTGTTTCTTCACTCCATGTGGGGTCATCTCTTACTGCAGTCAGGAACTTCTGGTCCACCCACAGCTTTCTCTTCATCTGTATTAGTAGAGACCTCAAGCCAATCTAAGTATGATGTGAAATTGAAATACACAAGACAACACATCCTAACTTGGATGGTACAGTGTGTTTGTGTGTGTGTTTAGGGTACTTGGGGGGAAGGTTAAGGTGAGAGATAAAGTGTAGAGAGTGAAAGTTTCTGGGACCAAGATTAGAACTAGTAGATTAGAGAAAAGCTGGGCTAAGGAACTGAGGCTTGGGGTTACTTAAGGTCAAGTGGCCCCAGGGTTACTTGAGGTCCCTGGTGCTTCAGTGAAAACAAGGAAAAAAGCCCCAGGCAAGGAGGAGACAGCAGGCTGGGAGATAGGGGCTAGAAATGGAGGCAGAAAGCTGGGAGATTGGGGATGGAAACTGAGGCAGAAAGCTGGGAGATCAGGGGGCAGATAAGTGGTGGCAAGGAGGAAACAGACAAAAACCCAACTTGGGGTTTCAAAATAACAGGTCTATTAAACAGACAACAAACCATACAGCCCCATGAAGTTATTGGTTCCTACACACACAGGCACTCACAATGGCAGCAGAAGAAAGAGACTCAGTAGAAGGGTTGGAGTCCAGGTAGGGAAGAGAAACAGAGTCCAAGTCCTTTGCTTTGGGAAGGAAAGTGGGTGATAGCTACATATCCTGGACTGTGAGTTGATCCTCAATAGCCAGTCGGGGTCTTCTCCAGCAAGGTGTTGTCCAGAGCAGGGGTTGCTGGCAGGCCCTCTGGGTGGATAGGTGGTGTGGCCTGGTGCTGGCCCAGATGGAAGGGGCATCCCACTGGCTCTGTCTTCACTGCCCTCTTGTATAGGGGCAGACCTCCTATGACCCTAGTGGCAGGGGCACACCCAGATAAGAGTCAGCCCCTGGTGTACTGAGCATGTGCACTCCTAGATAAGGACATGTAGTTTCAGGTGTCTGTAATGGTGAGTTGACTGATTTCTGCTGCAGTCTTTGTCTTCCAAATCTTGAGCCAGGGAGGGTCAATGCAGGGTGATGGTTGGGTCATCAAGTTGATGGTTCTGTCATTCAGAGGGAATTATTTTTAGACCTATTGTCATTGTCTCTCAAGCACCCTCATTCATCCCCATTCATTCAGGAACCAATTTACGTAAGAGGGGTAGGTATGAATCACACAGTTACAGAGTCACAATAGGATATGCCCAGGCAGGGGACACAAGATGGAGACTTGACAAACAAAATGGAAACTTGACAATGACTTAGGCTAACTTACATATGTAGGCCTAAATCATATAGTATCAGTAAAACAGTAATATAGAACAGTAATAATCAATATAAACATAATATGTATACAATATAAAACAGTGTATATCCATAACAGGGTATTTATTTGAAAAGGAAAAAAAAATATAAAAACAACTTTCTACCAAAATAAAATGCTGAAGCTTATCCTATGTCTCAGCTCACTTATACTTATCTATACGGAATAGAGAGGGAGAGAAAAAAAGTCATAAATGGTTAGGGGAAGGGGAGGAATGCATTTTTAAATCTACAAAAAAGAAATCACCTGGGGCTTTTGCTACACTGTGATGGGCTCTACATTAGCTGTTACCACACAGCAAAGAGATCTGAGATCATTGTCAACACTTTACTAAAATCAGCTCAGTAGCCATCAAAAAGGTAAACAAAGCATCAGAGATTATTAAGAAAAGAATTGTAAACAAGATGGAAAGTATCACTATGCCCCTTTATAAATTCATAGTGCATCCATACCTTGAATACTGCGCCCAGTTCTCATTCCCTCACCTCAAGAAGGATATAGAAAAACTAGAAAAGGTACAAAGAAGGGCAGCAAGGATGATTAGTAGTATGGAGCAGCTTCTGTATGAAGAAAACTTAAGGAAATTAGGTCTATTCAGTTAAGAAAAAAGATGCTTGAGGAGAGACATGATGAGGATTTACAAAATACTAAATAACAAAGAGACAATAAATAGAGATTAAATATTTACTCTCACACAATACAATGGAGTAGGCAATTGCTGTAGCTGGAGGGCTGCTTACCACATTCTGGTGAGCTGTTTAGGGCTGCAAGGGTAGCCCCCGCCCCTTGACAACTGCCCGGTCCTCCAGTCACAATACTGAGACCAGAAGTCTCACCCCCTCCCCAAGCCCTGACCTTTGCTACTGGAAGTCCCTAAAGGAGTCCAGAAATACTGCTTTTGGGAGCGGGGTTGCCATCCTAAAATGACAAAACAACAACAACAACAAACAAAACAAAGCAAAACACAAATCATACACCTACTATAATATAGTTTAATTTTATTGCAAAAAATATTTATCATGATTTATTTGTGTCTGGAAATAGAAGGGATTGCATAATAACTCAAAAATAAAATCTTACTCTTGCATATTGTGGGAGGGAGTGGTTGGGTATGTAGGTATGGTGAGGTCTGGGAGGGGTGTATGGTAGAGTGTGGGGGGTGTAGGGGGTTATAGAGTATGTTGGGGGCAGGGTGTGTGTGTGTGTGTGTATGTTGGTGGGGATATTGGGGGCAGTGTATGGATGGGTGAGGTTTTGTGGGGTGTGAGGGAGTCTTCCCAGCTGCCTCTATCGCCAGGACTCCATGCCACATGCCTGCAGTTCCCACACTTGCACCACAGGAAGCCCCATGTTAGACTCTGCAAGGAAGCAAGGGGCAGGGCTCCCTCCACTCCCAATGGAGTCCAGGGACCTGCACATCAGGGGGCAAGGAAGGCAGCCAGCTCCAGCACAGGGCTTTCCCTAGTGCAAGTACAGGAGCGGCAGGCATCCCACACAAAGCCCCACAATAAAGGCAACCTGGCAGGCTGCATCCCTCGCCCCCTCCCCACCCTCACAGCACTGGCTGGAGCTGCACCCCACTAGGCGCCAGCGCCTGCACTAGGCATCAACACCCTGAGCCCCCAACCACCTGCTGCTCTGTGACATGTGAGAAAGTGTGGGGGAGTCCCCACACTCACACCCTACCCTGCACTCCTACCACCACCGCTGAGCATGGGCTCTGCACTGCACTTAGTGCTTCCACTTAGCTGCAGCTCCACTGTCCCTGCCACTTCCCTACCTGCTGCCCACAGTGAACTGGAAGCTGAGCAGGTTCCCATGGGGTGGCTGCAGCATGGGCAGTAGGAGCCCTGCCTGAAAGCTGCTGCTGGCTGGACCAGGCTGGGCCCTTCTGCCCACAACGGTGGAAGCAAGGTGCAACAGGGTATTTCAGGGGAGGAAAGGTAGTATACATGGGTAACTCTCTCCCATGCTTGCTGGCAGAAAGGCTGGGCAGTGTGCAATTTGTTGGTGGGTGCCCATGGGCAAGATGAAACTGCCTGGTGGGCAGGATCCAGCCTGTGGGCCATATTTTGCCCCCCACCTCCTGCCCCCACAATATAAGCACTATAGGCCACAAAATGAAACAAGAAGGTAGTAAGTTTAAAACTAACAAAAGAACATTATTTTTCATACAGCATATAATTAAAAAGTGTGGAACTCATTGCCACCAGATGTGGAAGGTGACAGTGTAGCTAGATTCAAAAAGGGATTAGACAGATTTTTAGAGGAAAGGAAGCATCGGTAGATATTAAGTCCAGGAGTTAGGGATACTGCTTCTGAATTACAGCTATTTAGACCTTAAATGTTGAAAATTGCAAGTGAGAGAAACAGTGGGGGAAAAAATCCAGGTCAGACCCTGTTCACTCTTCCTTTCTGCATCTACTCTGTCACTGTGTGGCAGGCTACTGGGCAAGACGGACCTGTGGCCTGACCCAGTAAATGGTAATTCTTATGTTCACTAAGAATAGAACATTTTCTGACCCCAAACTGCCAAAGCCAAATATTATTTTAATCTGAAACAAAGCATCTGCCAAAAACTACAGCAAAATTATTTAAAAACAAACAAACAAACACAAAAGAACAACCCTCTCACCCCCTAGCAGGGAGAGGAAAGACATACAATATTTCTTCACCAGCTTTACTCCGTCCCCTCAGAATCTTGAATTCATTCAGACTAGTATAAAAAGGCATAACTGTACCTAAGGTGATGAAACTGAGCAAGTACTTGCTGCAACCTCTGACTCTATGGCATCTGCCCCTTATCTATTAACAGGGCACTAAAGAAAGAAAGAGGAAAAGATGGGTTGACTTTGGTGTTATTTTACTGTACAACTTTTGCAAGGTCACAACCAGCACTAACACTGAACTGATTTTCCTTTTCAGTGGGTGCATCTATGTGAGATGCTTAATGTGCAGTAGCCATGCTAATGTGCAGAAGAACTAGTCTACTGCACGTTAAGCATCACAAAAAGACCATGACTTTGCTACTGTATAGCAGCACCAGCTACTGCCTATTTAGTTAGTACCTCATATTAGAGGTACTAAATCTAATGCAGAGTAGCAACAGCACATTAATTAATGCAAATGTAGATGCACCCAGTTTCCACTTACAACAAAGAAAGCCTCTATAGCAGCAACAAAAGTAATCTGCTTGCCCCTCTGCTTAGATTGAGTAGTAAAAGAACCTGCAGAGTTGGTGGGAATTTAACAGTGGCACAAACCAGTTGTTTTCATCCTCTTTTGTGATTTCTGTTCCTTCATCAGTTTCAGAATGATTCAAGTGATAAGAGTCCCACATCTAGGACAAAATATTACACAGTCAAGGCACACTGTGTGTCTGATACCTGATGCTAACACTTCAAGACAGTCTTAAAAACAATTGCACAACAAAGTACCTACACCAAAAAGCCACAATTTAGGGTTCAAATTCAAGCACTTGAAAGTAAGGAAATGCCAGATTTATAAATGTTTGTGCAACCTAAATTCAGTTCCTTGTATATCAATCCTATGCACAGAAAATAGAAAGGACTGGGCATTTCCATACAACTGATAAAAGCTAATGGCACCATAGATGAATGGCAAGACCCCAGCCAGTTTGAAATCCAGGAGAGCTCTCTCCACACTTCTGCCATTGGGAGAGACAGGATACTGATTTGGATATACCTGTGGTCTGACCCAGTGTGGCATTTCTTATGTTCTTATGACACTCCAGCACCAACAAAATGAGATTTTCTGAAACAATTACACTCCAGAGCATAAATGTTATTCTTCAGTCTGGAAAACAGTACAGTTGGCTTAATTTAAAAACAAGAGCAAAGCTCAATTCTTCTAGTTCAATTATTCTTCTATAGTACTGTAGGCTAGGACCATCCCACCCCCTATCATTCAGTCTTGTCCAGTATGAAGTGCTTAGAGGTGCTTATTACTCTTCACTTTTTTCCCCATACTCCTATATTTGCTTTCATCTGTGTGAGTGAAACAAAGACTCAGGCCTTTTCAGTAGGTATAGTTTAAACAAACAGCTCGCCCAGTCCCTTGCAATACTTGTTGTTTCACACTGTGGTAGCCAAAATCAGACAGCAGCATAGGTGTAAATCATTTAATATCTATTAACAGCTCCCAGAAGTTGCTTTCCTGTTTGCATACAATGTGCATCTTGCCCTCTGCAC
The DNA here is from genome assembly GCA_030014935.1 of Caiman crocodilus. Lineage (NCBI taxonomy): Eukaryota > Metazoa > Chordata > Crocodylia > Alligatoridae > Caiman > Caiman crocodilus. The sequence goes on along the minus strand of JAGPOW010003316.1, from coordinate 152,185,460 downwards.
TTTCCTAATGCAAAGGAATATTAGCTGAGGAGTGGGGGGATCATATATTTGCACCATTCATATTACAGTTCTACCTACAATAGAACACACAATTTGCCCAGACACTTAGTCTGAAACAAAGCCACCTCTCTGCCCCTACCCACCCCAGACCTGCTAAAACAAAGTTTAAAAATAACAATATTTTAAACCAAGTTCTAGGATAAAAGGTTTTGGCAAGATGTTAAAGAAATAACTTTTAGCACAAAACACTGTTTCCTGGCTCAAATCCAAGGGTATCTGACTGAAACAGGAAGATACTTAGAGAAGATGTGTGGTGATGGATGGGTTGGTATCGACCTGGAAGGGTGTGGGCAGTGGGGACCCGCAGGGTTCAGTCCTTGGACCGATACTCTTCAATGTCTTCATCAGCAACTTGGACGAGGGAGTGAAGTATACTCTGTCCAAGTTTGCAGATGACACAAAACTGTGAGGAGAAGTGGACACGCCGGGGGGCAGGGAACAACTACAAGCAGACCTGGACAGGTCGGACATATGGGCAGAAACAACAGAATGCAATTCAACAAGGAGAAATGCAAAAGTGCTGCACCTAGGGGGGAAAAATGTCCAGCACACCTACTGCCTAGGAAATGACCCGCTTGGAGGCACGGAAGCGGAAAGGGATCTTGGAGTCCCAGTGGACTCCAAGATGAACATGAGTCGTCAGTGTGACGAAGCCATCAGAAAAGCTAATGGCACTTTATCATGCATCAGCAGATGCATGACAAACAGAAC
>JAGPOW010003316.1:152164089-152184589 GCA_030014935.1 Caiman crocodilus | reverse complement strand
TAGGAAGAACTTCTTCACAGTTTGAGTGGCCAAGGTCTGGAACAGGCTCCCAAGGGAGGTGGTGCTCTCCCCTACCCTGGGGGTCTTCAAGAGGAGGTTGGATAAGCATCTAGCTGGGATCATCTAGACCCAGCACTCTTTCCTGCTTATGCAGGGGGTTGGACTCGATGATCTATTGAGGTCCCTTCCAATGCTAACATCTATAAATAAGATTTACTTAAAGATGGTTACACTGGAAACCTTTATTTAAAACTCTTAAGGGCTCATTTAAAAACACAACCTCATGCGTCAGGGGGAAGTGGGCAGTGATCGAGTAATGATAACCCTGTTTCTCAGCAGGTACTGAAGTATAGATAGGAAAAATGGTTCTAATAAAATGAGAATTAACCCAAAACTTGCCACTGAACTCATATCAGAACCCAAATGGGTACAAAAATGTCCAGCTAACATTGTTAGACATTGCTTCCCAGCTTTCTGGAACTCTGCATCCTAATTATCTGGGACTTAAAGCTTCCACTGTTTCAGTCAGTAATTGTCAGTATTATACCCCTAGAAAAAATGAACCCAGGTACTTTTCCAGGTCTAACAATATAATAAATAAGCCACCTAACCCTATGGTGTGCTGCCCAGTCCTTGTTTGCAAGTGATTGGCTGCCTCTGCTCTTGTTTTGCCCATCTTGACCCAAGTCTCTGGTTTCAATCCAAATTACAAAATGTAGGTTGGTCTCTATTCCCTTATAGCCAGAAATGGAGTAGAAAGACTACATTTGTATGACCTAGGTCTCATCTCACTAGCCAGGTCTGTAGGCACTTTGCAACTTAACCCAAAGGAAGTAGCTGCAAAGCATCCACATTTCCTAGCTCATAAGCTCTCTGTGATCCATCCCTGCCAAAAGTCTAAGCACAGCAGGCACATGAGGGGCAGGCTATAGATAACAGCCACCATGGCTATGGTCTTAGTTCCAAAGTCTCCAACATCTTAGTTATTCTGTAGCTGGGGTGTGTGCCAGGCTCACAATAGCAGAAGACCTCCAGGCCTAGAGTTGACAAGAAACACCCTGTCAGTGATGTTCTGATGGAAAATGCCATTCTCACACAATCATGATTTTCCATTTAAAAAAATTCAATTTTACTAAAAACTTCTAATTTTCCATCAGAAGACAGGACATAACAAGTCCCCAGCTGCCCTCTTGGAAACTTTTCCCCATCTTACTTTCAGATTGCAGGAAAAAAATTGACCATAGTGTTCTAAGCATACAGCATTCAGAGTTCCCTCACCTTCCTTATTGAATCCTGAACTTTTCTTTTTCCTGGCTCAAAAGGTTTCTCCTTAGCCCCCATTCTACTGTGCATTACATCTGACCATTTATCACTCGTACAATTCTATGTATTTCCACGGTTTTGCTTTTGACTTGCACCTACACAAGTGAGAGAAGAATCAGTCCTCTAACATCTGTTTACCAAAAATAGAAAGAGCATCGCTGGTAGCTTGAGAGGAGAGTGAATATCATAAATGTACTTTTGGTTTGCCAGTGGAAACCTTGCTATCACCTTCAATAAAAGCAAGACTAGCCTTTAGGTTGGCCCATACAAAACACAGCTCAGAGCTGCAGCTTAGCTGGGCAAGGAAGTGCTTTCTCAACCACAAAATAAATAAATATTTTTAGAAGGGGTAAAAATAGATGTCAATGAATGTCATTTAAGATGGTGTGCGTTTCATGAGTCCCTCCCTTCCCCTTCCCCACACCCACATTCAGTAATTACCTGGGATGAAAAGCACTGTACTTAAGTCCCACTTAATATGGGGACCCTGAGAACTGTGGGGGCAGCTGTTAATGGAGCACTGCATAAAAAAGATAAACCTTTAATAAGCCTGCTGGAGCAACCTATTATTAATTTAATCCTGGCATCATGCTTAGCACAGTAATGTACCCTGCACCGCAATGCCCCTGTAATCACTTGTCCATGAAGGACTCTTGACTTTGGAACTCGTTCCTTCTCTTCTGCCCACCAGAGTCCTCATAAATTAGCGTTCTGAGCAGTGCAATAAAGCCTACTCCTCTCTTTGGTAGGCATCTGGGAGAACAAGTGTTAATGGGATGTTGAGGGGCACCTAATCCTGGGATATCAGCAGTCTGATAAGAATGGTAATGACTGTAACGCCGCACCAAACATAACGAAAATGATTGCAGACCATGTAACAAGTTTCAAAATTGGTGCTGTGATGTTGGAATGTAGAACCAGGACACCACATGATATGAAGTTCAGGCCCCTCTAAGCACAGGCAACTACGTAATTAATGATCATCCAAAACAGTCCACAAGAACACCCACTGCAGCCCTTCCCACATATCACAGCCACAAAGTACTTCCCAGCACCACATGGCAAGTTTAGGCTTTTCAGTATACAAAATTCAGCACAATATGCCAGGAGAAGACAGCAGGAGGGACAAGGAGTCCATAAATGCTTTTGGTCTCTGCTGTATTTGAAAGCTCAGCTCTGCCCCCTCTTTCATAACACTTCCTTAATCACTGTATAGACCCACTGGGTGCATTTACACGTGCAATTAATGCCCAGAAAGCCTACTGTGCAGTTAGCTTTCCCTAGCAGAGTGTCTACATGTGCTCCCATCAGAAACAATTTGCTCCCAAGGAAAACAGTTCAGTGCAGAGCTACTCCAGCCCTGCTGTGCCCCTATAAAAGCCAGGGGGAGCTCCAGGCTCCCCAAGGTGCCAGCCCTGGGCTGGTAGGGGGCACCAGGGTCAGACCCTGGTCTCTAGGGGGTGGGGGAAGCTGTTCTGCCTCTAGGCCAGCTGCCTCCCAGACCTGTGCCCAATCTGCAGATTGAGGCATGGGGCTAGGAAAATGTGCCTCCCCACCCCAGTTGCTTCTTCCCAGCTCCATGTCCCAATTGGCTGATAGAGTAGGGGTTGGAAAAGAGCTGCAGGGGAGGAGCCACTTTCCCAGCCCCCTGCCCCAGTCAACTGGTGGGGCAGCAAACACCCAGAATCCCCACCCATCCAGGGGCTCACTGCCAGCTGCCCCACTGGTGAGATAGCCTCTACCTAGCCTCTGGCTCAGTGGGAATTTCCTGCCCAGTCAGGGGCTCACTGCTAGCTGCCCCACCAGTGGGACAGCAATCAATCAGCCCCTGAATGAGCAGGGAAGGAAGAGTTCCCTGGTCCTGATGCTGCTCAGCTCCTGTAGGGAGCCAGAAGCCCTGCAGTGCCAGGACGAGGTGTGGAGAGGAGGCAACATCATAACTAGGCCTCCTGCTGATGTTGGTGACTGGGAGGAAATTTGCTCCTGGTCAGCATCTACATGAGACCTACTGCACAACATCTACTGCACAGTTAGTTTAGTACCTGTATTTACAGATACTAGCTAACTGCACAGTAGACTAATTTACTGCACAGTAATTTGTGAGCACGGTTACATGAAGACACTTTACTCTGCAACAGATTAGTCTGCTGCACAGTAAAGCATCTTATATAGATACACCCACCAAAAAGGAGTAGGACTACTTGTGTAGTAATAGGATTCCCAAGTAAGGAGGGATGGCGCAGTCTTGGCCTACAGAGTGACTTAGAGCCTTAACTTAAGCCTAGATCAGGACTTCAGTGCAATGAAGTAAGAAGATACCCCTGCCCAGACACCTGGTCCATGCTAGAGGAAGTAACCCCAAGCACATTCACTTACCTGCACATTCTAATGCAGGTGGGTAAAGAAGAATAGGCAGGGGTGGTGGGTACCAGGATACTGCATTGTGCTATTGGCCTAGAATATTCTTTGGAGTGAGGAGAAAGCCCAGAAGGAATGCTTCCTCAGTGATGGAGCTCTGCTCCAATGCGTGCAAATTAACACGCTCCAGCTCAGCAGTTGTTCTCAGGACTCCTTCTTGACTAAAATTCACTAGCCAGCTCTCATGTTGTATCTAAATAGATGTATGTAATTTCATAACATCTTTGTCATCCAGCTAATTAATTGCTGATGGAACAAATGTTTAATTGACTCAAGGAGATGCATGGTAGGTTACAGTAGGTAATAAGCACAGGCACAGTTTATAAACCAGGAACATTTACCAGCATGTGATTTTACATCTGTAAAGTGTGTCAGGGATACATCACCTCTAGTACTATGGGACAAGAGCTACAGACAGTAGTGTTAACAATTCAGTCATAAGCCCTCTGATTTCGTACTGACTCCCTGCTGCAGTAAAGGTATCAGGGGAATTCAGAAATGTCATCTTGAGGATGAGACTGAAAGCTGAAGTCATTTTTCATAAGCTTTCTTACAGGTGTTCATTAACCCTGTTATCCTAGCCACAGGTCAGATCTGGTAATTATATTGTCCTTACCAAAATTCCCCTTTCTGTGGGATATAGAACTTGTCTTTACCCACTGGGTTAAACTATGGTATCTTTGCTGAACAGGGCCAGAACCTACGCCACCTATTAAGCATCTGAATTGACTTAAGCACCAGAGTGCAATTCTATTCCAACCTGTGTGAGTTCCAGAAAAAACACTGATGCAAAAGTTGGGTGGGTCATTGTCTTTCTCAATACTTTTTATGGCTTAGTATGAAAGCTGTGACAGGGAGTAATGTCAGGGTCACTCTGCTCTCCCCTGCTGCCTTCTTTACCATGCCAAGTTGTCTTCTTGCACCCTCCAATTCTCGCCTGCCATGTCTTGGAAGTTATGAATTTTTATATGGAAGCTACCTTCAGTCCTCTTGGTCACGGCCCTCCTGTCTATGGTTGTCCCCTGCACCCAAGCCTTAAGGGCTATGCGTGGCTCCTACCACCCCAATACCAGGCCCCAAGCCTCGCAGATGTAAAAGGGACATTGTTCTGTCCCTCTCTCTCTCTCTCTCCGCGTCCTCTTTAGCGCTCGGGCTCTCCACAGCCCCGTCTCTTGGGGCCGCCTCCATATGCTGCCTCGTCTCTCGGTGTTCACCACGCCAACACTGACGCTTCTCCGTAATGCCCCCTCTCTGGGGCTCGCCATGCCCGCACTAGGACTTCTCAACTGCCCTTCTCTGGGGCTGGGGTCCGTACCCCTGCACACTGCCCTCACTGGGGCTGGGGTCCTCACTCTGCCGTGAGTCCCCTACGAGGCCTCCTCCATCCCCTTATAGCCTCACCTAAACCACCAGTGTAAACAAACAAAGCAAACACAAGCCCCTCAACCATAACTGAACTTAATACTGCCCAGCTGTAATCACGTTACTAAAACATCCCAGAGCTGCCCTCCTTAATCTTGCTTTGAGCAGTACCTGCAGTTCTCGCAACCTTGCTCAAGGAGCTCTTTCTGCCTTGGTTGCTGGTAGGGAACTGCCTCTGCTTCCTGCCTGTGCTTTATATATAGGGGCCAGGCCCTGCCCCTTCCTTCAGCTGGCTAGGCAGGTATAAGCCATTAGCGCCCTTTGGTTGCTTTGGCAACTGGCACCTGAAGAGGCTTCCTGGCTCTCTCAGTAGCAGGCACCTTAGTGTCCTGCTACAAAAGCTAATAGGTGGAACAAAATCTACGTCACAGCATTTAAATAGCAACTATGGGCACCTGTACACATGATGGAGCTTTGCTCTGCTTTGTGCTAATTAACACACTCCAGCAGCCTCCATGTCATGTGTATTCAGCATCCCCACATTTCAAAATGGCAGTGGGGGTGCTTTCACTAAAGCTTGTTTGACAAGCACCCCATTACCATTTTGAAGCATGGGATGCTGAGCACACATGATGCTGTGCGTGCTTTAATTAGAGAGGCGGAGAGCAGCTCTAATTAAAGCTTCCCTCCCTTCACCCGAGCACGTGTATAGATGCCCTGTGTTCTCTGCTAGACGCTGTTGCATTTCAGAGGTGTATGAATGGTTTCTTTTAACAGTTACCTGCTGTTCACTACTTCACCTGGTAGTTGTGTTGTTTAATTAACTAACCGATCTTCATAAAGCACTTACACTCTTATCTGAAAGGCACTGTTCGTACTATACAATACGCTCAAAACAATTTCCAGGATATAGTTTTGTATTGCAGTTCTCCTGTGACACAGACAAACCGTTTTGGCTTAGCTCTCATGGTGTATAAGCATGCCAAACAGCTGACTAAAAACAAGCTTTGTACTATACAACTGGATATTTGAAAAGAACATTTTCTAGGGCCAAGAAAAACACAGGGGAATACAAACAAACTTCACAGGGAGTAAAGATATGTTCAATGGGCAAAGGAGAATCCAGTGAAGGTAGAACATTCAATGACTTTCACACACATTTGAGAGTGGGCAAACTGTACTCAGGCCTGATATGTTTATTACAATAATCAGTTCTGTAATGTGCGGTCATAAAGGGCAGAGCTATAACATGGAGTGAGTACAGCAAGTCAGAGTTTCTTGCTTAAAACTGAAATTTGGATGAAAAGATGCTGTATACAGAAATATTTCATTTTTCAGCAATTTTTTTCAACAAAAATTCACTATTTTTTCAAAATTTTTGATTTTGCAGTTGAGAGGAAATTCACATTTTCTCACACTTCCTCCCTCACTTTGCATCATATCATTTTGCTTTTATTGTATTTTATTTTATTTTATTTTTCTTGCTTTTATATTTTTTCCAAAGTCATAGGAAGTTTTAGAACCAAGAGAAAATTGCATTGTTAATGTTGAAATGTTATACAATTTTCCTAAAAAAAAAAGACACATTTCCAACCAAAAATCTTTCTTTTTTGATACAACGTACCTTTTGCTAACAAGCTGTAATAGTCAGATTCCTTGATCAGGTGCTGGGATGGAAGGTACAAGCAGTATTGGCTTAACATCTTACAAGCATGTGGCCCAGTTCAAATCAGTGTAAACTTCTGGCATATCTATTCACACCAGGCAACATTAGAAGCTTCATACTGGCCTACAAAAAGAAGAAAAGTAATATTCATGCCCCTTTAATTCTATTTAAATCCACATTGTGGTATTTGAGCATTCCCTGAGTTAAAAGTAAAGGGGCAATTAACATTAGTCCCATTGGGGTCCCCTCCATTCTGTTCCTTGACAATACAAAGGCAAATAAGTACAGTAGACCCTCACATTTTTAACTATCACAAGACCATTCTGTGTCCATATTAGCAAAATGTTCAGAAGTATGAGACCTCTATAATATGAAACAGCACAAAAAAGAGGAACATAAAACAAAAATCATACTCAATACTCTAGAAACATTAGAAACACATTATTATTATTCCTACACAAAAAGGACTCATAACTGTGTATATACTACACACAGGTATTTGCTTTTTTACATTTCCTGTGACCAGCTAGGGAGTTCATATAATCCAAATTTTCAAATAAACAGGGTTCAGATACCAGAAAGTGGCAAGATTTGTCATAGCTCTGGACTGAATTCCAAATTCTCAGTTAATACCTAAGAATCCCTTGTCCTCTGTAAGAAACCAGCAGAATGGGCAGAGCACAGGACAGATGTGTTTAGGGTAACTTAAGACAAGCTGAGATAAGCCATTATATCCTTTTCAATGGCAGCATGCCTAGCACTTTAAACTCAGGAATTATATTGCTGTAGGCCAGACAGGAGATGACAATGGTATGTATTACTGTGGCTATACTGTCTTAAGCTAGGATTGAGACACAATCCACTAAGTAGTCAGAGAAGGCAGAATACACCACAGCTGGGTGAGAAAAAAAACACATCAGCAATTTATGGATCTACCTCTGCAGCATCTGGAAATCTCTCTGTTGCTCTAAGCTTGTCTAAGGCTGCAAACAGAGGTCTTATTTAACTCAGACCTCATTGTCCCAGGGTTTCAGCCCGATCAAAACAGGCACAGCACAGCACGTACATTGTGGTCACTTCTTCCAGGAAAAAACACAGGAGCCTTACAGACACAAGCAGCCATGTCCCAGGAAAAGAAGTGTTAGTACATTCTCTCTCTCAGACTTGAAGCAAGACAATAGACTTGTACATCTGTAGGATCCTAAGAAAAAAAGCTTTCTCCTGGGACAAGTGTGACATTTATTTATAGCCTAAATGCACATGAAGGTGGAGGGAGACAATCCCCATGTCAGTATACAGGTTCTTCCTCATCCATGTGCTTAACCCAGCCCCTTTGCCTCTGCTATTTGGATCCCAGAACCATCAAGAGAAATCAATCAGACAAAGTAACAACCATTGCCACCACGAGCTTAAGCTTAGGGTAAGAAAAAAATGCAAGAGGGAGAGACCAGTAAAAGGACAGACAGGACAGAAAGAACTGACAGGATAAGGGCTTGAAAATGTTTCTCTGGCCTGCTTAAAGGCTGTGAATATATATAAATCAAGTGATTCCCCACACTTCCTGAAGTTCTTTGAATTAAGTTACAGAAATATAAAATCATTTTTTCTTCTTATAATTGATTTATAAAGGTTCATGCTGTTTTGCTTGTTGATTTCATCCTCAAAAAACTCTATTATTTCTTAGGGATAATAGAGGATCACAGAAATATTAACATACTGCTCATTTCACTAGCTAATTCACCCTCTATTCGAGCTTTAAAATCTAGGAAATTAAAACTACAAGAGCCCAGAGAGAAAATGACATTCACAGAAAAGGATGCCCTTGCATTTTTGGTCAGGGAAAAATAATTACTGAATTACAATGAGCCTTTTTACTGCCCTCTGCATCTCATAGACGAATAAAAAAAATACCCCCAAAATCAGAGTAGAGATATCAAGTAATCGGCTTGCTTTGTTCATACACAAGAGCAGATGAAAGCAAAATGGCTAAATTCTTTCAAGTTAAGGAAAAATGTGACTCTCTTTCTCAAGGGAAGAAACAGCAGATTTTTTTATTTAGCTCCCTCAGTATGCTAATTTTAAGGCGATCATCAGTCTTAGGGACACTGAAGTACATGTGGAGAAACACACACTGAAGGAGCAGACAAATGTGACAATTTTCACCTGATCTAGCCCCTAAAAGCACTCTACAGTCATGACCAAACGAAAGTGCATGGTGCAGAGTGCTTTTAATGGGCCCGAGCCCATCACAATCTGAACCCTTACTACATGAGGGTTCAGATGAAGGCACTCCAAAGTGGACCACCTTCATTAACTCCTGTACGCATGCACTGGAAGCAAGGCTTGACTGATGTAGCTCAGCACTCTCAGTACTGTTTCCAGAATGGGAAGGGGGAAACGGAAGAGAGGGAGTTCATTCTGGAGGATACCCAGCCAGCATTGGAGGGTGAAGTGGCTAGACTGAAGCCCCACCAAGGTGGGGCCTCCAATCCACCCTTTCTCCCCACCCCAGTGTGCCTGGGGAAATGCCCAGAATGGATCTCCCTGTCTTTTCCCCCTCCCACCCCAAGACAGAATGGGAGCTGGGAGAGGGAGCAGAGCTTGGGGAAGAGGCTACACAGATGCAGCCTCTGTCCCTGAATGAGCTCGAAATTGGAATCCAATCACCCACCCTACCAATCCAACAGCTAATGTTTGTTGGATTGAGAGGATCAGTTTAACTCATGGCACTTTCTGTGAAGTGCCACGAGTTAGACCTGGGAGCTGCATTTCTGTCTGCATTTTAAAGGTTATCTGGGACTGAAATAAGAGCAATATAACTTTAGGATCACTGGACAACCAATGGGAGCTTATTCTGAAGAAACTACATGTACTCCTTATGTTTCATTAGAAGACTCTGCTGTCACAATATCCTTGGGGTAAAACCCTTTGGCCATTTTGAGAAGATTCCACCTTGCATGCACAGTTGAATGCATATGTTTAACAATGCATCTATTTTCCTCATCCACCCCTGGACTCATGAGGCAAGTTTCAACAGGATTTCTACCTGATGTCCAGAAAATCATGCACTGGTATAAAAGCAGCTACACAGCCTGTCTTCTAAATACTGCACATATGGCTGCTTTGTAAATACTTCAGTATATCCTCTGCATAAGGGTTTCAAGTTGAAACCAACACATTTCCTTTAAACCACTGGGTTAAGGGAGCTCTGTACAATTTTCAGCAGCTCTCTTGAGAAATGTCTGTGACACTAACTGGACACTCACACACACAGAAATAGATTTTCTAACTCACCTGACAGGTTTTTCCATCGTTGCCTCTACCATTCTTTTATTCTCACTGGGTGCATCTACATGTGTGATTAATGTGCATGAATACATTCCACAGCTTATTGCTCCAGAGTTTAATCATGCACAGCATGTGGAGCCAGGTCAGAGCAACTCAGGCTAACAGGATACCAAGGGGTCAGCCTACCAGCCTAGGGCTGCTCCACCCAGGCTCCACATGTTGCAGAGGTGCTGGCTGAGGCATGAGGGTGCTTCAATTCAGGGGCTGTCTGCTAGGTAGCCCCACACTGAAGCAGCCTGTGCCGCACCTAGCCAGTATTTACACATTCACTGCTATGCACAAAAAACTCCATACCAGGGTAGTACTTGTATTCAAAAGTACTAGCTGGCTGTGAAGGTTATTAGTTTTGTGCACCCTAATAGGGGTGCACGTGTAGATGCCAAGACATTTACTGCACAGTTGATTAGTCAACTGCACAAAAAAGTCTCATGTTGATGCACCCACTGACAGCATTCCCAGTCTGGAGCATGGCAGTAGACTGGTGACTAGGGGATGAGCAGGTAATACTAGTCCCAGTTTCCTCCAGACCCACTACTGCAGTGGTATACATGAGCCTAAGATTATTATTTAAGGCAATGTTCTTTCTTCACCAGCAGAATTTGGTCACCTAATTCTTCACCGGATGAGGGTGTGGAAAGCCCTCTGTCCAAATTCGCAGATTATACCCCAAATTCACAAATTATGGGGTAAAGTTAACACATTGGAGAATAGAGAATGAATCCAGGTGGATCTGGAGAAGTTGGAAAAGTGGGTGGAACAGAATAGGATGCAGTTCAATAAGAACAAGTGCAAGGTGCTGCACCTAGGGAGAAGGAATCACCAGCACGCTTACAGACTGGGGGATGACCTTCTCAGCAGCACAGCAGTGGAAAGAGATCTCAAAGTAATTGTTGACACCAAGATGAACATGAGGCGTTGATATGACAAAGCAATCAGTAAAGCTAGCCGCACCTTATTATGCATCAGCAGGTGTGTGACAAACAGGTCCAGGGAGGTGATACTTCGCCTTTATGTGGCATTGGTCAGGCCACAGTTGGAGTATTGTGTCCAGTCTTGTGCGTCACACTTCAGGAGGGATGTGGACAACCTCGGGAGGGTTCGGAGGAGGGTCACTCATATGGTTAGAGGCCCCCAGGTAAAGCCCCACAAGGAGAGATTGAGGGCCCTGGGTCTCTTCTGCCCCCACAAGAGAAGGTTGAAAGGTGATCTTGTGGCCACCTACAAATTCACTGGGAGCAGGCTGGAGGTAGCAAGGAATAAGAGATGTTCTGTTTACCAGGGCACCCCTTAGAGTAACTAGGAACAACAGCTACAGACTGACAGAGAGCAGATTTAAGCTGGACATCAGTAAGAACTTCCTTATGGGAAGGGTTGTCAAAATCTGGACTGGGCTTCCAAGAGAGGTGGTGCTCTCCCCTACATTGGGAGTCTTTAAGAGGAGGCTAGACATGAACCTGACAGGGGTCATCTGACCCCAGTGCTCTTTGCTGCCCAGGGAAGGGGGTCAGACTCGATGATCTGCTAAGGTCCCTTCCTAACATCTATGAATCTATGAATTTTGCAGATGTGAAGAGAAGATATGTATACAAGAAGACTATACCACAACAAACCACATGAGGGGAAAAAGTAAGGCTTTGCAAAAGGCTTATTTTTTAAAAAGGTACACAGAGATTAAATGAAATCTGGGCTTGTCTCCAGGTAGAGATCTTAGCCTGGCATTCCAATTACATTCTTTCTGTTATTAAAATAATTTAGGAAACCAGGCAGCCTGCTAACTATCTGTATTCAATCAAGTTATCCCACGCTGTGTCAATTTGAATTCAGCCTCAGGTAGTAACAGTTGAAAATCTTATGGGCCAAAATATGAGCTGGCAAAAACCAGTACTGTTCTGTGTAAATCAGGGTCACTCTGCCAGTTCACACCAGTTGAAGTTCTATATTTTAGATGGGCTTCTTTTCAGACAGCAAACAAAAAGTCTCCTACTTCTCAAGTAAAGGGTAAATTAAAGGAACTAGTCAACTATCCCTTGGAAAATTATATTAAAAAACAGTACAACTTACAGTAAATTCAAAATCATTATCATATGTCACTTTTGGCCCGTCTACATTCTGACTAGAGCTATGATAGGAGATTCAGGGCCTAGACAAATGTACACATAAGCTTGTGTCATTTATATTGTATATTTATATTGCAGATCCATATACACCAGTAAATTACATCATGACCAGGAATAGACAGACATGCAGCTATTCTACATTAGCCCAAGAGAAGGTGGCTATTACAGGACTTGGCACTGTTTGGTAGGAGAACAGGTAACAGCTTGTGATTTCAAAACTAAATGTAAAATCCTCAAGATTTTGGAACTTCACGCTGAACATTTAGCACTGCTTCAGGTCATCGGTATTTCCTCTCACCCTTCAGAATTACGCACTGTGACTCTTGTACATCATACTCACACCTGTACTAAAGAACCTGGCTAGCACACCAGGCAGTTGCCCCAAGCAACAGCTGCAAGCAAAATGGTAATTATGGTTAACAACTGCTTTAAAATATTCTTTCTTTTTTGTAATGAAAAAGCAAACTCTTTAAAGTTCCCATTTTGAGTCTTCTCTTTCTCTTATACCACAGTCTTTCTTTTTTTTCTATTTTGGCCCTGAAAGAGAGAGGAAGGCAATACAAAATGGAAAGAAAGGCAGGAGACAAGAACAGATCCAGCTTGTCTTCTCTTTTCCCTGCTGCTGAATTCTGCAGTGAAGTGTTGGGAAGAAGCAAGGGCAGAAAACAGTGATGACATTCACTCCTTGGGCTTTGGAACTGTACTAAAGAAGTGGCTGTGGCCAAAGTTCATGCTGATCAGCTGGTGAGCTCAGGGAGCTCACAGTACCTGTGGAAACTCGAGCAGGGAGAAAGCTCAGCAAGCTCAGTATGCCTGCACTAGACAACTGGAGGCCCCCCATTGCATGTACCACACCCCTCTCACCTCCCTTCTAGATCTGCCCATAGTGGGAGATAAGCCAAATTACAAATATTTGCAGTCCTCAGGTTGAAGGAAAACTTTTGGGGAGATTTTGTATTTTTATCAAAATGGTTTTGCACAACACATTCAGCCAGTTCTAGTCCCAACTCTTTCATCTGGTAACATACAAAGTTCTTTAAATAAGACTATATCACTTCTGCAGTGCTCCCTGCCACATTGCTTGCTCACTCCTGCTCTGCACACACCCGTCCTGGAAATGAGATGATGAAGCTTCCCTGAAGGAGCACTCAAAAGCCACCCTTGAAATCTTAGGCTAGGTAAAGAAGTTACACTTACAGTATGGTAAGCATGAAGAAAGTGCTCCACAGCCATAATGAAACACAGTCAGGGTACATAGAGTGCTGTAAAATCCTGGATGGCTGTGGTATCAGACCCCTGTTTCCAACCTCTCCCCTCTCCTTGTTCCCTCTGGTCAGCTATGAGCCACTGTCTGGTTTATCGCTCAGTGTGCAGATTCCATCTACCCTGTCTGGGCATTTGTAAAGATTGCAGCTTTCAATTAAGTGCTGTGCTGTTTGTTCAATACTGCATTCACACAGGGGGCTGTCCAAGAAGTGCATCTTATATAGTGTTGTTTTGAAGCCTCCATATCCAGATCTCAGTGTGTTCAACTTGATCCATACTCTCTGTCAAGGTCGTGCCCAATGGGGGACTTGTTTGGTGTTGCTATAAAATGCTGTAGGAATAGATTACAGATTGGATTCGTCTGTCTGATCATTTCATTTCCATTCACCCCACCCCTTATCTAAATTTAGCACAACACACAGGGCCACAATACCCAGCCTACTAGGCTCTCCACGAGCCTAGAAACCTGGCAGCAGGGGAAAGGTTAGGGTCTGTCTTCTTATGTCATTTGGTCTAATCCCACCAGTGCAGGGAGTACATCTGTGTCTGTGTAAATTGTGCAACCTGTTATGAGTCTCTGTGCACTGGTAAGTACAGTGTGGAGCTTTTTAGCATGACAGCTCCTGGACCACACAGGACAACAATATTCTTCTGGGTCATATATCATGGCAAGTCCGGTACTTATGAGCATTTTGAAGTTGGCAGGCTGTGTCATGCTGGCTGAACATCTTAAGGCAGCTACCCATGCAAAGACCTTACAGTTGATCTGAAAGTGATGTTTATAGGTGAAGGAATGGTCTAAAATGAGTCCTTGGTAGATTAGGGGTATGCTTATGGGAAAGGATGTGCTTACCTACTCTGATATTCAGCATGCTTTTAGCCCAATGATTGTCCAGGTGGAACAGTGATGATGCTGATTTACTGATTCTCCACACCGACCTGGTGCCTTTCAAATGCATGCCCCCTCCACCCTCCCTCCCTCCAGTCCCTGGGGCCACTGGCCTGGAATGAAGCTGAGGCGCCACAGTCATTTTCCCCCTACTGTTGTTGGGGGCTTATCAGTCTGTGTTACATTGAATAGGACCATAAATCTGGTTAATTGACAACTGGTCGCCCTGTAGCTTTCCTGAGAGAGGCCACTGCATTGACACAGAACCACTTAATGCAAACCAGCATGCAAACAGACACTAAAAGGCAAAAAAAGCCTTTTTGGAGACCCACAGCCAAGGTATAATGAACAGCTGTGAGTTTTTGCTGTTGTGCCTCCAGGTGCCAGAACCACAGTGCCATTTGACAGGGCACCTACGTATAAGCATTGCCGCAGGTAAGGTGCAACAGGAATGGGAAAAATTCTCTCTAGCAAACCGCCCCCTCACACTCCCTCCTTCACCTGCCAGAGAACTGGAAAAGGCTCACCCCTCCAGGCCTGGACATTTGGGCTCCTAGACATCCTGGCTCCCACAGCAGGGAGATGGAAGCCAGGGGTCTGGGTTTTCCCAGCTGGAAGATGGAACACAGGCATCCCACAGTGTGGTCAATGCTGGTTGTAAGCAGCTGCATGGCTTCTGGTCCCAGGCGGGGGAAAGGGTCTGAACAGGGGACTCATCATAGGTCCCTCAGTGTCTCCCTTGCTTGAAGACTTTGCATTTGTGTGTGGGAGACCCAGTCATGGAAGCCAAGATGCTAGATCCAGGATGACCAGCCTGACACCTGCAAAGCACATGAGATGGTACCAGCAAAAGAAGGACTAAATAGGACCATCAATGTGGAGAGTGGGAAGAGACAGACTGGCAACTGCTTGTGCCCACAGTGCCACAGCACTTAAATGAGCCATTCAGGCCCAGTAATGTGCTGCAAAGGTCCAAGAACAATGTCTCCAGATGGCCACCCACTGTCTGTGGGGTACGACCCATACCACTATGGAGCTGAGAGAATTGCAATGACAGGATAAGGAGTTTATGCAAAGGGTCAAAAACTGCTTGGGATCTAGCTACAACATGCCTGAGTGGCGTCATCACCACCTCCCGCAGGGAGACTATAACCCCCTTGGGCCAGAGTGTTGGGAAAGGGTAACACCCAGTCTCACATATCTTGGCAAGCTCTGCCCCAGGGACTCTTCCCTGGGGCAACACAAGCCAAGGTCCCACAGGGGCCAGCCCTAACTAGATAGTGGCTGAGGAGGAATGCTCCACACTGCACACTGACAGGGAGAAGCAGGGGAGGCTGGGGGGAGAGGGAGGCAGGGGCAGAACAGGAGATGTGGTGCATGGGAGTCACTAACCTGTGGTCCAAGAAGCCAGGATGGCATCCAACAAACCCACTCCAGGGGCCAGCAGCAGAGGAGGGGAGGAGGACTAGGCTGCCCAAGATCCAATGCCAGGGCCAAATTGTTACCCCCTGGCTGCTGGCACTCACCAGCTGCCCAAGAGGTTCCAAGCCAGTCCCAAAAAGGCACGAGACAATCAGAACTGGAGTGGGGGGGCACAGCCCACCAACCTGCCAAGCCATGCCACTCTAGGCTTGGATCCCACTGCAGGGGACTGGTGCAGCCTCTGTGGGTCCAAGTTCTGGAGCAAGCAACGCTCCATAAAGTTCATGAAAAGCTGGCAGTTGCAACATTTAATTAAACTGAGGAGCATCAGTTTCATGTGTGGCATTCCCCCTGCCCTGCCACCAAGGTTTTGTATCTGTTAAGCTGAGCCCTTACATCTTCCCACCCTTACCCCATCAATGGTATAACTGCTCAATGCAGCCAGGGTCTTTCCCCACTCTCTCAATGGAAACTCAGAAGAAGGTTTCAAGTTCTGGAGCGGGCAACATCCCACAGTGTTTCTTTAAGAAACACACTAAAAGTTTAGGAGCTTCAACATTTGATTAAAGTGAGGCAAGTCTCTTCCTCAGACCACATTTCCCCACAGACCAACATGTGCCCCTGCGGGAGTTTGTGAGAGACCATGGAAGTGGGACAGTGCCCCATCTGTCTGGGTTATAGGCTGTGCTGCCAGTGATGCAGAGCCAAAGGAGCCTAGGGCTGGAGACTTATGGTTCGGTGCCAAAACAGGGGCACTTAAAGCCCTCCAGCACTATTCATCCAGGGAGGGCACCCAGTTTGCACAGGTGAAGAACTAGTCAGCCAGGGGTTCGCTGATCTGGACGATGTTGGTGGCCAGGGCCACCAACATCAGCAAGGGAGCAGGGAATACAGACGTCTGGGACACATACACACACAGTTGGAGGGCATAGGGTAGGCTAGGTGGCCATGCATGGGATGGCTGGCTGGTGGTTCATGACCATAAGGGTGCATACCATGGTGAGCTGCTGCCACATCAGGTGCAGGTGAGAAGCCATAATGTCCCACAGCCTCCAGTGACTCACACAAGGCAACCAGCAGGATCTGGGTCTCCCTGGCCTAGGCACAAGAGCTGGGAAATGAAGGCATGTGCAAGTCACAGCAGCAGGGGTTGGGGGCATGGTGGCCTGTGCCCAGCAGCCAATCAGAGGTAGCTTGGCCATTCAGCTTCATTCAGGAGTCTTCAGTAGCCTAGGGATCCTGCACGGCAGCCTAGGGATCTGGGAGGCGTGTGAGACTCCCCCTGTAGGGCATGCTGGGAGGCATGTGAGCCCCCCATGCCTAACCCCTGCAGGCGGGCTCCACAAGTACTGCCCCACCGAAGGGGTAACATCTGTTCTGTTTCCTCTCAGCCTAACCTTAGGTGCTTAGAGCAAATCTCAAGTTAGAAGTTAGAGCGCTTTGGGCTTCTTGAACACCTGTACTTAGCTTTAATCTCCAGTAAAAAGAAACTGCATGAATAAGCTACAGACAAGAAGTTACTCCACAAATATTTTCACATTAAGAATCAATTTTAGAAAATCCTAACCACCTCCTCATAATCACTCTAATTAACACTTGTCCCACTTTTCACCACGACTGCTTTGTGGTGCTCTACTGCCTAAAACGGATTTCTGTGTCTGCGTATGTTCCCACTGGAGAAGCTGCCCTCTAAAGAGTTCTCCTCTGGTAATGTACAACTATCATATCAACTCCCAGACAACCTCCTTCCCAGCTATTAACCAGAAGCTATAGCTGGTAGACAGGGGAAGTTGCAAGGATTAATTTAGTTTATGCACAGCTCTTGGAATGATCCCTTTGAACTGGTGGCAGCTGGCATAGATTAATTCCTCTCTAATGAATTTATTCTAGTGGACTGGCCAACATCCAGCAGCTCCAATGTTAGGGTGAGTAGAAAGAAGACAGTTTATTCTTGCAACCATCCCTTTGGTCCTGTGCTTCGTACTTTGAGTGAGGCCCAAGACTGTGGTCCATGGAGGTAAATTGAGATGATATTGTACTACAAGCTCCATTTCCTTATTTGCTCTGGTGGGCTACCTCTGTTTTCTGGGTTTCCAAGCAGATGAAAACCCAAGGATAGCACTGAAATTTGCAGTGGAACAACTGCTGTCATGAACCCCAAGAAAGAAAAAGAAAAAGGATTTTTTTTAAAGCAGCTCATAAGACTGCAATGATTATATTAAAATTTTAATCACAAACTCCTTGAGTTAAAATCACAAAGGACTCATTGTGCTTGAGAGTTTCACAATTTGCAGCTCTTTTATAAATTAGTGTCAGATCGCAATTTGCTGTCTGGGAAATGTAAATCAGTTATTAATGAGCCAAAATGCTAACATCAAAGCCTGTGTAGCTATATGCCAGAGAGAGACAAAAAGCTCTCACAGTACTATAAACTTGTACATGTACTGGCCTGAACAAGGCATTTGTTTTATTCCTATCAGAGGCATCATTTGTTGCAAACTCACTAGTACAATTATATCTTATCATTACACCTCCATCTGAGCACTGCATAATATTGTTGTAATTTTGGAATCAATAACCTACCCATTAGAGGATAAAAGAGAAAATCTGAAAGACAGAACAATTGTAATTTAATACTTGGTTTCCTACTAAATACATCTAGGGACCAGTTTGTTTTTCATTAATAGCTTCTGACAGAAGCATAACTGACCAGTACTCTTTCCTGGGCAGGAGCAGCTCCCAGAGGTTCAGGGCTGCCAGAAGGGGAGGGGGAATGCCACTTTCTTTTTTTGCCAGTGACACCTGTGTTGAGCAGCCATTTACATTTTTGGTTGCAGGAAAAGGAGGTGACATCTCCACCCTGAGCCACAGCAGCAAACGTTCAGCCGCTACTCCTATACTGTCCACTGCCACTGCTGTTCTGCCCTCCCTCCCCACTGCCACTGCCAGGGCTAGATCAGCTGCGGGGAAGGTGCAGGGTGCCAGGAAGGATACAGGAGAATGAGTCCTCTCTTTACCTCACAGGTGGGCAAAATGTAACCCGGGGGCCAGATGTGGCCCACCAGGCTATTCTATCCAGCCTGTGGGGACCCTAAAAAATTTAGAAAATTAATGTTTATCTTCCCCTAGCTGCCTATCATGCAGTCCTCAATGGCTTGCCAAAACTCAGTAAGAGGCCCTCTGCCCAAAATAATTGCCCGCCCCTGGGTTAGACAGCCACTTTGCTCAGATGGTTTAGTCAGGGATGATCTCACTTTGAGCAGTAGGCTGGACTAGATGACCTTGTGAGGTTCCTTCTAGCCATACTTTCCTATGATCCTATGAACTAGTAAGAACTAGTAAGTATCAAAATTTAATTGTAAATGGGGAATCCTAAGCAAGTGGGCATCTTTCTAACGGGATCCAGTAAGCAACAGTTTTCAAACAGCATCATGAGCGGGCTCATTGGCTTGTGCTGTAACTCTGCATCACTTCCAGGTGACACGGAGTGCACAATAGCTCATTACTACCGTGCAGTAGCATTGCGTCATGGATCATGCCCCGTGATGCTACTGTACAGTAGTAATGAACTACTATGCAGCAAGCATGTTATGTAAACGCGGCCGATGAGAACACAGTTGAAAAAGTAAGCAGGTTTATAAAAGCCCAAAGACATGGATTTCAGTCTGCCTATCAACTACGAATTACAAATCTCTTTTAAAAATCCACAATCCTGCCAGAAGTGCAGCTTCACATCCAAACTTCAGAGATGCTTGGTACATTTACAATAAGATGAAATAAAAATCTTAGAGCTTCATATCCTCTGCATATCAGAATCAAACTATACAGCTCAGGCCTGTTTCTAGCTTTCTATAATCAACAACTGTATTCTTTTTCTTTTATTTTCTGAATGTTGTGTAAGGTACTCTTCAAATTTGTCTTTTCAAATAATTAGTAATTGTTATTCCTTTGCAAAGAGACTCATACCCATGCATATATAAAGCATTCATAAATATTTGAAAAGGTGATGGTTATTAGAGACTGGATTCAAGGAAGTAGTTTTAATTAGGGACAAAATATGTAGGTTTTTCTTGACATTCTATATAAAGGCCTCCAACTCTTTACATATGTCCTTACAGGGGAAAAAATGAAATATTTTTTCAGTAATACAATATTATCCATCTTCCTCACTTGCAGAAATTTTTTAAAATTAGAGAGTGATCATAGCCTCAACATGTAAAATGCCATTATTAAGTACCATATTACCCAAATGAAAGACAACATTGAATTTAAGATTCCCTCCCCCCCAAAAAAATTAATATTCTATATGTGGAAAATTATATAAATGTGTTGGATTTTCTATAAATAGAATCTAATTATTGGAAACTCATCTCAAATTAATCTCTCTACCACTGTAGCAGGAAAAGCAGCAGTGGATGGGCAGGCAGTTTTATGGGCATGCTGGGATGAGGTCATAAAGGCCAAAGCACAACTGGAGTTGCAGCTAGCAAGGGATGTGATGAGTAACAAGAAGGCTTTCTACAAATATGTAAGCAACAAGAGGAAGGCCAGAGAAAGTGTGGGTCCCTTACTGAACGAAGGAGGCAACCTAGTTGTGATGCTCTACAGACTTGAGAACTTGACAAGATGGGACTTGCAATCTGAGATTGATGAGCTGCCCCAGAGCACCTCCCTGACATTTGTAAGATA
>JAGPOW010003316.1:152136173-152162244 GCA_030014935.1 Caiman crocodilus | reverse complement strand
TGACTTAAAGACATCTAGCCCTTCCAGAAGCCCTTCCACCAGGTCAACCCTCACCCCCGGCCTAGCAGTGATTCCCGAGGGGGAACACAGGCCTCCAACAGGAGGGACGTCCCGGTCCTCCCTCAGGAAGACCGAGGCAAAGAAGCCATTGAGGCTCTTTGCCTTCCCATGGTCAGCATGGATTCACCAAGGGAAAGCCGTGCCTGACCATCCCGATTGCTTTCTATAATGAGACAACTGGCTCTGTGGATGCAGGGAAAGCAGTGGATGTAATATATCTTGACTTTAGCAAGGTCTAATAAAAGATATCAGATTCACCCCAAGAACCTTGTCTGCCTATGTCCTTAGACCAACATGGCTACAACCTAAACCCCTTGACTTTAGCAAGGCTTTTGATGTAATCTCCCACAGCATTCTTTCAGGCAAGTTGAGGAAGCATGGAGTGGATGAATGGACTGTAAGGCAGATAGAAAGTTGGAAGATTATCAGGGTCAATGGGTAGCAATCAATTGGTCAATGTCTACCTGGTGTCACAACCCAGATCAAGTGAGTGTCCCTGACACAATAGACCACCCCTCCGTATGATTAGCATTGTTCTAAATTTGGTATGTTCCACCTAATTAAGTATTTCTACTTGGCAAATACTCACTGGCTACTCTAAAGTTATAAAAGTCTGTGCAGTTTCTGCCCAAGTTGGAGCAGAGCACAGTCTGACCATGTTGCAGGAAAGACCTCGCAGAGCTCTGAGCACGCTGCGAAGAGCTCTGAGCACATGGCAGGGTGAATTTGGTGGACTGATCACCCACCAACAGCTCCCCGTCAGCGACTTCCCAACGTACCCCTTCCCTGCGCGCTTTCGTCTGTACACTCGATGCGGTAACTCGATTTTGTAACTACGTAAGTGAGCATACAACCTGTGGCCATCAGCGGCGTAAGTAAAATCATTTTGAACCCAATATGCTGTTCCACCTCTCCATTCACCAACCCACCTGATGTCCACTTAATTAACCACTGTTTCCCTCAGTCGGCTCTGATTGGTCGGCCAGCCGAGACAGCTGGCAGCCAGTATCAAGGGGTAGGTCCTGGGGCCAGTTTTGTCCATTAACAATCTGGAAGATGGGATGGACTGCACCCTCAGCAAAGCTCACAGATGACATCAAGCTGGAGGGGAGTAGTAGATACGCTGCAGGGTAGGGCTAGGATTCAGAATGACCTAGACAAATTGGAAGATTCGACCAAAAGAAATCTCATGAGGTTCAACAAGGACAAGTGCAAAATCCTGCACTTAGGACAGAACAATCCCATGCACTGGTACAGTCTGGGGACTGATTGGCTGGACAGAGTCTCTGCAGAAAAGGGCCTGAGAGTTGCAGTGGACAAGCTGAATACAAGTGTGCTATTGTTGCAAAAAAGGCTAATGGCATACAGGGCTGCATTGGCAAATTCCTGCACTTAGAGCAGAAGAATCCCATGTACTGACTGACTAAATAGCAGCTCTGCAGAAAAGGACCTGGGGGTTACAGTAGACAATAAGTTAGATATGAGTCAGTGGTGCATCCTTGTTGCCAAGAAGGTTAATGGCACACTGCATTAGAAGAAGCATTGCAAGCATATCAAGGGAAGTAACTATTCTGCTCTATTCTATTCTGCACTAGTGAGGCCACATCTGGAGTACTGTATCCAGTTTTAGGCCCCCTGCTATAGAAAGGATATGTACAAGTCAGAGAGAGTCCAGTGGAGAACCATGTAAAGGTTTCAGGGGTTGAGGCACATGACTTCTGAGGAGAGGCTGCGGGAACTGGTCTTATTTAGTCTAGAGAAGAGAAGACTGAGGGGGGATTTAATAGCAGCCTACAACTACCCGAACTACCTGAATGGTTCCAAAGAGGATGGAGCTGGATTGTTCTCAGTGGTGGCAGATGACAGAACAAGGAGCAATGGTTTCAAGTTGCAGCAAGGGAGGTTTAAGTTGGATATTGGAAAAACTCTTTCATTAGGATGGCGAAACACTGAACAAAGCTACCTAGAAGTAGAAGAACCTCCATCCTTGGAGGTTTTTAAAGCCCAGGTTGACAAAGCACTGGATGAAATGATCTAGTTGGGGATGGTCCTGCTTTGAGCAATGGGTTGGGTTAGATGACCTGCTGAGGTCCCTTCAGACCCTGATTTTCTATGATTCTGTGACCCTTTTGCACTACCTCTTTCCTCCCCTGTACCTGAGCCCTCATGATACCTGCCTTCCCACCATTTGCTCCCACCACTGCCTGCCCCCCCCTCCATTGCTGTCCCTGGCTGATGTGGGAATAGAGGGAGCCCCAGAACTACTCCTGGCCTGCTCCTTCTCCATGCTAAAGCAAACAGTTGTGCAGGGAGCTGGACTCACTTGGGGACAGTGGCAGTAGCATTTACATATCTCTTTCCAGTGTCTGCCACCTGGCCAAGAGCTGGAGCTATAAGAAGGAACCTGAGAACTGCCACTGCTGTCCCGGATATGTGTCACAAGCAGCACAAGTCACCCCTGTGGATGATATGTGGCAGCACAAGGGAGGGAAAAACAGCAGAATGCAGATTGGACAGAAAGCAGAAAGCAAAAACAGAGCAGCACATCAGGTAGAAAACAGAAGGCAGGAAGGAAAAAGTAAAGGAGCCAATCAGGCAGAGGTAGTGGAAATCAGAGTGGCACTCAAAGAAGGTGTGAGCTTCCTGTATGACACACCTGCCAAAAGGTTGTTCCCCCTTGCCCTCCCCCACAATTTAGAACATGTGCTTAAAAAAATGTGCTCTACCCTGGGGGTAAAGGAGGGATTCAGATAAGCTTGGACTGAAGTACTGGCTTCAGAAGAATACACATAAGCTCAGAGAGAATCGTCCCATTAATAAACAAACAATCTTCCTAGTGCTTTAAAATGAGTATTATATGGCCAGATAGTTACTAGGGAGAGAGGGAGAATTCAGGGAAGGGGAGCATCTACATGTGCATTTAAGCACAACTAAATTTAATGCACATGAAGCGATTTTTTGGCAGGTGTCTACATGTGCAGGAACTTGGCACTAAACTTAGTGCCAAGTTCCTGCAGCTCTGCTAGGTGCCCCTAGTGCCTAGGCAGACCCAGCACTAAAGTTAAGGATGGATTGCATCTATATGTGAGTTAATGTGTTTTAATTAATTACGCCTAAATTTGATATCTGCATTTGCAGGTATCAAATTTAGGTGTGATTAGCCTAATTTCACCATTTTAATGTGTATTAAAGGCGTGCACATGTAGAAGTGTGTCCATAGTGCACATTAATTTAGGCTAATATGTATTAAACAAATGTGTGTTGGCTGTGGTATGGACCTCTTTCTTCCTTGAATAAGCCAGACGTACAGATTTTCCTCTCTCAAGTTCCTGAGTTGCCTTAGTGTCAAAGGCTATGAGCAGTGGCTCTAACAGCTGTGTTTAATAGCCAACACAACAGTTTCAGTGTATATTTGCTGGTCCATTAGCCAGCAGCAAAATTCTTTTCATGAAATAGCTCCTAGTGATTCCCCAAGGAAAGAGACGATAGTTCATCAGCTATGTATTTTGCCATTGCAAAATCTGCCTCTATTCAATTTTGTCTTTTAAATCTGTCAATCACTGGTGACACATGCATAAGCTGAGAAATATTTCAAATGTATTAGGTTTTTTCCTTTTAGGTGAAACACTTCTCAGCTTTCATAAACAGTGGGAACTTTCTGTGTATACCAATGGCAGAGGAAGAGCTTGAGATGCAGTTTTCTTTCTTGGATACACAAGTAGGGTAGGAAACAGCAAAAGTTAAGAGGGGGAGCTGTATATTAAAAGGCCTCTTCAGGCATTTTTAGACTGCCTATGCAGGAAATATATTCCCACCGGTTGAGAATCAGACTGATTTTCCCTGAATACTCCTGCTCCCCTTTGGGGTTACAAGAATATCTCCATGTTCTGTATCAGTCAGAACTGCCACAGGTATCTGCTGTAGGCAGCTTTTCTAATGAAGAGACCTGAGTGAATAGTAGAAAACACTCTCTACAAATAGTCATTCAAATTCAAATGTGCATTTCAGTAAAGCCCTTTGATGCACATATTATGGGAACATTTAGGTCTCGTCTTTGTGGTAAACTTCATGTGCCCAGCAGCAGCGCCCACAAACATGCCATGCTTTTCCATGCAGGCTGCCTCCTAGATCAGAAACAGGGTATCTGGGTCCACATGGTGCCTCAGGAGGGCTAATTAAAATCAATGAGTGACAGGGCCAATTAGCTCATTCCCATGTTCTTTAACCTGCCCACAGCACTGTGTGGATGTGGCTACACTGCTTTGAGTTTAGCATGTAGTCTTTTTGTTTTTCCTCTAAACCCAGTCTGCTTGAAAGTGCTGCTTCTGGGCATGGTAAGTTTATGTTTAGACGTGGCCTTAAAGAGGCTAGCTTTTCTAGTTTTCTTTTACCATTCAGGTTTGCATGGGTTCCTGTACTACACTCATCTTCACAGTATCTCAACAGTTTCTAGTAGAGCAGTGGTTCCAAAACTGTGGGTTGAGGGTTGAAACATCAGCAGATGGGGTCGGTGGGGGACATGCTGAGGAAATGGATCCATAAGTGGGGTCGTGCTGAGAAAACATTTGGGAAGCACTGCAGTAGAGCATTAAGCTTCATGACTGATATATGGTTACTTCTTTCTTCATCTTCTTCCCAGGAAATGTGGATGTTTTGTTTAATTTTACTATTTGTTTTGTGGGATTGTAATGTTTGTTTGTTTGTTTTGAGTTGGGAGGAGGTGCTTTGTGTCCGGGGAACATTTTAGTTTGGTCCACTTTATCCTGATTGTGAAGAGCTCTATTGTGCCTGAGGGGTAAGGCTGATGACAGTCTTTATCTCAGCACTTTATTTAAACCTACACGCATGTGTCCAGAGTATACAGATAAGAACAGAGACCTAGAACTGAGTTGCTAATCTATAAGTCAGTGTAAAAGTGAAGTATTGCTCTCATGTCCTCCAAGTAGCCGGTGTTGCTGAGGAGATACACTGAAGTGCTCTCTAGAAGAGTTTCATGCCCAGGTACTGGTATATGACATTGAAACAGTCCATTTGAGGGGTGGTATAAATATGAATAACTGACATCGTGTCATTATTTACCAAGATGGGAAAGTCTCCTAGTCAACTAAAGATGCAGATCTACACGTGCAAATCATCTGGGAGCATTTCACTCTTGAGTAAACTATGAAAGAGTAAACTCTCCCTAGCACACGTCTACATATGCAGAGACACGAAAGCAGATTTGCTGCTAGTCGCAAGAAACTTCTCCCACTACCTGCAGCCCTGCAACTGACCCCTACAGCAGCAAGGGAGAGCTCTAGGCAAAGCACAGGGGCCAGGAAACAGCTGTCTCCTGGTAAAGGCTGGGACATTGCTCCCTGCCCTTGGGATCTGCCTGCTGCAAGGGTAGGCTCTGCCACTGGGGCCCAGACAGGGATGCACCTGTTGGCAGCCAGTATCAAGTGGAGTGCTCCAGGGATCAGTTTTGTTCAATGTCTTTATCAATGACCTGGAAGATGGCATAGGGTGCACCCTCAGCAAGTCTGCAGATAATGCCAAGATAGGGGGAGTAGTAGATATTCTGAAGGGTAGGTCTGGGATTCAGAATGACCTAGACAAATTGGAGAATTAGGCCAAAAGAAATCTCATGAGGTTCAGCAAGGACAAGTGCAAAATCCTGCACTTAGGACAAAACAATCCCATGCACTGGTACAGTCTGGGGACTGACTGGCTGAGCAGAATCTCTGCAGAAAAGGACCTGGGGGTTGCAGTGGACAGTAAGATGAATATGAGCCAGCAGTGTGCCCTTGTTCCTTGTTGCCAAGAATGCTAATGGTATACTGGGCTGCATTGATAGGTGTATTGCCATTAGGTCAAGGGAAGTGATCATTCCCCTCTATTCAGCACTGGTGAGGCCACATCTGGAGTACTGTGTTCAGTTTTGGGCCCCCCACTACAGAAAGGATGTGGACAAATTGGAGAGAGTCCAGCAAAAGACAACAAAAATGGTGAGGAGGGCTGGGGGACATGATTTATGAGGAGAGGGTGAGGGAACTGAGCTTATTTAGACTAAAGAGGAGACTGAGGTGGTCTAATAGCAGCCTTCAACTACCTGAAGGGAGGTTTGAAAGAGGATGGAGTTAGATTGTTCTCAGTCATGGCAGATGAAAGAACAAGGAGCAATGGTTTCAAGTTGCAGCAAGGAAATTTTGGTTAGATACAAGGAAGAATTTTCTCACTAGGAGCATAGTCTAACATTGAAACAGGTTACCCAGGGAGGTGGTAGAAGCTCCATCTTTGGAGGTTTTCAAGACTCGGCTAGTCAAAGCTTTGGCTGAGATGATCTAGTTGGGGGGATCCTGGTTTGAGCAGGAGGTTGGACTAGATGACCTCTTCAGGTCCCTTCCAATCCTAACTTTTTTGATTCCATGATTGTGTGACTCAGGCTGGGATGTAAGAATCTCCCGGCGCTTGCCCTCCAAACATGAAGCTGGTACTGGGAGAGAAGGCTCTCCCAGACTGGGTCTCGTGACTATGGGGCTCAGGTAGGCAATAAGAATCTTCCAGCCCCGGCCCTGTGATCCCAGAGTGGGAGTTGGGAGTTCCCTGCTGCCAGGGCAGTGAAATATTATCCCTTCCCAACCTCTGGTGGCAGAGGCCTCCCCAGCAGCAAATAGCTCCCAGTGACAGGGAGCATTCTCCTGCCCCCTCCTCTCTGGCTGACTGGGAGCACAGTAGTCTCCTAGTCAGGAGACTACATATGTGCTTCTATGTAAGAAGAATCTCAAGTAAATTTGCTACTTGCATTTGAGGGTAGCAAGCATTTGCACATGTAGATGTGGACGCTTACTGCACAGTACTTAGCTCTACTGTGAAGTAAAGCATCTCATGTAGTCACACCCAAAAGGTATTACCTTGGAGAGGCTGTTATACTGAGTACAGGCCACAAAGAACAAACCTCTGCAGTTTCTGTTTCTGGATGTGTTGGTTAATTTTTTATTTCCTCCGATGTTCAACGCAAGAACTGATGAGCAATCAGCTCTGCAGGGAAAGCATTCATCCAAGTATTACAAGAAGAATGAAGTCGGATATAGAAATACTTACAAAATATCAGTCCAGATTTGGGCTAGGACTGGGTCTATGAAATGAATAATAAGATAAATTATTAGAGAAGCATAAAGATAAGATAAATACCAGAGAAGCATATGGAACATAATCAAGCATGTCACAGTAATTCCATACAGTTCAAAAAAGCTTTTGATAGCATCCAGCAGAAGGGTTTTTGAGAACATATGGTGCTCCCAAGAAACTCACGCAGCTGATAGAAAACATCAATAGTTGGTTGCCAAGTGTGATAAGAATAATCAAGAAGTTGGCATTGTGGTACAAGATTACAGGAGTAGAGATGTATACTATCACTAGAATTATTTAACCTGTTATCTGAAGCAATAACTTTGGTAACGAGACAAAATAAGAGAAATCATGTCATGAAAAAAATCAGGAATAACCTTAGAGTCACAAGTTGAGGGTGGCCTTGGCTTTGGAGCATCAACAAAAGTAGCAGGGCAGAGTAAATCAGGAACACTGAAAATTCAGGCTGTAGATCAACATGGAGAAGACAGAAAAATGTTAACTGAAAGATAAGAGCGAGATGTAAAGATCAAAGAATCAAATAACTGGAACATGGAACAACTATTAATTTATCTTAAGGAATGGGCACTGTGAATATGAGATGAGGAATCAAACTAGCTGCCACAGTATTTGGGAATGCTTTGTGAGATCTGGAAGACCAAATATATCTTGATAAAAATACAACTCTGAGTATATAACAGTTGTACTAATATTGTATAGACTGAAATTTTGAGGTATGAGGAGAGTTGATGAAAAGACAATATTGACGGAAGAAATAAGCTTGCTGGAGGAATATTGAGAGTACAGAAAGAGAGAGGAAAAAAAAAAGAAGAGATAAGAAAAGGCAAGAGGCAAGAATGAAAGCTATTATAGAAAATTCAAACAATAGCACTGCAGTGATCTGGGCACATGCCATGGCCAGACCTGGAGAATGTAGCAACCATGCTGATGGAAGACAACAAGAAGCAGATAGCCAAAGATGGGTTGGATATGCACAGCCAACACTTACATAGAACAAAAAAAGGCTCAAAGATGAACAAAGCCAAGAAGCTGATACAACAAATAGAGCAGTGACAAGACTTTTCTCAGCCCCATCATCACTGCTGAATTTTCATCAGGGAATCAAAGGAAAAAGGAGATATTTTAAGTAGATACATGTACATAAATGTAAAAAGTGTCTGTACTGGACATATAAAAATGACAGTAGAGCATTTAAATATATAAGGACACTGGATTTGCCCAGACAGTGAAATACTGATCTGTTGTATACCAAATGCTAGAAGACTGCTAAGCCCAAAAAACAACCAGGTAGTACAGAGGGTAATACCGTTCACCTATTTTAGCAGGTAACTGCAGTATGTAACCTTTTCCTTGGTGATTATTCATCTAATTGTGCATCCAAATTTAGTTTCTGGATTTGAAAACAAAATTACTTACAGTACTTAACAGCACTCTATAATGTTTCATTCTCCATCTCCTACAAATGAAATTACTGTTGGACAGATTTGATTTTGGAAAGATTTTCATCATATAGTGTGTGCACTGAAAATAATTAGTGAGCCAAGAAGACAAGCAGTTTTTGTCTTGCTAATAGGGGATGCTGTCTTATAGGCAGGTTTTAAGCCCTTGTGGTCAACATCTGGATTTATTTACTGGTACAACCTTAGTTACTACTTCATGAGGATTTTCTTCCAGTGTGAAAGAAAAGAAAGGTCTGAAAACTTTGAAGGTCTGAAAGAAACATCTATGTACCTTTGTACCTAATAGTGTTGAATAGATTAATTCACTCCAACAGCCCAACCTGGAAGCTAATTAGTTGGAGCGCAAAAAGACAAGGATATGAAAGAAGCATAGGAAGTGAAGGGAGGAAGTGGACACACTCTCACTTTGCTTTTTAAACAGTAAATGAACTATAATTCTGAGATTAAATTATAAAAGACCATAAGCAAGTCCTACACTGTCTGAGTGGCAGATCAAAAAACTAAGTTTTTCAGGGTGACTCTTCAGATACATCTCTTAAGAAACTATGTAGTCACCAGAAATTTTGGCAGCATTTCATAAAACTCTTTAAAAACAATACTGCATATTTTTCATCATTTTCCTTCCTTTTTTAGATCAATACAATTTTTTATTAAGCAATGTCAGTCTTCAGCAAAATATTTCAGGCCCTCGCTAAAATCCAAAAACTTATTTTTTGGTTGTGGGGTGAGAGCAGGGAATAGAAGGAACTTTCACATAAAAAAATTACAGTTTTTTTCAAATATCAGAAAAAAATTCCTTGAAGCAATTTAACAAACACACTTTTGTTTCCTTTTACATTGTTACAAAAAATAAAATACATTTTGACCACCCTGCTCTAATATTTACAGTTTTTACTTCCTTTTACTAAAGTTTTTCATCTGATAAATTCAACCAAACTAATCATGACCATGAGAAAACTATAATTTATCAGTTGATGTAATAGAAATATACAGGGACTAACTATAAAAGTTTTAATGAAATGAATATTTGATCCATTTAGCTCAAACAAAACATATAAGAGAGCAGGTATTGCTATTTTTATCTCAATATTCCTAGTTTATACCAAGAGCTACATCCATTAAAGGAATCTTGAAAATTATGCATAATAGCATAGCAGGAATCGCACTTCTTAATTGGAGAGTATTTGTGGATGAGAGAGATAATTAAATGTTGAAAATATAATGATCCACAAAAAGAACAAAAGAGACTTAGAATCTGTAATAAAAACACAATCTCTTCCCAGGGGATTTAACTTCACTAATGTTAAAGTACAAAAGAGACAAAAATAGATTAAACAAAAACACTGATCTTCAGGGCTTAAGAACTGGGTGACTCAAGGGACTGATAGTAAAATAACCCTTTACTCCTCAATCTTTAATGGCTGAGTTTGGCAATTAAACATCTAGGTGAATCAGTCACATGTTATCTAATGAATCTAGCCCCATTTCCTCCTTGAAGAACAGTAGTAGGCAGACCATCCTCATAAATTAGCTCACTGTTCAAAAGTATGTGACCAAAAATTTGGCAAAACAACCTATTTGACAAATGATTTACACATTTTTCCCTCAAATTCAACCTGTTCATTGTGACTACTGGTTCAGTAATTCGCTGTAAAATTTCAAGAGTATGATTTTATTTAACTGGCCAGTGAGATTTTTTCCCCTTCTTTCCTTCATGATCACACAGTGGAATTTCCATGGATTTCAATGGGGAGAATCAAGGCCGGCTTTTTTTAAAGCTATTAAGTCACCAATCATCTTCACATGCACATTTGTAATAGTCTAGTACAAATGTTTACAGGAAAAAATATTCATTGTTTCCAATGAACATCCTTGTAAAAAGAAAACCATTTTGAATATTGTTCATATAAAAGTAAATAAAAAACATTTTGAGAAAAAGCAAAAGAGGTCTGTGGATCTTAGTTTAGAATTACTTTTTTGGGGTATCCTTCCAGCTTGATTAGTGACTAAAATTCCTTGCCATTTTAGAATTGTTCTTTGGATCTTTGGGAAATAACCAGTTCATGTTACACAATCCGCTGTTCCCATCCTTAACTGCATGCAGTCTCTGTAAGGCCAAGCTCAAATAAAATGAATTGCTCTCTAAACTGATCAAAATCGAAGACTCTTTACACACAGACAGACAAAAGATGATACTAAGAAGGGTATGGAACAACAGACCTCAAACTTTTTTTTTACCTATATTAATAGCAATACCAGTAAGAAGCCTGTTGAGCATGAGATGTAATTATTCTATGCTTAAATTAATGGTCCCATGCATTTTAACAGGTACCTAGTGATAGAATTACAAAGCTGTTCTTGGTGTCCATCTAAATTGCTTCTTTTCCATCATCTTTCATTTATGATTTTCTCTTTATTTCTGTATTCTCTCAAGGCATTCTGCTTTCATTTATGATACCAAGCTCATAAAGACTGCAAACGTAGGAACTGCTGGCTGGGGACCATACCAACTATGCACATAACTAAAAGTAGATGTTTGTAGACCATCTTTTGTGGCCATCTATCTATAGTTCTTTTTATCAGATGAATGTTTCTCTCAGGCCTTTTCTTTCAGTCTGTATAGAAATCAGAGAAAATTTGTCCAAGGATTTTCTCCAAGTGTTTTTTTTCCTTTAATCCTTCCCTTTACTGCATTCCACTCCGTTCAAGTGACAGGACACACAGGCCACAGAGGGAGGATTTTACATAGTACACTTTTCTCCTTCACATTCATGCAAGTCCTCTTAGAAGTATTTGACCTTTACACAGCAAAATTATCCAGTAATTTGCTCTATTTTGAAGTTTATTCCAATAGTTCCCCTTTGGTTTTCTCCCCAGCCTCCTCCCTTCCCCTGAGATCATGTGCTATGCCTGGAATGTGAAGTTTTGGTCACTGGTCACCAGGGAATAATTCCCACCTGAAAACTGGGCCAGAAGTTAATTTTCAGTCAGGAACCATGCCTAAGCTGCATGCAGTGGGCTGCGTTTCAACATAACCTCATATGTGCCTTTTTGTGAAAATGACCTCTTTGAAAACAAGACCCAGTAAAGGGTAAAGAGAAAACTGGAAGGGCTTTCTTTTAAAACAGCATATGAATCTATGAGGCTGAAACAACAGCCATAAAATAAACATATTAACTGAGGAGTTGTATACACCATTATGCATACATGCCATATTTAATGGGGGTGATAGGCATGTCATAAGTTGCACAATTATGTAATAATATTTATCATATAACCCTAATTGCCCCATCTCTTCTCCCACACTTGACCATCTCCCTGGCATGTGTGCTGAAATTCAAAGCCTCAAAGTAGCTTCCACCCACCACCATTGACTAATATCCTGCCAACAAAATATCTCCTGGGTCCTACTTTAGTGTAGTATCTATCCAAAAAAAAATGCAGAAGGCAAACAAAATTTAATTCAATTCTACATAAAGGACAGAGCTGAGGTCCAACATGTCTCAGAAACTATTGGAGCTTTAAATGGATATCACTGAAACAAGAGATTCCTTCCTTTCCAACATTTGCATGCTGAAAACTTCCAATAGTAAAATCAAAAGATACACTTAAAAAGTGACTACCACTTGAAACATTACTCATTTCAAAAGTAGCTTATTTCAAGTACAGAAAACCTTTTTTCAAACAACCTGAATCTTTCAAAATAGAATAAACAATTTAAGGGATACCACTGCAAGTCATTTACATAGTGACATTATCATATCTATGGAAAAGCTCTATTATTTTTTCAGTTGTTTAATGTTTACAAGGTATAAATTTACTACTCTCCCTCCAAGACCTAGACAAGTGGGCTAGGGACAGACATTCAAAAAGCCTGAGCCTAATTTGATTCAATCTTTGCAGGTTAGTCTAACTTGCCTAGATTGAACTAGTTTGCAACTGTACAGACATTCCCTCTGGACTAAAGAAATACAGGCACATGCCTGCAATGGCTCAAGCTAGAACCCAGGGGGAGGGGGTGCTAGAGCAGCCCAGCTTCCCTTCCACAGCACTGAGCTGATGGTGGATGTGGCCCTGACAGGACACTCTGATTAGGGAAGAGTGTGAATCTTGACCATGCCTGCACAGTCCCAGACTTTCTCACTCACTGCTTAAGGGATGGGAGTGTTGCCAGATCTCAGCCTCAGGTTAGCACTCTGAGGCAAAGTGAGGGAGGAGATGCAGCTGTTAATGATACTGAGCTTTTCAATGTTCCTGTCCCTGCTTCTTCATATTGTCTACAAACCTGACAGACCATTACATAAAACAAAAGCCTCTCTCATTAGTTCAAGCTCTTCTTAAACAGATTTTTTGCAATAGAGGGACATTACCAGCTGACTTGTTGATTAGCTCCAAAAAGCCCTAAATGGACACTGTCCTGTCTGTCTGTCCCAGTGAAATTTAAGACACATACACACACTCTCAGCATTAGCTAGTATACCACATGCCTAGGGTCTGTGGGGCTGGGATCCATGCTGTGGGAGATGGGAAGGAAGGAGTGGGGAATTCCTGCTTGAGCAGCAAGCAGTGTGGGGGAAGGGGCAGGGGGACGCAAGGCAGACTCTGCTTTGCCTGCAGTCTCTGTGGGAGCTTCAGCTAGGGAGGAGAGGTGTGGGACCTGTTCTTTGGAGCAGACAGCACAGCCCAGGGATGCAATGCATCTAGGACGCTGGGGGACTGTGGTTTAACTTAAACCAGGAAGAGGTCTATTCCAGACATTACATAAACAATTTGACTCAAATCAGGTAAGTCTGATAATACATTCAACCAGGTTTATCTTAAACCAGTTTCAGCCATATGTACACTGAACTTATGCTCTGTGTAACAGGGACTCAGACAGGAACTCTGCTACTAGGGCAAATTTCAGGTGAGAGTGACCTGGTTGTGACCCCACCAGGTGAAAGGAATTGCACACCAGGGCAAGATAGGGTGATTAAGGCACCACGAGGGGGATACAAGTGGCGACGGGGAATACAGTTTTTGCCTTCGGGTACAAGAGGAAAAAAGACAAGGAGTCTGGCATGATGGATCAGGAAGACAGGGAAGCTATGCAGGAGTAGGAGGGACCCTGAAATACCGTGTCCAGAACAGCTCAATGATTTGAATTAAGATAAGAGGACTTACCATAAAGATCCGGCATCTCCGGCGAGTAGGGAAAGCTGGGTCTTTGAAATAGACTGGTGCGGGAACCCTGAGCAAAGAGGAAGTGTTCCCCTCTTGAGAAAGTGCGAGTCGGAAGAAGTCCTCTGAGCCCACAAGCACCTGAAAACTTCTCTGGTTCCAAAAAGCAGCAGCGAGAGAAGCGCCGGAGCAGTTGTTGCCGCTCTTAAAGAGACAGTACCATTTAATACGGGGAATGCACCCTCTGGGCAAAATAACTTACTTTAAAACTATAATTGTTGTAAAATAGTTGGAGAAGCTTGTGGGCATACAAGTTTCTTCTAAGGCTCGACATCTCACTGCTAATGAGGTAATTAGCAGAACCATGATGGCAATTTAGTCTCTGGTAAAGAAATAAAGCCCATTAATTCGAAGTTAACCAAAAGGTTATGGGAGTGATTTCTAACCCTGTGAGATCACTGAAACCCTCTTTTCTTCTTAACATTTAAAGTCATGGCAGGTAAGTATCAAGGGAAACCCCATTAGGAACCTTCACACTCCTACACTCTGTTACAAATTTAAACCAGTTTCTGATCACTTAAACCAGTTTATGTATAACGTCTGTCCCTAGTTCTGGAGTTATGGTATGTAAAGCACCTGGTTTTACAAAGTCAAGAGATAAGATCATAGAAAAAAAATGTTTTCTTTTTTATATACTCCCTAAAATACTTCTCCTTGCTTTTTTCTGCCAGAGATGTTGCATGTACAGAATACATGGTGTGCAATACAATTGGGGCTGACATTTCTTTGGGGTGTTTTGCACAATTTCCTCATGGTTTTTTTCCAATTTAGATCACTGAGGAGACAACTTCCCAGAAAAGCAAATTATCTTTGTTTAAAAAAAAAAAGAGTGAAAGCTTATTTTTAAGTTTTGCTTTACTGCTAAAGCAAATGTTAAATGGTTTAAATGGTTATAATGGATGATCAGTTCAGCTAAAGTTAACTCAGCATAAGGCAGTGGCAGCTGTAAAGCAAATTAGAGAGAGCAAGAATGCAGTGCAAGACGCAGCTGCAGTCATCACATTTTTTTCTGTAGGCCTATCATACACCTGAGCCTTAGGTTCTTTGTTTTTGATAGCATGCAAATAACTTTCTCCAAGGCCTAAATAGTCAGAAGGCAGGCATAATGTGGACATACAGTAAGATCCAGTTTGACCCATCTGATCCTAACAGTATTGGCCACAAGTAATGGAGCACAAATACTGAGATCTATCTGCATACCTCATATTCCATGTGTTGTAGGAATCTCTCTAGCTGTTAATGAAAACCTTTCCTGCTTCAGGCAGAAGGTTGAACTACATGGCCTCTTGAGGCCCTTTCCAGCCCTACTTCTCTATGATTTCTATGAAAATAGACTAACATTTCCATGCTAGCTACCTGAAGCAAATCACAGAAGTCCAGCTTCAACATTTCAGTTATATCATACCACATACACCATATGCCTATATATGAAAAGAAAATGTTTACCTGCTTCATCAAATATATAAAAATTTAAGAGGGAGGAGTCATTTGAAAGAAAGAACAGGAAAGTGAATGAAAACATCCTAACCCATACTTCAGAGATGCACAAGGTTGTTTCCCTTCTCTAGCTCCTTTCTATGCCTTTTCTGTCCTTGCCTTTTTTCTCCCATTTTCCTATTGTTTTACTCTTATCAATTCTTCTTTACCTGCCTCCAAACTATATGGCACTTTTATTGTGCGTGTAATTCTATTTCCACATTTGTTCACCAGAGCACCCCAAGGGATGACGAGGTCAAACGGTTATAAACTACTGCACAATAGTTTCAGGCTGGACGTAAGGAAGAATTTCTTTACTGTCCGAGCCCCCAAGGTCTGGAATAGCCTGCCATCAGAGGTGGTTCAAGCACCTACATTGAACACCTTCAAGAAAAAATTGGATGCTTATCTTGCTGGGATCCTATGACCCCAGTTGACTTCTTGCCTTTGGGTAGGGGGCTGGACTCAATGATCTTCTGAGGTTCCTTCCAGCCCTAATGTCTATGAAATAAGCTCAACACTTGCCAAATTTTTCCTTGTTTGCATTTTTACCTTTCTTCAACAAGTTTTCATAGCTTTTTTAAATTAAACGTTTTTCAGGGCGGGGACTGCGTTTTCACATATGACCCTCTAATGCAGCAGTTCCCAACCTTGTGGTTGCAAGCCCATTTGGGGTCACAACCATAAACAATGGGGTCACAAGGACACTCAACAGTGTTGACTAGTTATAATGAAAATCATATAAAAAGTGGGAAATGGAAGGTTACCTCTGCAGGCTGGCAGAGTTCCAGCCTGCAAGGGGCTGATCAGGGCTGGGGGGAGTGGGAGGTGGACGATGAGGCAGGGTAGACCACATGTCAGCCAGGTAGCAAGGAGAGCAGCTCCTGTACCTGCCTTCAGGTAAGTCTACGGGGGGAGGGCAGATTGAGGCTCCCATAGTGAGGGAGGGAAGATGTGGAGCAGGGCTGGGTCTTGGGGCACTGCTCAGCCGGGCCAGTGCATGAGGCCCAGGGCTAGGGTGAGAACGCAGGGCCTGGCTCGGGGAGCAGGATGGAGCCACAGGCAGCTCATTTGGGTGTGGTGGGGTGCTGGTTCCTTGCCACTGTGTGCATTCCTCTGGAGGGAGGCATGGGGGAGCACTAAAGGTAAGTGTTTGCAGTAGCTGTGCCCCCAGATTGTGCATGGGGTGGGGGAGGATGTGTACTGCCCACTGTGACCTCAGGCCTCCCCTCCTCAAGGCACAACTCCACAACACCACTGCTGCTGCTGCCAGGCAGGCAGAGAGTGCCTCACCATGGTGGTGCAGCTGGCATGGGACTCCCAGAGCAATACAGAGCTTCCCCACTCTGCTCTGCCCTTCCACACCAGGTTCCGCCCACCAGGCTGTGGAGCCCAGGGGTAGGGTTGCAGGGCGTGGAGCCCCAAGCCCACAGAAGGTAGCCTGCATCCTCCCTGCCATGGACCCCACTCCGGCTGTGCCACCTGCAGAGAGAGGGAGGCATCGATTTTGTTTGCATCATTCTGGGGTTGCAAATGCTTTCCAATATTTTAATGCTGAGGTCATGCTGAGGAAAAGGTTGGGAAGCACTGCTCTAGTGCCTACCATGATACCAATATCATGATGTGGGTCTATCAGCCCTACTGCAATACTACTAATGGTAACAATAGCCACAAATATTCCCAAGAGTGTCCTCTCTTTGTCCTCTTCATTAACAGTAAGCTATTTTCAGTATTATCACAGGTTTGTCTGGTTAACAGACATCCTGGAGTGTGACTGCTGGGATATCAAAAATAAAAATAACTCAGGTCAGAAACATACATAGAAGTCCCCCACATTTAAAATAAATTTGCTGTTGATCTGAGATTAGGAAAACAACCGACTCAAAGGTCTTTTTGACATCAGCTACCTTTGTTGTCCTGCACTTCCTAAGAATACAATTCCCTACTTTCCACCCCCCACAGCAGAACAAAAGTACACATACACAAAGCTTGGCAGTATAAAGGAGGAGGTAAGAGTTATAGCCGTAGCTCTTCACAGGGGTTGAACACATACCCAGTGAAAAGTGTTGTTAGCCAGAACCAATATGTGCTTTTAGAATCACATATAACAATCTTTACTACAGACACCACAGAACAAGTGTTGGGAATCATCTCAACTCCCTGTCCTGACTCTGTTTTCTTCCTAAAACAGAAGCACAATGATGAAAGGAAATCCTTTCAACTGAGAGGAATTCCCACCATATCAGAGCTGGCATTGTTTTTAAATTAGTAGTCTCAAACCAAGTCCACAAGCAAATCAAAATATTAATGGCATTTTGGACCTTCATGAAAGGAATGTTTGCTATCCCCCAGTAAGTGCCTTTTGAAAGACTGTGGTCAAAGTACACATCTTTTCATTCTTTTCTGTACTGTGCAAAAAGAAAAAAAGACACAAAACCTAACATTTACTGGTGTTCATCATTTTTAATCATCAAACACATGGCTAAAAAAGTAGGAGATCTGGGTGCACTTTGTGGCTTGCCAAAGTCACAGTCACCCTCAACAGAACACTTAACCTCTCCAATGCCTTTGTCGGACCATCTCCATATCATCTAAACGCTGTCCCCCCTCCCCCGCCCCACACACACAAAGCTTGCCACAAGGCAAGACTTACTACATTAATGTTCATCAGGCACTTTGCGACTCTCAGATGCAAGAGATAAAAAGACCATGTGAAAACAAAGCATGATATCATCATTCAGTCCCATGTCGCTATACCACCTTGTTTGAGAATAATTCAACTATAGAGGACCTCAGTGCCTTGTGCACCTGGATTTGTGCTTCCTGACATGATCTTAACCTTAAATCATTAATGCAGGATTACAATGTTACTTAAACATGGTATTAGACATCAAATGAAGTGGTTCTATTCCTGGTTTATGCATAGATTATCTGTGCAGTCATGAGAAAGTCATTTCAGTCCCATGTACCAAGGCCATGCACTGCTATGAAGATCCAAATCCAATCCCCTTCCCACACTACTGGGGGCTCTGGGTTTAGCAAGGGCTGAGCAACAATCAACCCCAGATGAGAATTCTGTCTGAGCTGCACAAGATGGAAGGTACTGGCTTTCAAGGATACAAGGAGCATAAAGCAGAGGAAACGCTGAGAGGGAACCACATAAACTGTGGGAAGAAGGGACCATATTTTACAGGTAGGAAATCCTAATACAACAGATTGAAGTAAGTGGGAAAGCCAAGTTAGCAGTTATGAGCTAGGGACATGTAGAAGTTATACATCAACTGGTTTAAGTGGTCAGAAACTGTATCAGAATAGAAGTTCAGTGCACATAAACCAGTTTCAAAACGACTGAAACTGGTTTACAGTAAACCTGGTTGAATGTAGTATCAGACTTAACTGATTTGGGTCAGTTTATGGAACTTCTGTCCCAGACCCTTTCCTGGTTCCAGTTTTCCTGGTTCTAGAGAGCAGGGCTAGTCCTGGCCCTCTGCTCCCTAGCTCAGGGTGGGCAAAATGCGGCCTGGGGACCAGATGCAGCCCACCAGGCCATTCTATCTGGCCCATGGGGCCCCTAAAAATTTAGAAAATTAATATTTATATGTCCCTGGCTGCCTATCAAGTGGCCCTTGATGGTCTGCCAAAACTCTGTAAGCTGCCTTCCTCCCAAAATAATTTCCCGTCCCTGCCTCACTGGAGCAGTGAGGGCTGGTATACTGCTCTCCCCTCCCCACAGGCAAACCCTGGCTGGGGCTGGGGCTGGGGCTGGGGCTGGGGAAGGTTAAACTTCCTATCCCCTGAGTATAGAGCTGCCCTACCCTGCTAAAAACTTACTGGACTGTGAACTACAATCCCAAAGGCACCTGGAAGCAACCTTGCAGAATCCGTGTGCTATGACTGTGGACTGGGAATCCCAGAGACCACAGGGGCAGTAGGAAGAGGAAGCAAACACACAGCCCATGCTGGCTACATGCCAGACAGCCATGTTCTAGCACCCCCTGGATTCTGACCTGAGCCACTGCAGGCATGTGGCTGCATTTCCTGAATCAAAAGTGAATCAGTGCATTTGCTTATTGGTTCAATCTTTGCAGCTTAGACTAACCTGCAAAGACTGATTTAATTCAGTCTTGGGCTTTGTTGACTGTCTGTACTTAGCCATGAGTTCTGAGTTCCCACTCCAGTGCTCAGACCATGTCTCTCTACAAAAATGTACCATAATGCTAAATATAAGAAGTGGGTCCTCTTGGAGATTATGCAGTTTGACATATAGTGATCTTTCTTCTTTTTCAGCTTAAAGATTAGAAATAATACATTTGATCAAGTTTCAAGATAATGGAATAACAAACTGTGCAAGTTTCTCTTGAGCCCGATGCCAACAACAGCACTTTGAAGCTGCCTAGCTCTCCCTCTTCTAGCCAGTTACTTGTAGGTCAGTAGACCACTAGTTTAGAAGGAGGGAGGGAGAGGGGAAATCAGCATGGTTTCATGTTTTTAGTGCCTGAATGCTCTTCTTATTCCTAAAGAGTTTGCCCACACTTAATGCAGTCCAGGTGGAGAAGGGAGAAGGGGCATGCTTTCACAAAACTGACTTCACCCAGGCTATAATAAATCACCTTCAAATACCATGTGGAGTTTACTTTCCAAGGTCTCCAAAATCAGATGCTCCCTCCAAGCATCCAGTATTAAGTCTCTCACAATTTTAAGTAGGACTACTTGAAAACTTTTCCTTGAAATTGCTTTTTCATGAAGCTCTTTCCTCTCAATGGCTAATTTGAGGGCATAGAAGGCAGAAAGTAGGAGCCAAGCAAGGAGCTGGTTCCCAGGAAACATATTCATGCAGAACACAGCATTCTCCTCAGTAGATACAGCAGCAATACTTGAAGAGGGAAGCAGAAGTCTCCCAGAGAAGTCTTCCATGCACTCTTTTTTTTTCACGAAAGTGCTGCACACTAGCTCCCCCTCCATTCTGAGAGAAGAGAGAGGCCCAAAAGAGGCAGATCTCTCTTCCCCTTCAGAGCGTAATCAGGATAAACAACATTTAATATCTTTTTCATAAAATCCATTTTACAAATCTCCTAGCTAGAAACCAGCAGGGAGATGCATCAATGATTTCACCATTTTATGACCTCTATTTTTATTGGTTTCTATTCCCACAGAATCTCCCACCTAATCACATGGAAATGACTGTATTTTTAGCAACGATGGAATTTATACAATTGAAAAAGAGTTTAAGGGTCACCACATACAACGGCCTGCACAAACTCAGGTTTTTCTTTATACATCCCAGACAACTGCTTATCCTGCAACTTATTCCATTGTCCTATTGTCCTTACAGTTAAGAAGTGTTCCTGAGATGTAATCTAAATCTACTTTGCTGTAATTTATACCCATATCTCTTTGTCTTGCTCTCTGTGACAAACGAGAACATTTTTTTCTCCACCCTTCTGGCAGTCTAAACATGCCTAGTTTCTTCAAGTTAGCTTCACAGTGGGAATGAGGAACTACAGATATGACCCTGTCGTAAAAAATCTTACTTAAGATAGTGACCCCTCCCAGATCGTCCGTCATTAGAGAGCAGTTTGTTCTGTTTCATGATGTTTAATAATATACTTGCTCTGATTATTGACAAGATTTATTATTCGTTAATGTAATGTTATGTTATGTTATGTTAAGTGACAGGACCATAGCGCAGAGAACGCAGTGGCGGAGAGTGAGAAGATATACAACGAAGATAGGGTTAATAGATTGACCTATATACATGTCTGATTGGGCCATCTAGAACCGTCCACCGAGGCAGCTTTGATTGACAAGAGAAGGAGGTATAAGGAGCTGCTTGTGGTGTGAGTGTGTGAGAGTTGGAGATACGAGCGGGAGTTAGAGATAGAGGAGAGTTGGGAGCGTTAGTGTGTGAACTTACCTCACGAGTGAGAGGTACGATTTGGGCTACTAGTCTTATTAGCAGCCGGAGGCTAGTGTGCCTACGCCTCTGTGCAAGGTCAGGGGGTTTTCCCTGCTTGTGCAGATACCTCAGTATTGAGACTAGTCGTGTGCCTCAGTACTGAAGGGCCCCTAAGGGAGTTAGGGGGATTTAGTCAAGAGCTGCAGTATGGCAGCACCTGGCTGCAGCCACAACAAAAAAGGTCAATTCGAGCCGCCTGCTGTTTTCTTTGCATTGGTCATCACTCCACCCACCTTGGACTCTGTTACACCCATGGACCTCCTCATTGTAAATAAGTTGAAGCATCAGTTTGTGAGTAAAGTTCCTTTATTTTCTTTACCACACCTTGGGAGTCTCCACTTTCTCATGCGCGACCCTCCTAGGACCCCCAGCACACCTGGGTTGGCCCAGCTACCCAGCGCAAGGGCCTCACTCGGTGTGCCAATTCGACTCAAGGCCCACAGCCACCCGGAGCCTGCCATTAGGCACGAGTCACAGACCCCAGAACATACCTTTGCATGTTTGCCTCGGAGCCTGCTAAAGGCTATGGTCTCCTTTCAAGTGGAGTGATTCTCTCACCCTTAAACTCCTTCGACTGCCATGAAATGATGTGAGCTTATGTTTCTATCAGATGGAGAAATTGCTGACAACAGCCATCAACACTGCTGAGTTTCATTACCTCCCTTAGCCACAGAAGACAATGATAGGGCCAGCAATAAGGGACAATTGACCAAACTACCATCTTGTTCTATTTAATGAATTAAGCTTATTGTGCAACAGATTTTCCCATGGATTCAAACAATAGAATGGATACTTTTAGGTTCCTCAGCCTCTTAAACTTCTGGGTAATCTAGTTCTGTTCACTTATTTTCTTGGTATGTTTAGTATTGAAGTTGAAACTTCCCCTGCCCTCCCCTCCTCCCCCCTTTCCTTTTTGTGCATTTTTTAGGATGTTTCAATATCCTGAAGAAGCCCCAAGTATAAGCCCCAAATACACGTCTATTATCATATACTCCAACCAGATAAAAGTTAGAGACAAAAATGCTTTCAATACAATAACATCTTATCTGTAGCTGTGGCACAGAAAATAACACAAAATATGTTTCACTATACCTACAACCATTTACTAAATCAACATCAACAAGTACCACAACTTTACTGGGACACATTTGGCCTATGCTATATTAAGCCAGATAGACTAAGATTTTTATCCACTGCCATAAGCTATCTCTAAGTTCATTTTCCCGTATCAGTTTTGCCTATTCACTCTCAGATATGAAAAGCCTCCTCTACATATAGCTTTCTGAGTTCAACACATTGCCTCAAGTGGCTTTAAATAGTTATCAATCATCCTGGTGAATTTCAAACATTTGGAGTACAGCTGTTAAAGGAGCACTCC
Source organism: Caiman crocodilus (assembly GCA_030014935.1). Classification (NCBI taxonomy): domain Eukaryota; kingdom Metazoa; phylum Chordata; order Crocodylia; family Alligatoridae; genus Caiman; species Caiman crocodilus. Next base: position 152,139,563 of record JAGPOW010003316.1, on the reverse strand, counting down.
ATTTTACAATCTGTATCCTCATATACAGGAAATACAGAGAGAAGACAATCTGGATCACTTACTTAGGCCCAAACCCTACAAATGCTTAAGAACATTGCCGGCTTTACATCCCTACTTTGTACGTGTATAATCCAGGTTAAATATTTTTAGGGAATCCTGACAACTATCAATACTAAGAACTCTGTACCTATTTCTTACTTGGGAGACAGAATAAGCAAAATAAGAACCATGATGGCTACTCATTACATTAAACATTGAAACTTTCCCTGGAAATATGACAAGACATAAGAAGGTACTGTATTTACCTGAACACAAGATGACTCTGAATGCAAGATGACTCCCCCAGTAATTAGCTTCTATACATGGAATCTAATTATTGGAGGATCATCTTAAATTCATCTCACTCCACTACCTCAGATGGGGAGGGAGAGGTGATAAGGGGGGCAATAATGGAGCAGATGTGGGAAAGACAGACAGCGACAGAAGCAGGCATCTTGCTCTCTGCTGTCTGTCCCCCTGCTCCACCCCTTACTCTCCATTGTGCCTGCCTTGTCTTCACCCCCTCCACCCTGAGCCTCAATCTGCCCTGACTTCCCCTGTTCCCCTCTTCTCCCCACCTCTACCATCCACAGCTTCAGGTCCCTACCCTCTTTCTCCCATCTCCCCACACTCCCCAAAGTCTCTCCCCTCTACCTGCCTCTCCACCCTCTCTTACCTTTGCTCCATGCCAGCAGTCTCCATCCCTGTTGCAGCCTGGGACACAGAGCATGGCTCCATCCTGGCCCGGCAGTAGTGGCACAGAGCCAGCACTGCTGTTCCCGCCCAGTCCAGAATGGCAGCTCTAGCTCTCCACTGCTGTTATTATAGGGCTGGGCTGGAACAACAGTGCTGGCTCCACATAGCTGCTGCTACTAGGCTGGGCTGGAGCCATGCTCCATGCCCCGGGCTGCAGCAGGGGTACAGTCTGCTGACAGGGAGCAAATGTAAGGGGTGTGGTAGAGGGGGAGAGAGAGGGAGAAGCAGTGCAGAGACAGGAGAGAGACTGGGGGCTGTTGGGGAGGAATGGCATGGCATGCAGAGGCAGTGGGGGACCAGCAGCAGCTGCAGCCATAGTAGCCAGCTATTATTTTTGCCAGGTAGGGCCTAAGATGTTGGACATGTGGACAGTTTTATACATTTCAGCCATCTTCCTGGGGGGTGGCGGGGAGGGCAGGACCGTCACGCCTCAACATACTTAGCACCTCTGGCCACAGCTGTGGCTCCAGCTTCAGCCCAAACCCCAGGTTGGGGCCAAAGCAGCTGCCTCTACTCCCAGTGCTTGATTATAAGGCAAGGGACTTTTTTCCCCATTAAGAGAAAAACCTCATCTTCTAATAGGAGTAAATATGGTAATCACAAAAAAATCCAGTGTAAATTTAGGCAGGGAAATTTAGGTTTGACTGACAAAAGAAAGGTAAGAACACACAATGCACATGAGGGGACAGTACCCTTCATCTTACATTAAAGGTAGGAAAAATTTAATCTAAATACTTTCATTCCGGGACTCCTCTCTCAGGCCCTGAGGGATTAACTAGCATAGTCATTGGACCTGTTTATTGTAAGCTGCCCTGAGCTTTTTTGATAAGGCAGGGTATAAAGCTAGATAAATTAATGGGACACAGAGACTTTCACCTCTATTTCACCTCCCAGGTAAATCCCAACTCGCTACAGATAGTGGCAGGGCAGTGACCATCTAAGCAAAGACTGCTCTGTTGCCTGCTTAAAATGAGTTTAATGGTCTTCATCCAGCTTCCAGGGGATGAGCCTATTTCAGCCTCAGGAGGCTGGGGGTGGGCATGGTGAGCTCCCACAGGCAGCGGCAGGGATGTTGGTGGTGGGGGCATGGCAGCAGCAAGCAGGGAGCTCGCACAGGCAGGCATGGCAGTGTCAGCAGTGGGGGCGAGCCAAGTGGCAGCCGCAGCAGTGTCAGCAGTGGGGGCTGAGGGGAGGGGAGGGGCGCTGCCACCAAGTGCTGAAAAATAGAGGACATAAAGGCATCCGGTAGAGGATAGAGGACCAAAAAACGGAACTGTCCTCTATAAAACCAGACAAATAGCCACCCTATTTCAGAAAGTCACTAAACTAAGCAAACACGGCACTTATCTCATACAGTAGGTCTCCATTTGTAGATGACACCACATTTCAAAGGGGAAAAATGTGGCAGAATAAACAATGTTTTGCAAAGAGAACTGTTTCAGCCTTCAGCATGAACAGCCCAAACATCAAACTAATAACCAGGTGTTCATAAAACAGGGATGCAGTGAGTGGCCAATCACTTCCTGGACCCCAGTAGCTATATACCATTGTCACTACAACCTTAGAAAACAAAGTGAAAGCAAAGCATAAGATTGTTTCAGAATAATTGAAAACTAGGTAGAAAAAAATAGAATGCAAAAACTTTCGATGGAAAACATTTGCTAAGGAAAAAAAATCCTACTAAAAATTGTGCAACTTTCCCTCCTACATACTTGGCTTTTGTGACCTTATCTACCACTAACTACCAGGAGCCTTAGCATTATACTGTGAGTAGTTCCATATGTGTTCTAAGCCTGATCTGATAGCAGGGGAAGATATCAGTGCAATGAAAGGTTGTCATACCCAAGGGAAGGACTTTAATGCACCTGTAACTAGGCAAACAGCTGTGGCTAGCTCTAGCAGAAAACCTACTGTTTGTTGTATGACTTGTGCTCTAGCCAGACAGCACTGAAGACCAGCCACACTTTTCCTTGTGCAATGAAGCTGGCACCCCTCAGCCAAGTATATACACTGAAGAGTCCCTCGCTGTCTGAATAAGGAAACCTCAATTCCCCTATTTATAAAAGTTTACAGAAAGTCACATGATAGTTTTTTAAAGATGTGTGTCAGGTCCCGAGGTGATCTTCAATGATTCCAGTGCCTGACTTAGAAACTACGGACTGACTGATTCAGTGAGACCAAGATACTTTAAACCACAAAACCTCTCGTGATGGTAAGCAAATATTATGCTCATACTTTGAGTTAAGCTTAAACTGACCAATAGTTTTCAGTCTGTTCTGTTTGGCCTGAAAAAGAAAAAAGGGGGTGAGTAGTGAGGTGGCCAAATTTGCCAGACACAAAATTCAAAGGGCAAAAACCAAGGCCGACTGTAAGGAACTACAGCAGGATCTGGTGTGATTGAGTAAGCGGGCAACTAAATGGCAAATGACATTCAGTGTAGATAAGTGTAAAGTGATGCATCTGGGCAATAATAACCCCAATGGGCTAACCCCAGCGGTCATAGTATCATAGTATCATAGTAGCTAGAGTCGGAAGGGACCTGGGCAGATCATCTAGTCCGACCCCCTGCCCCGGCAGGAAAGAGCACCGGGGTCA
>JAGPOW010003316.1:152125591-152136073 GCA_030014935.1 Caiman crocodilus | reverse complement strand
GGTCCGGGCTCGTTGGCTGTTGCTAGGCCTGGTAGTTCAACGTCTCCTCCGCCCTCATCTTCCCCCTCCCCCGGTGAGCCTAGTTTAAAGCCCGCCAAAAAAAACCTGCAGGAAAAAAAAGGGTGCAGTGCACACACAGGCAACACATGCCACCGAAAAGCGGAGCCAGGCCACCCGACACTGTGCTGTGGCTGCCAGTCAGGCTCCACCTGGCAGGATCTCCAGTGTTGCAGCCCCTGGAGGCCCACAGGACCCCAGGGGTAACTTGCCATGAACCAAACCATGTTTGGCATGAGCATTCCCTGGGGACAAGCAGCTACAGTGCAACGTACACTGCTGCTACTTGTCCCCAGGGAACCAAATGTCTATGCTTGTCTGGACGCAGCCAATGAAGGTTCAGATTGTCGTGGAATTGGGCCCTTTTAACGCACTCTGGAGCCGCGCACTTGTGTTTGGTCACAGCTGTACAGTACTTTCAGTGAGCAGATTAGGTAAAAATTGGCACTTCTGTCTTCATCGTTAGGGTGAATGTTATACTCCAGACACAAATTCAAACCCATTCCTAATCATTTTGATTTTTGTCCAGGTACACAACCAAAAGGGACTAGTTCTTCCAGTTGTAGTTTTGAAACAATCAAGATTTTGCAATATTTTAGTATCACTGAATCTGTACATTGGCTCAGGTTCCTCCTCCAGTTGGAGTTTTAAACCTCACCCTAAATCTAATCTGGACCCAGATCTGAACACCTCCTACTTCAGCCCAAATCTAGTAAAAAGCATGGGAGATGCAAACATGCATTGTCCTCTCTTAATGCCCGCAAACAGTGCTTCAACCTGCATTAACTACAATGTTATATCAGTCTTCTATCTCTTGTGAGTCTATAGGTTTAATTGTTGTTTTTTCTTTTGAATGTAGTTTGCTCAGTACAAAAAAGACAATAAAAGGCAGTAGGTAATTTGTGCAGGAGCTATTCCTAAAAAATTCATAAGTGCCATGTGGGATGAAGGGTCCCCATCAATTCCATTCTTCTAAAACTGATTAAAAATAATGATATGCCATAGTTATTTTGTAGTATGAATGGGTCTAAAACTTGTCATCACTGGTCAGTGCTACATTTTTGTATGAATCAAACTAACCAGAAAAACACTGCAAAACACAGTTGTGTTGGGCTGCTTGCAACCCTGAATGATACATAAGAGGTCTACTGTTTAGAAACACAAAATTTAAACTTAAGTTCACCGAAGGTCCCCAACTTTTTGAGTGAACCTGGGGTCATTTGTGGTTTGGCATCAAAATCTGAGAAATTCAGTTTTAACAATGAAGTGGGGAGTTTTCATAGCATAATAGAAATTAAGGGCTGGAAGGGACCATTTGCTTTGAAACTTTATGTTGATGTGAACCCAGCTGATGAAACTAATGCAGGTAAAGCAAAAAGAAAGGAAAACAACTATTCACACACTTCCTTAAAATAGAGGTTCCAATAAGCCCTCACCAAATCAGTATTTTTAAGTTATCACTTACAAATTCAAAATAATTACTTACACAACTAAATAATGAATCCAAACTAAGAATCCAAAGATTCTAGCTTTTTGCATCTGGTGAAGTTCTTTAATGTGCCTAGTATGGCTTTCATTAAGGAAATTAAAGCTGAATAAAGTCACATATGCACATTGCTCAAAGCAAGGAAGCTTAAAAACCCAGAATCTGTACATCTCCACAAGACTTACAAGAGTCATAATGTAGTGGCACACATTTTCATCTCTGTTCTACTTGTGAGGGCTACTCCCAAGAAAAGACAGATCACACCCACATATAATCATCTGCTTTTGGTTACAAGGCCTCGCTGTAATTTGAAAGTTCCCTGTTCTCAGGCTACAGCTGTAAAAAGGATGTTGCAAGTCAGAATGTATTCATTAAGTTTGAGGAAACATGTACATTGCTTTGCTTCTTGATGGAGCTATCCGTTCTCACAAAGGCGGAAGGCTGAATGCCTATCGCTAGCAGGCTCAATTCAGGGAAACTCCACAAAGTTTAGAACTTTAGACATTGGGACTGAAGCCTGATTGGCTGTCAATGATGTCAGAGCCAGACCTGAGCCATTAATCCCTGGTAAATGCATAAGAATGACCTTTACTCTCTTTTTTTTTTTTGAAGGTCATAATAAGAACACAATACCTCAAGCAGACCATTTCTGAGAGATTATTACACTTCTTGGGTGGTGAAGACCATTCAAGTCTTTGGCACCAGGCCTTGCAACACACCCCAGGCAAACAATAATCCCCTCCTTTCCTAAAATGTCCAAACCATTCATCTCTTATTGTCTTTAAAAATAAATAAATAAATAAAAGCGCAGTGACCTATTTCTTCTTGCTTTGTAATTCTGTTACATTTGGTCATAACAAAAAGAATACCAGCAGTTTATTACAAAGTCCTCCTATTTCATCACACAGAAAGAATGCTATACCTGGACCTCAAACTTTCAGCCTATTAAAACAAACCCAGGGCAAGAAAGCATTGCCATACATTTCATTCTGCTGTTTCAAATCCATTGAGCTCCCCCATCTCTGTTGGACTAAAAAGAGGTTTATTATTCCTTAAGATAAAAGACCACTGTTGTAAGCGTTTTTCCTGGCCTCCCCAGCCCTGAGCAAAGGAGACTCTGGTTTGTGTAAGTCTATGGTGGCAAACTCACCCTGGATCCTAATGGGGCAGCCATAGCTTGCCCTCACCGCTACCATACATACACCTTGGGGCTCTGTGCCCCTGCTTAAAACAGAAGTTCCCTCCTTTGTTAGGCACATCTCCAAATTCCCAGTCTCTCTACTAGCCCCCTGGCCCACATGACACAGATCCACAGGATATATAAGTCTGAAACCCCTGACCTAAGCAATCACTGTAGCAGAGTATGATAAAGAGCCCTGTGTGAATCTAGGAATGAACTTGCTTAGTCAACTTCATTGTCCCCTCACTTGAGTGGAAGCAGGAACAGGACCCAAGCAAGAGGTTCTCTATCCATAACACAGGCTGGTGATACACAAACAGGAGGTATAGGTTTACATTCAGCACACAGCTAACCATCAGAGACCCTCATGTTCTCTACACCAAGGAACTGGTGGTGACTTGCACTGAGTTGCATTAGAACATTCCCATGTCATGTTGATGGTACATCATCCTCAAAAGTCTTTCTAGATCTTTTATGATCAACCCAGGGTTTAGAAGCAGATTTTAAAATCTCAATAATTATATAAAATCAGCCCACCATTTGGATGCAATTGAAGAGCTATTTACTTGAGGTTACTTGGAACTTAGAGAGGGATGGAAGGAAATAAAAGTCCCAGGTAAGGCCATTTCTCTCAGCTAAAAAAAGAGCTGAAAGTGATGAAGTGGGGGTAGGGAGGCATTCATCAGAAAAAACTAACAGTTTTCCTGCAATATTTTAAGCAGCCAATATTTTTTAAAAGACAAGGAGGTAAAGCAAATCAGCTGTTCTAAAGCATGCTGGGTAGTGGGTAAATGCATCAGTGACATTTTGCAACTGTATGGTAAATATGCCTGGGACTCCTACTGTACCCGTGACTCTTGCTGAGAGGTTTCCTGTACTTCCTAACCATCAGGCCTCTGTTTCTTGGCCTTTTTCCCTGTCGGTCAGGCTGTGGCATTGAACCCAAGGCAGCCTTCCTGACCAGCCTTCCTGATACAGTCACTAATTTCATTCTGCCACCTTCTCAACAAAACACTAGGGAAGACATGGGTGGCCAGAACCCTCCAGCTGGACCTATCCACATGCCCACTCCCTGCCACCAGAGTGGTCAACCAAGGTCAACTGACCTCTAACCCCTTCCAATATATACCCCTGACTACAGAGGAAGTGTCTGGGTAACAAGGGTCAACCTTGTACCTAGGCTGCTATACTCTTGGCTTGGGCTGCCAACTCAATTGCCCACAGACCCTGAGTTTGGCCTGACCCTGGCTTGATTTCCTGGATACTGAACCCAACTAGCCTCTTGACCCTGCAATCTGCCTGACCCCCTGAATCTCTGACTCAGTTCTCCAGGTGAATCTTTTGGCTCCTGGCTTCCCTACACCTCAACTCAGAACACTCCACTTGGACCTCAGCTGCTTCTCCTGACCCTGAGAAAATGCTTATCCTGACCCTGGCTGCCAGTGACCCAGCATGAAAAGCTGCCTAGACCACAAAACTCAGCAAACAGGACTCAACATGGAGGCAAACTCCATACCGGGGCTCCCGGACCTGCTCAGGCTGGACCAGCCCATGCACATAACCTCTGCCCAGCAAGTTCTAGATGAGGTCCAGCAGTTGTTGGCAAAGACCCAGTGTCTTTGACCCCAGGTCTACCAGCTCCACAGCAAAGTTTCTGCACATCAACCTCCCCACCTGGAATCCTGCCTACCCAGCTCATTACCGGAGAGGTAAGATGGTGACCAGCTGCACTCCCATGGGTTCCTTGTCCTGTGCCACATTGTTTTTAGCCCAATCCAAGCTCTACTCCCAAAACTCAGCAAGGGTGAGCCTAGTGGTTATCCTCATAATGAGAAATGCCCTGAACTGAGCTATACCCTTCGTGGAGCATAATAGTCCAGTCCTCCAAGACTGGGAAACATTCTTCAAGGAATTCACAACCATGTTCAGACTTCCTCACCTGGCCTGGATGGCAGAGATTGTGCTGCGGTCCCTGAATCAAGGGGAAAGTTCGGTCATGGTTTATTCCTCCCTCCTCCCTACTATACAGCGGACACCCAGTGGAATGAGGCAGTCCAACTCTTATTTCCTTTAAGGTCTGTAGGAGTAAATTAAGGATGAACTGTCTCAGCTGGAACCACCCTCAGAATTCAACACATTCATGGAGCTAGCCACCTGAATTGATATCCACCTCCAGGAACGAAAAGAGAAAAAGAAAGGTGCCCTGCTCTCTCAGGGCCACACCCTGCTACAGTCCCTCCCAAATTGTTGCCAGTGAATGGAGGGCTCCAGTGCTCTATACCAGAAGAACTGCCAGCAGCTGGACCTGTGCCACTAAGGAGGGCTTCTTGACAAAAGTGTTCCATGTGTCCTCAGAGAAGGGGTCAAGGTAAACAAGTGATCCTGGGCCTGGTGAAGGAGACCAACTAAAGGCCATCCAGAATCCCCAAGGTATCCATGGCTCATGAAGTCACAGAATCATGCATGCCCTGTGCTGCCCACCCTGCTGGACTCTAGAACCACAGGCAATTTCATAGATGAGATGGTGGCACAAGGTCTACAAATCCCACTAAGGTGACAGCACAAATGCAAAACAACAGAGACTGTGGATGGTTCACCCTTGGTTTCAGGGCCTATGGAGTGGGAGACCACCGCTCCTAAGATGAAACTTCTTGGGCACAGGGTGACCGTGTGCTTTGGGAACATTTGCTCCCTACACTATCGCTCAATTCTGGGGTTTCTCTGGCTCATGCTCCATGACCCACTAGTCAAGTGGAAATCCCAGGAGGTCCATCTGAACTCAGATTACTGCCAGCAATACTGTGGGAAATCCCAGTGGCCTATGACCCAGGCCAGAGGCCTGCCTGCTGCAACCGCCTAGGAGACATCATCTCCAAAATTCATTATTAAGTCACACAGTAGTTTGCAGAAGTCTTCAAGAAGCAAAATGTAGACATTCTTCCTTCACACTGAGTTTATGATTACCCTATCAATCTGCAACTGGGAGCGAAAATCCCAATGGGATGTATTTATGCTACGTCAGAGCGCAAACTCATCACTTTCTGCAAGTATCTAGAAGACAATCTGGCTTGAGGCTTCATAAACAGGTCCACCTCACACACAGGAGCCGCCATCCTGTTTGTTAAAAAGGAAAGGAGTCTCTGCCTATGCATCAATTATTGTTCACTAAACCAGATTACCAATCACAATCAGTACCCTCTTCCCCTCATCCCAGAGCTGGTTTATTTGGTTCAAAATGGCATTCATCTTCACTAAACTTGATCTTTCGGGAGCCTATAACCACGCTGAGGATAAGTGGAAGATTGCTTTTAGAACCTAATATGGGCACGTTGAGTACCTAGTCATGTCTTTCAGGCTCATAAATGCCCTAGCCACATTCCAACAATTCATTAATGATGTGCTGTGAGATCTACTGGACCAGTTTGTAATTGCCTACATGGAAAATTCACTCCCCTCAGCAGTCTCAATGTCCTCCACCACCCATAATGGTTCAAGGTCAAGAAGAGTACTTAGTCCACAAGATTCTAGACTCAAGGTGAACACAAGAAAACTATATTACTTTGTGGAATGAGAGGGTTATGGGCCAGAGAAACACACGTGGGAGCCTGCAGAAAATGTCCACACCCCCAATCTAGTGAAAAAAATTCCAGGAGAAAGATCACCCAGGAAAGCCTGCACCAGTGCCCTCTGGGAGGGGTCATGGAGCGGGAGGGTGTAAATAGCCGGTTGTGACCATGAACGTGGGGCCTCAGCCTGCCTGCCACCTTCTCAGCAAAACAGTGGGGCAGATAGAGGCGGCCAGAACCCTCCAACTGGGCCTAGCCACACACCCACTCACTGCCACTGGAGTGAGCAGCCAACATCAGCTGACCCTTTACCCCTTTCATTATAAACCACTCACCTGGAAAAATCACGGTCTGGGCAACAAGATTCAACCCTGTACCTAGGGTGTCGCACCCTTAGCTTGAGCTGTTACTAACTTCCTGACAGACCCTGGTTACCTGACCCAGCTGGCCCATGGACTCTGAGTTTGGCCTGACTTTGGATGACTGACTCAATTCTGGTTTCATTTACTGCATATCTAACCTGACTGGCCTCCTAACCCTGTGCTCTGCCTCTAGATCTCTGAGTCTGTTCCCCAGACAGATCTGCTGAATCCTGGCTTCCCTACAACCTGAGTTGACACACTCCTCTTGGACCTCAGCTGCTTCTCCTGACCCTGAGGTAACCCCTAGACCTGACCATCTATGATCTAATATGACACTCTCCTCTTCTACTCTGTGGGACACCATGCTTGGTTCATTGATGTGTCTTTAATTCTGTACATTCCTGCCCCAACTACCTTTTCCTCACTGAAAACAACTTTGCCCTCGGCTTGCTTTGAAGAGGAAAAGCATTCTGTGCATGCACACTCATGTACACACACACACCATTAAATCTAACATCACATCATGAGGCATCTTCTCCAACTACCTGGACATATACCACCAACATTATCTACCAAAATCATAAAAGGCAGCAAGACTGATCTCCAACAGACCAGCAAGTCCTGCCTCATATAAATATTTGAGACCATGCAAATTATATGTACAACCTGGAAAGCATCACATTTTTGCTATGCTATCATCCACTTAAAGGCTTATGGAAATGCACTTTTGATCTTGATACACTTGATCTTAACCAGAAGGCCAAGCTATCACCCTGCTTAGGATTGACATTAGGACAGTACAATCTATGCAATTACAAAAAGCTCCACACTGTTCAGAGACCCCCTTTGAATAACAGCTGTGTTTTAGCATTGGTGTCTTGTAAAGAGTCAATATCTGAAACAGAATCTTTTCAGCGAGCCTCAAAAAGAAAATCCCCCCAAAGCTTCAACATGCTTCAACCCTTCTATTTGCACCAAAGGATCTAAACAAAAGAGCAGACTGGGAGCATTGCTTAGTCCAGGCATCTATTTAATGAATTTAATTTGAGATTTCATCCTCCCCATAAGATTGCTGTCAAGAGGTGTTTTCTCTTTCATATCAATAATATAAATGGCATAGACTTTCCTCAGCAGCAGCCTGTGAGATAATCCATTGTACTAGTTTTGTGGTATCTGAGCACAAGGAAGGACTGCAGCAGTGGGACACTTTTCTGCATACTCAAGAATTACTCTTCATAAAGCTACCATCTAGCCAGGGAGCACAGACCAAAAGGTCATGTTGGCTTCCAAAAACATTGAAGCACATATATCTCAACAAGCAAAGCAAGCAATGACAGCAAGGTACAAAACTAACAGGTAAGGCAGTAAGCCCTCTTTCCCATTTCTCTCACTAGAGGGTTGAAATCAAAGATGCATATGCTATTTTAATACCTTACTTTTTGTTTAATTCCTTTTTTATCCATCTGACAAGTTCAAAAGTGCCATCTGTCTGCTTTTATTCCCTGGGGTCTAATTCCCCCCTTTGCAGTTGACAAAAGAATTCTAAACATGTGTCTGCAACTTTGTTCAACCATTGGTATTCCAGTGCATACATTTAGTGTGGGTGTACCGAGAGATATAGATACCATATGGAAACTAAATCTGACATATCTGCCTATGGACAAACAAAACAGAAATAAAATCTCTGCTGCTTCTGCCTGCAATGGAAAACACTTCTTTTCTGTAAATTATTATTTGCTTTGACTTCAATATTAATGGAAACTCTAAAATACGAGTACATCTTTGTTACCACCACAGCTGCGCACAAAAAGAAAGAAAAGCTGCACCCAGAGCTACACCTATCCTAAGCTTGAGTGCTGGCTTGGTACAACCTAATATGCTACCACACCAGTCATGATAAGGACAGTCACAGCATGCCATTCTCAGGAATGAAGGAAGGACTGGGCCATGATCCTTGCTATTACAACCTATCTTTCAAGAAATAAGGTACATCATCAGCCATCTCTCACAGTTGAGAATGATTGTCTTCCACGATTGCCATATCTGTGTGTCTGAATATGCTGATAAAGCCAATCCAGGATTGATAGGTTCTAGTGCAACCCAGGCATATGTTTCCATACGAGGTGGGTGGCTCTGGATACTGTCCATGAGGGTCCTGATGTTCCAGGTCCTGAAATTTATTGTGTGTCTTCATAGATTTCAACCCTAGTTAACTTTGGTTAAGATGATCCCACTGGATGAAGTGATTCAGTCACAAAAAGATAGGCAGGCTATGTTTAGGGCATCTTTTCTAGTCCTCTCCCCATGCGGGGTGAGCAGAGTAGATCCTAAAGAGGGCTGCTCAGTCACAGTTACAGCTGCTGAATGGCACTCCTGCCTCATCCAAGTGCTAGACAACCTTCTTATAACTGCCACCTTCGTGCCAGTTCATGAGTAGGAGCTTCCAGGTCTCACAAGCCTGCTCCCACTGTCACTAGTATGTGATTTCTTTCATTGTGAAGAAACTGCTGCACATCAGCTTCCACACAGTTCTTGACAGAATGGGATCTTGATCCAAAGGCAAGGAGGTCAAGACAGCTGGAGATCTCATTCTGTTGCAGCCTTCATCTGCCTTTGCAGTTGCTGAGATGCTAACATCTTCTTCTGCTTGCTCCACTGTTGAGGACTTGTAGACCCATGACTGGAGGCTGTGCAGGCTTATTGTTATGGCAATCTGTATTCACCATGTCACAGAGAATATATGTAGCTTTTCTGGAGGGAGAGCATTGCGTTCTGCTGTCTCCACCACATCCTGATAGTGCTGCTGCTTGGTCCACAACTGCTTATTCTTCAGAGTCAGCCCTGCTTATTTCACACCTAACCTTCCCTGAAGGTCAATCCACTTTTAACCACCTGTAGACACACTGGGTAGCAGCACAGCTCTGCCACCAGCTAATGTACACTGCACCTTCTAAAAGGTAATGCATCAGCCACGTTCCCACTGCTGTCTTGCAGACACAGGACTTCCTTGTTTCCCTCAGTCCTGCTTTATTTTCCACAGTGCCTTCCCTGGTAAGTGAATCTCCAAATACCTTATAGAGGCAAGCAAGAATTATAGCAGAAATGAAGCAGTAGAAGAATAAAAGATTGAAGGCTGAATTACGTAAAGAACTGGAAAGCAGATTTAAGCTCTGTCTGCACAGCAAACTTACAACAATCAACATGCCAGCCATTCTGTGTGGGCTGCTAGCTAAACCAGAAGCAGTATAGTCATGTCCATGCAGAATGACACAGATAGGATAATTGGCATGGGAAAGGCTAATTGGCACAGTCACTCAGAATTGCTTACTGGCCCTCCACTAGTACCTCATGGCACTTGGTGCTGGTGCTTGGAAGCTAGTGCTTGGTGCTGGTGCCCTACTGGTTTAGGAGCAGGCCTAGGACAGCGGGCACCAGCACCAAGCACAGACAATGATCAAACAATAGTAAACAAACAATAAGCAGATACTAGTGAGAAGAGAAACATGGATGGGAGAATAAAGTGGTGGATTTGGCACAAAGAATCCACCACTAGTGCCAAGAATCTTGGCACAAGAATTTGTTTTCATGGCAATGGCTGTGGAAGTCGTCTCCCACCAAGGTCTTGCCTATACTCAGATCTAGTTTACACAGCACAGTATTAAAAATGCTGAGAGCCAGGCTAGTTATTGTCGCCCCGGAGGGGACCTGTTTCGAGTTATTTAGAGTCATACAGTTAAGCGACTCAGGGTGGCCCGTCCAACCCGTTGAAAGACTATAGCGACCACCGGAGGGTCCGCGTGGTCTAGTGACGGCTGTCATGCACCAGTTTTT
>JAGPOW010003316.1:152065396-152112431 GCA_030014935.1 Caiman crocodilus | reverse complement strand
ATTTTTTTGCTTCCAACAACCTGCACGTCTAGCGCCTCAATTCCACTCCATCAGCGGCCCCATTCCACCAGCATTTCTCGGCCCCACACCTCCCACAATTAAGTCCATTACATTCAGTAGAGTTACTGTCCAAGTAAAAATTGGCCCCAGGAGCTTTTCAAGTAGTACTACTTCCATTGATGTCTAACTAGGTAAAAGCAGCTGTAAATGATTATCCTGAGCTCTCATGACCTACAAACCAGCCTTGTATAGTTATCTTATAATACTTGCACTGCACTATTTGAAAGGGATTACTTGTTGGCTGGGGTTTAATGATCAAGGAACTGATCCTTCAGTTAGATTCTTCCTACTAGGAAGACCTCACGCCCTTTTGAAGTCTAGTGGGTTACATGTAGGTACCCAGGGTCAGGGCATGAAGGGAAAGGCACACCAATAGATTCCATTATGGGGCAGGAACCTGTAACACATCCTGTAAGGTGGATGGATGTTTAGATAAAGGTCAGTGAGAAGTAAGATACAAAAAAGTAGTCAGCACTCATTGTCTTTTGGTTTACAAGTAAACTCAAGAGAGCCAGTAACAGCATATCCACATTACCTAATCAATTCTCCATTCTGTTTCTCTAGTTTTAATTATAAATTCTAGTAGGAAAGCACTCCAAGAAGGTACACATAACATGTCTTGGGTAGCTATAGTAATTTGGATGCCAGCTTCATGATGAGATGAGTTGTCAGAGCCCCAAACCAAATGGCCCAGCATATCTTATGTTTCATACTCTGCCTACATAATATTTGCAAGTTGGCTTTTCCATAGTCTCTGATCCGCAAAAACCTGTGCTGTGAAGCAAAATAGTAAACACGTGGAAGACCAAGTGAGGCTACTAAGCTGTGACCTCCACTGCTAGGCTAATGGTTTGAAGAACTGCACCTCCACCCAGTACCAGTGATCAATGGCACCGAGGGACATGGAAGAAAGCAGCTATTACATATACCTGTGCTCTATGAAATTCCCCACCTCTTCTCAACATAAATATAAATGGTTGTGAATGCGTAAAAAGATCGGGAATGCATCATGGAAACCCTTCTCCTGTAACTGTAGCTGGTATAACATTTGCAAGTAGAAGAGGTTATGTTTGTGCAATAATGCTTCTGTACATTGTGTTCCAGTAGGAACCCAGTTCACAGTGACCCTTCCACATAATAACATTTAGACACAGTAGCTAATATGATACTTTTTCTGAGAACTCTAACTTGTGCAATAAACTGAAATGGCAACATTAAGGCATTCACCAACTTTGTTCTAAATTCAACATTTTTGCTGGTTTCATTTTTCAAACCTCATCTCCAGTAGATGCATGGGAACACTTTCAGAAACAACAGCAGCTATGTGTAGGTTCAATGTAGGGAGATCTACCCAGAGACTTTAATGCAAAATACAAAATTTTTTATTGCTAATCCTCTTAGAGCAACTCTGTAGACCACATAGAAGGGACGCCAGCTGTAGCTAGTAGCTTTGTAGTCAGCTGAACTGCCAGAGCATTACAGAGGTTCATATTATAAGATAGCAGAAGAGAGAAAAATAAGACTTTCCTGTTCCAGTGGGAATCTGCTTTTATCCCTGTTCACTGCCAGCTTGAAATAAATGTACTGAACTAAATTAATTTATTCTGGTTGTACACCAGTGAATATGAGAGCAGAATTCGGCCCAGAGCCATCTATTATCTACTTTTCAAGTACCTAAAAGTGTGCTAAGTACCTCACAGTGCAAACAGCAGATACATGTCCTGCCTTAGAGAGATCACAATCTAAATATAGGCCTAACATACCCCAGGATAGACAAACAACAGGGCGGAAGGGAAGACAAAGTAACAAACAAGATTGTGCAATTGCTTAGGGTTAGGTACACATCTTGAGATACTTGGATTTGTTTTTAAACTCGGGAAGTAAATTGACAAGGTGGAAGAGAGTTAATGAAAGTAATTAAATGGCTGCATAGATGGATCAATATGTGGCTAGGGTTCTGGGCATGGTTCAGCTTGCAGCAGCAGAAACAAAGTACCTGTAAATAGACCGAAGGCAGCCTGGAGTCAGGCTGTGCAAATGATTGATTTTTCACTTTAGTGGCTAAAATTTGGAGGGGGGGAGCAGGGCGAATATCATCTGAATCAAGAAATTAAAACTTTTTAATTTTTTTTCAATTAAATGAAAAACCAGAGCATCTCTGTTTTGTATTTAGACTTTTTTTTTTTTAAATAAAAGCCAAAGAAAATATAATGAAAGGTCCTGACAAAGCCCTCAGAAGAGAGGTACTCTCTCTCACCTTTTACCCCTTGGGTTTCTCTAGGTTTGGCCTCTCTTCACTCTTTTCAGTTGAGCTATTCTGTTAAACATACATGGTGACAGAGCTGCTCTTTTAAATATCCAAGGAAGACAGATACTTGATAGCCTGGTGGTTATAACACCCTATGGGAATATGGGCCAACATTGGGTTCTTGTGCTCCAATAAACTCTTAAGTATTCCATGCAGGAGAACATATCAACAAGAGATACAGAGTAAGTCACTGTCAAATACCCTCTAGTGGTTAGGGAACTCTCCCTGGTGATGAGAAATGTGGATTCAAGTCCCTTCTGACAGAGGAGAGACTTGAATGGGATTTCCTACATAAGGTGCATTCCCACGAGCAAGCATGTGTGGTTTGCTATGCCACAAACCACATGTGCCACATGTGCTTATGTTCACTGTGCTGCTAATTAGCGGTGCAGCGGGATTTTTTGCTGTTTGTTCTTGAATAAAACAGCTTGTTGTTTTGGGCCTGGAGAAAAGTAAGTCTTAGTATTCTTTGTTAAGTAAGGAACTTAACAGTGGCGACAAGGATGGGATTTCTAACTATGTCTTCCTATGGGAAAATTGAGGAATTCAATTGAGACAATATATTGAGAGACTGGACTATTATTTTCAAGCTAATGAAATCACTGACAGGGACAAACAGAAGGCAATATTTCTCAGTGTTTGTGGCAGCAAAACACATTCCCTTTTAAGAAGTTTGTTGTAACCTCAAAAGCCAGCAGATAAAAGTGTGGCAGAGTTGCAAAAGATCTTATCTGACCATTATAGTCCAAAGCCAAACACTATTGTAGAACATTTCAAATTCCATAACAGATGTTGAGAGAGAGATCTGTTTGTGGAGTGGGTGATGCACAAATCCAAAAGCAATTACTTGCCGATGGAGACCTGACCTGGGACAAAGCTGTAAAGGTGGCAACTGTCATGGAAGCAGCAGTGAGAAACGTACAGCATTTACATCTAGACAACAAAGAAACTCAACGTGAGCTTTGCCCAGCTTCTAATGGGAAGGAGGATCAGGACTCATTTGGATTTACCGCATTCCAATATGGAGGAAGAAGTGTGGAAAAAACAGACCCTTCAAAAACACAATCATGATTATCAAGTTAAAGAGAGAGGTTTTCTTGGGGGATGTGACACAAAAAAATGTCAGTATCTGCCAACCCACTTGGTTCCAGACAGGACCTGAGAACAAACAAGACCCTCATCTTTTAAAATTGGAGTCAGTAATGGCCAAATGGTGAGATGACACCAAGACCGCATCCGCTTATGAATCAACCTACCTGAGGGGCCAGAGCCATTGCCCGAGAAGGACGGGCTTTTGGAGGACCCAGAATTGGATAGAATGACTGGGCTTCTAAAAAGCATTAGAAGACCCTATTTGAGTTAGAAAGTGAGGTGGTTTGAAACTCTATATCCACGGTTCGTGTGAAGTGGTCTCCCCAGCCCTGGCTGTTGCTGCCATGGGAGCGGTGTGGATCCCCCGCACTTGGCTCCTGCTGTTCTAGTCACAGCACAGGGCTGCTGCTGCTGCTGCAGATCCGCAGACTCCTTGGAGACTCCCATTCTGGCAACTGCTCTAAGTGGGCACCGGGGGCTGGTGCCCCATTTGCCCACCCCAAGTTACACTACTGCTAAAAACTAACAAGAAGGATTACTCCAGAGACTCACTGAACTTCAAAGACACCAAGAGCCTTGCTGTTCAGGCAATAAGCCCTAAGGCTCAGTGCCCTGAAGCAGCCCGTTAGTGAAGTCTGGAAAGAACATGGGGACTGGCAACTCTCTGCTTCTCTCCATTAATATTGTCAGAGTGAACTCTCACACTCATTTGATATAAAAACACAGATAGCCCTGAAGACTTTTTCTGACATATTTTAAAGTGCCCATTCTTGCTACAGACATTTAGTGAAGTGAGAACTAGAGGTTCTGTCCTTCATTTAGGACTTATTCGCCCTGTCACCAATTCAGCAAGTGACTTGTTAAGTCCACTGGACTTGAGTGAAATAAACACAAATTCTCACATACTCAAAGTTAGGTACATACTGAAGAATTTTTCTGAATTAGACCCACAAGAATACTGCAAGATTTTAGGGCCAACCTATCATTTATCACTTGTTTAAACAGGGAATAGCTCAGTGAAGTCTTGACCTGAATGAGGCCACTTGATGCAGTTGAACTATAACAAACAGTGACAACTGAGCTACAGCTGTCTTTCAAGATGGAGACTTTCACAGACTTTACATAGGCTTATTTTACTTGTTCTTAGTGGCCAGAAACAGACATTATGCTTTTACTGGCATAAGTGATCAGAAACCAGTTTATACCCACAACAGAACAGAAGTTTGGTGCACGCAGACTGGTTTAAAAATAGTGGAACCCAGTCTTAGATTTGCCTCTCCCGTAGCCCCCCAAAAAGTGAATGTGTGTTCTGTTCACTTCCAATCTAAACTATGCCGCTTACAGAAAACCACATAACTTAGCTCAATTCTGCTTCAGGCTTTTCACTTTGGCTTTCAGTCTGTACCTAGCCAGTAAGTCTTAAAGTACAAGCTACCTTCCCACCATCTGCCATTTCTGCTAATGGAATTGAGGGTGGCTTGTTATGGAGCAGCTTATTTGTTATCAGTTCATCAATGAGGCTAACCAAAGTTACCAAACAGAGCATTAATTCAGTGTGCATTATCTGCATGGTAGACCTCAAGCCTCCCCTAAGACAATTTACATTATTTCAAACCACTTCACTTTTTAACTAAAATAAGGTTCACTAATGCTTTTTGAAGCCCAATGCCAGTTGAGGAAACTCAAAGCATAAAACTTAATGCTAGAAAGAGACCCAAAGCTAAAGCTCAGGTCTGAACCACCCAAATTTTAGAACTCAAAGGCTTCTTCCTAAAGAAATAATGAACTCATAGAAAGATCATTCTTTTTATAAGGCTGTATGGCACACAGCAGAATGGGGTCTCAGTATGCTTCTGTTACAGAAAATAGATAGATTTTCTCTGTGGCAGATAATATCATAAATATCCATAATGCCCACTGCATCACACGTCCATATGAAACAGATCATTCATAAAGCCTTTTTAAACTCATATGCCTGCAGGTAGGTAAAAAGCTCCTGTTTGCAAGAGTTCATTTCTTGTCAGGAAGGTGGTTCCTTGTTTTTAGCCACAACCTTGGAAATATTTTCATAATATTTTATTGTTGTTGGGCATCCCATCAATTAGCTTCTATTTTAGTATCCATTCATGCTGTAGGAATTAGCCATCTGAGTCCTGCTTAATGCACCTGCTGTGTGTGAGGACAACACCTAACTAAAGCCCTCTCTCTCATTGCTATTTCAAGCAATGCTTCTGTGGTTTGTTCTTGGTATGAAGTTACCCTGAAGTACAGCAAGAAAGAGGTTAAAATAAAAAAAAATTAGCCTAAGCCAGTGATGCTGCTTCCATCAAATGATAGAGAGCACCATTTTTTTAAATTGATGCAACAGAAGAGAAGTCACCCACGCAGCAGAAATGAACTCCATGGTGTGGGGCTCTGTTCAGTTCTCTCAACCACTGACAGTCTGAATTCTCTCATTTTGTGGGGCTTATTCATTTGTTTGTTTGGAGGGTTTAGGGTGTTTTTTCTTAGTGACACAAAAACAAAATTCATGTTAGGTCATATCAGCAGCCTATTGACATTGAACAGCACAGAAAGCTTTCTAGCTGATAGATAAAAACATGATTAGCCTGACTGGTTATTGTATACTCATTATTCAAGATACTTAGCATACGTTATGGCTGTCACGCCAGTAGTATCTGATATATCTGTCCTGTTGTTTACTGCTCAAGCTATGCTGGATCAAGCACCCCAACTTCTTTTCTATTTTTTGCCCCCTTTCTCCAAGAGCCTGAAGGAAAAAGATGCCCTCCCTGAATATTTTCATGTCAAACCAAAGTTTATATTTTTAGATTCCTCCCTCCTTGTGTTGGACTAATATTAGTTCTGTGAAGCATATGAAAGCACATCAGACACTTCAAACCCAGCATTTTCTTACTGGGCACATCTAACAAGACACTATGTCACGATAGCAATGAGCTACGGCAACATAACTCGCCACTACAGCGACATAGCATCGGCGGGCCTGAGCCATGACACCAACGCTACTGTGTGGTAGCTCATTGCTACTATGCAGTAAGGTCAGAAACGACCTGTGCACCACCAGCACTGTGCAGTAACAGCAGTTACTGCACAGTCATTTAGTACTTGCTAAAACAAGGCAGTGGGCCTCAGTACTAAATGACTGAACAGCAAGTACTAAATGACTGCACAGTAACAACTACACAGTTGGGGGCGCATGTAGATGTGCCCACTGTCTACTGAAGCTGGAAACCAAAGCTCCCTGTTGCACAGGGGACCAGGGGCTCGTGTTACTTTAAAAGAGAAGCAGCCACAGGGCAGTCCCCAAGTGGGAGAAGACCACTCATTATGGGATGGCTACAGTGGGATAGGCAGCCAGAGACCAATGGGGACTATTGTAGGGCTAGCTGCCCAGCAATAGGCCAGTAGGGCAAAGCCCTGCTTGAGTAGCAAGGACACTGCTATGGCAGCTAGAATAGCAACGGTAAGCTGCCTGTTAGAAAGCTGTGCCACAGCTGCCTGACTCAAGAGGGGCTGCACTTTGAGCAACTTAAAAGCTGGCACCTGAAGAAAAGAAGGGAGAGGCTGGTGCTCTACAGGGGATGGAGCGTTCACAGCAGGGAGAAGCTGCCTGAGAGTCTCTGACAAGGCACTGAACACCTGGAGGGAGTGAAGTGAGAGCTCCAGGGGAGGACAGCTGGCCAAATATTTGTTTAACCCTGAGTAAAAGGGAAGGTTTTGTTGAGGTTGCTTGCCTTTTTTTGTTCAAGTTATACCAGTGGACCAGACGTGGCTAAAAGGGGAGACCACAGGAGTGCCTGAGGAGGATGTGAGGCTTAAGCTTTGCTGGGGCAAGGCACAAGACAGGCAGGTGGAATCTAGGAGGGCTGAAGCCTGTCACAGTGCAGTGCCCGAGAGAGACAGGAGCATCGGCAGTGAGTAATTGAGGCCAAGAGGGCTCCAGAGTCCAGAAGGGCGAGCCAAGGCAGGCTGACGCCAGGAGGGCCATAGCCTGAAGCAAAAGGAACATCAGCAGTGGCCTGAAGCTGAGAAGGCTAACCAGAGCCTGGACAGAGCAGGACAGAGCTGGGTCCCAGAATCTGAAGTCCAGAACAGTGGGCCTTGGGCTATAGCCCAGCTAGAGGAAAGGGGCAGAAACTGGGAAGGCTGAGACCCTGACAAACGCTTGAAGATCTGATGAGGTCTGACAGTGTATTGGGGCAAACTGCCCCACTGAAGAGATTAACCAGTAACATCTGCAAGGCACATGACTGTAGGGGCAGAAGGTGGCCACAAATTGCCCTCAAGGCAACCAGTGACGTGGAGTATGCATGGGGCCAGAAGGGCCCTACCTGGTGCCTAAGGGCTTGGTCTAGGAGGGACCTGTTGGCTGCAAAATAGCAAGGGCTCACTCTGGGACCCTGGGTAGCCTCCCTTTTTATAATCAAATAACTACAGAAGGGTGTAGCAGGCAAAAGGAAAGGGAGGCTACCCAGGGACCCAGAGCACAGCAGGAGCTGCATAGTCACCGGGGGCATCGCAGCTGCCCTTGGAACCTTATCCTCTTACAGAAGGGAACAGGGGCAAAATCTTTTAGGAAATAACTGCTCCAAGCTCATGCCAAAGACTGACCCCAGTTGACTGAGCTGTAAAAAAGCACCTAATTATTCTAGCTGGGAAATCAGAGGTGGCTAGATATGGTGCTAATCAATCTCGTGTTCCAGTGGCTACAAATATTGGCCTCAACCCAGTAATTCTCAACTGGAGTAATAAGTAAACATGAAAATAAATAAATTAGTTTGCTTTTTAAATAGAGTACCACTCAGTTCACAGAAGTTATGGAGGGTGCCTTGAGTCTAAAATGGTTAAGACCCACTGCCTTAACACACTAGCCTAATGGGCCACTAAACTCAGGCAGATGTCTGACCTCAACCTTTTGCGTACAGGTGGACAACATTTTTCAAAATTTCAAAATATAGATAATATTTTGTTAATTTCTGACCAGCTGTACTTTCAGCTGTAGTTCTAATCTCATGCCAAATTCAGACCAAAGATATGAATACATCTCTACTATCCCTAGTGTTGCATTTTTTTTTAAGCAGAGTAAAAAATGTGGTCTCCTGTGGAATCTGAGATTGATAGCCTGCTATTGTAAGCAATGAAAAAAAAAAAGAGCATGAGTTTTGTATATTGGAAAGCCACCAAACTGTCATCCCCGAAAACTGACATTTCCCAGAACAGCAAAGGAAGCAGCAATTTGTGTATTCCCACCACTGTCCCCGCAACCAACCTCAGCTGGATCTGCAAGGAATGAGAGAGAAGTTCTGTCTATAGGCAAATACAGTTCTTGGTGGTTCACATGAGGTAAACACCTGTATAGCATTATGGAACTGAAACAACCAATTTATTTAATACAGGATATTAAATTGTGCTCACATGTTTCTTATGATTTCCACTTACTACCAATCTGGCCTGGATTTGAACCAGCGATCAAAAAATGAAAAGGTTTCTACCCAATTACAAATCCCCATAGCCATCTAATCCATCTGAAAACATTTCTAAATGAATTATTAGAATTTTAAACAACTTCCTTTGCCATTCAATAGAAAATGGTGTCCACAGATGTTTCACATACAACTAGCCAAATCACCAGAAACCAAAGAGGCAGATGTAAGACATTTTTTACCTAGCAGAAAAATGGATATATATATTTGCATGTCTCTATCTATCAAGAGAGATAAATATGCACTTAAAATTATTCAATCAAAGTGTTTGAGAACATAAATCAAAATCAGTAACCCAAGACATCACCTCCTTCTTCAGTTTGTAGCAAAAGTTTTATCCCTCACCACGTTTTTCTTTCAGTGCTCACTGGCAGATTGATCACATTTTGCTTCCATGGTTCATCAGCACAACCTAATAATTGTTTTGGGTTTTTTTCATCTTCAATATATACAGATGTTCAGGAAGGTTAGACTGAGTTTAAAAAGGACACCTGATCTAAGGTAAGTTGGGATGGAGGGCTAAAAGAGGGACTTGGGGGACAAGCAGGGTCTGCAGGTAGGATTGGGAGGATTGGGGGAGCTAGTGGTGTTTGTGAGGGGATAACAGGGCCAAGCAGGGTCCATGGGGTCTTAGAGGGGTTGGGGGCACTAACAGGATCCACGGGGCGGAGGAGCGGGTATTGGAGGGTTTAACAGGAGCAGAGGGGCTAGCACAGCTGAGGGGGTGAGTGTGATGAAGGGCTCTCTTCCCTCCAACCCCAGACTAGGACTACTTTTAGACTTCCAACCTCCCCACCTTCCAGATGAACAAACCCTAACACCTGGCCAACCTACCCTCCACAATCCACCATGCCTTTCTCCCCAGCCCAACTTACTTCGATCAGCTCCCAGCACCAGCAAACACCAGTAAAATTGGTACTGAGAGCAGCTTATGGGATAAGGGATTTAGCAAGCATGGACATGGCTGGCCGGTCCCGGGGGAGTGGGGAGGAAGGTTGTCCATCTAAGGGAGAGCTGAGCAGCTAAAAATAGCTGTGATAGATGGCAGCCACGAATAACACAGTCCCAGGCCTGGGGTCTGTGGCAGGACTTTCCTAGCCCCAGGGCTATGCTGGGAACTCTACAAAAGTTCAGTGAAATCAGTCTTGCCAGGCCTGATCTAACTCAGAAATACAGTTAACTTAGATCAGGTCAGCCATTTTTAGATGGATCTAATCTTCCTGAACTTTTGTATAGTTTGCACTTAGATCCCTAGTTAGGTCAATCTAAATGAAAAGTCTGCACTGGGGCGAACTAAGTTAGATCTGGTGGCTATTTTTAACCCAATCTAGCTTCCTCCTAACCTCTTGGAACACCTGCACTTTGCCTTTGATTTACTCCATACCCACATGGTTGAACAACATCCCAATTAGATCCCATTGCATTCGTTAACTCAGATATAATGGTATCTGGGGCTGTAAAGTAGGTAGCTACATAGGCATCCACTGTTCATAATCTTGTCCTGGGCACTCACAGGACACCATGCCTTCATCATAACCTCAACCTAAACCTTACCGTACCTTTAAAATTACAGAGATGGATTTTGGATTCTCATGTACTTACATAAAACGCATGTAATTCCACTGAAATATAGTTACACAAATTGAAATGCAATCAAAATCGATGTCACTGTGTACCACGGCAGTGGCTTTTTAACTGCAGAGAATTATTTTAGATGGGGCTGGCAGCTCTGTCAATTGTTAAGGTTGCCCAACACTTCCTGTTATAAATACTTTGTTTTAGTTGCCTGTACCTTTGCCAAAATTTAAGTTTGGGTTGAAATTTTCCATGCTGAGCATCTCCCTCAGGGCAAATATTTTCAGATAATTTCTTCTAAAACAGTTCATCTGTTTTTGAGAATAAGGATAGGGAAAATCGTGTTGGATTTGCCCATGTTAAAGAAAGAGACTGCCAAAAAAGTATGAGATTGTGGTTTGAGTGAAGCTGACACCTGTGTTATATTATGGAACTGAAACCAACAATTTATTTAATATGGGCCATTACATCTTCCTTACATTTTTTCAGAAGCTTTAACACCCCAGACTTTGGAACAAGGACTAGCAGTCTGTCAGGAGGAGTGACACGGGTCATAGATGCGTCTTTTGCCAGGCATATGGAATTCCACCACGTAGAAAAAAAGGTTGGGAAAAACTGACAAAGGCTGAGCAAGGAGATCAGGGCTGACAGGGACAGGAAGATCAGAGGAGTGAGGCAGGACTTGCTGAGAAAGGCACTAGGTGCTGGGGTGACAAGCCTAAAGGGTAGACACTGGGATTGGTTGGGTGAAGAGAACAGAGCTAGAACTAAAAGCCAAATCTATCACCAGGATACTTCCATCCTATGCGCTGGAGGCAGGTGCCCTGGGGAAAAAAACAATATGTTGTCATTTAACTGAGGACTTTATCATAAGGTGTATGCATTAGTAAGCCAAATGAAGGTTACATGGAGAACCTTAATTATAGATATGGACGAATGAACAAAATTACAGCTGAGTAAATGGATTTGGGGATTTACCACATACTGCCTGCCCTTTCTCCAATCTGCCACAGCACACAGAGGATACCTGCCTATGCCATTTCTAACATGTATGCTACAGGTTGGCCACTCCTGGAGTGCAAGATGGTCATTTTTCTGATTTACAATGTGATGTTGCTAAGAATCCAGTTGCCAACTTCGCTGGCCTTTTACTTTCTTGATACCACATTGCATTGGGAACTCATATCTACTTTGGCCAGAATCTTTCAGTATTACTGCTTTCCAGGTTTCTTTCCCCCATTAGGTATGTACTTTGGATCAGTTTTCTGAATATTTCTATGTTGGACCTCATTTTATTATTTTTTCTCTCATATTTTAAACAGAAACATGTCACATTTTGTTACTCCTCCTTCCTCAATGGTGTTCACTTAAACTCCCAATGTAGTTTAATCTGCAAATATCATTAGGACACCATGATTCATCATTCATTAGTTTTTATTGGCAAGCCTCTCCTACAAATATGTAGTTCTCGGGGACAATTGAGTTAACCCAGGACTTAAAAAGCGGCAAGGAGGAAAACAGAGATGTTGATAGAGCTGGAGAAGGAAGTGACTGTACACTCCAAGAGTTTAATATGAACAGACTGACCAGCAAAACAAAACTACTAGAGCTTGTATCCATAATGATAAGCACCACTTTCACAGCTGGCTCCATGCAGACCTGCCCAGATCCAGTACTAGGATCAAAGCTATTATGTGTATGGAGGGTTGCTGATGTTGTTCGTGTTCACTGATGTGGCACAGCACAGCTGCTTCTACTTTTGGTTTGCTGAAATGGAATCTCAGAAAGATTGGGGGTGAGGGATAACCACAACCAGCTGACATGATGCCTAATGTGACTCATTTTATCTAAATGGACCACAAAGTCATGGTCAGCATCATGTCAGCTGCCTTCACTGTTAAAAGTTCCTAACTTACCCCTAAATATGCAAGCCCCTTGAGTCAGGCCTCAAACTGAGTCTCATAATTGGGCAAAACCATGGCTCATAATCACATTTTAACATTTCTCTGGCTCACTGTATATGTTTGGGTTAGTTACTGACAGGTGTTAACCTCTGAGCAGTCACAACTAAGTTTTTAAGTTATGGTAAGACCCATTAAAGGGACTGTGACAAGCTCTCACTTCACACCTGGGTTGGTGGTGGTGTTTCATATTCAGTAAGGCTATATGCCAAATCGAACAGCAGCACATGGATTCATATGACTGATAGTTTTACAACCAGAAAGGCAAGCAATATTTTTCTTTGGGTTATGGGCATAAGAACAAATTAGCACAAAATAAACTAGGGTATGAATTTAGAGAGCATTAACTACTCTGCAGCAACTAGTAGTGGAATAAGTTACCTTTAAATTTACCACAGGTAAGAATGTGAATAAGGGCAGATACTATGAGATTAACCTGCTATAGATTGTTTTACAGTCATTTGTCTAGTCATGTTCTTACATTAACGAAAGCACAGAAGAACCCAGGAAAAATCAACCATTTCCATATACACAGGTTCTCAGACACAGGTTCCCTCTTCTAGATCACCTTCTCCTTACCATATACATCCAAACATTGTAATAAAACATTGGTCATCTGCCAATAACTGTAGGGAGAATGTCTGGGAGCTTGTTGGATGAATTTCATTAACAATGATGGTGCTAGTCAATATGCTGACCTGAAGGTAATGAAATGACACAAAGCAATGAAATTATGAGGACAGTCAAGATTTAGGAGTTGACTTAGATGATGAAAATCTTTACCGTCATGGAGGCTGATCCTGTGAGGTGCTGAGTACCTCATATAAAATGCTGAGCACCCACAACTTCTAATCACTTCTGTGCAACTCCAAGGAATTCAGCACCTCTCATGATCGGGCTCACACCTCCCAATTATTTCCTTCCTTCACTCTACTCGACACACAAAACACCAAACAATGTGTTTGGTGAGGAGGATCTCAAACCTCCTTTTACAACTAAAGGCAGTCCTTGGACTCACAACACAATTGGTTCCTGAAAACTGCATCTTAAGTTGAAATGTTGCAACTTGGAACCAATTTTCTCATAAGAAACAAAGTTATAAATCAGGGATTGGATCCTGAACCAAGGCCTGATACCCTATTTTCACCAAAAATACCCCAGAATTTTGTACTCAATCAATTATAAATGAGTAATATAGCTACATTGATGTATATATACCGTAAATAGCAATTATATTGATTTGGAAGGATTTTCTGAAGAGCTCTTGATTAGACTTTTTGAAGGATTCTTGGCTGGAATCTTCCCAGGAATCTTGGCTGCAAGTTTTTCTGGAGTCTTGGCTGCTTTCTTAAAGAAAGTGTCCAAGCAAGTTTGGACACATGTTCTCCAGGGGGATGAGCGACCCAACGAACTTGTTCGCTGGCGTGGCTTGGCATCCGATCAAGTGTTGTAAGTTGAAACTGACATCATAAAGTTCAAACAGGGTGTCACTTTATAAACATTGTAAGTGTGAAACATCGCAACTCAAAACGCTGTTAAGTTGAGGACTGCCTGTATTTAACTGCAAAGGGAAAAACAAGAAAATATTCAAATGTAGGTAAAAATATGGTCAAAAGAGGCAGCTCACAAAGTCCTTTGAAATAAAAGCAGTTGCCTTCATAGAATCACTTAATAAACTGCTACAAAAAATTAATTAAGCAGCCCTTATGACAGCTGCTTCATATGTACTAGGGAATAAAGGAAGGAGTACAAAAGCCAGAGATATCAGAAGACACTCTCCATCAGGCCAATGAAAAGTGGAAACCTACAGGCATGAGAGTACTATTGAGCACATGTGTGCAGATGTTCCAGGAGCTCTACAAAAAAGTCAAGGATCCAGATAATATGGCTGGAAGAACTGTGCCACAACATTGAAAGTCCAAGTTGAATCAGACATTCAGAATAGTAAGGAATGGACAGCTTAGTGCCCCCAGAAAAGAATATCTCAACAGTTGAGTTGAATACTGCTATTGCCCTTACATAAATGACAGATCAAAAGCTATGGAATTACGAAAAGGCCTCAAAACTATAGTTCCATCTGAGCAGGATGACATCTTGCTGATAGAGGATGAGAGATCTCCCAAAGGCTGAAGGAAAAAAAGAGTCCATTGCATACCAACAAGCCTTTTATAGCAGAAGGAAGTGATTTGATTAAGTAGTTGCTATGCCACAAGATCTGCAAGAATGAGAAGATCCTGAAGAGTGGGGAAAGTTCACCTTGGACACTTCTACACAAGGTATTTACTGAGCATTAAACTATGCTACTGTGCAGTAAAGCATGTATGTCTACACATGCACATGCTTAATGCACAGTAAACGATGCTACTCACAAGTAAAATGGCTACCTGCAAATGCAAGTAGCAAATTCACGCGCAAGTAGTAACTGCACAGTAACGCACATGTAAATGCCAACTGGGAGCGAATTTGCAGCCCTGCCACTAGGGGAACCAGCCTGAGGCTAGCCTCAGAGCTCTAGGTCTGGGAGCCTCTCCTGCCCCAGAGCTGGGCCGGCTCTATGCCTGTCCCAACCCCAGGCCCTTAAAAGCCTGCAGGCATTTAGAGCCCAGGGCACAAGCAGGCGGCCTGAATTCACTCCAGGCCCTTGTGTTCCCCTGCGCAGGCTACAGGTTAGCTACAACAGAATGCCTGCACCCTGGCGCTGATGCCTGGCACTGCGGTGTCACACAGCTGACAGGCCTCTGCCGTCCAGGCCTGCAGGATGCTCCAGGCTCCTGCCAGGCATGTCTGCACCCAGGCCCAGCAGCAGGCAGCTCCTGAACACTGGCGCCAGCTCCAACTGCCTGCAGCCTATGCCCAGCAGCCTGCCTGGAGCCTGCAGGTGCTGTGGGGCATTGCCTCACCACACAGCTGCCAGTCCCACACTGTGCCCCTGCACTGGGGCTGCAGGTAGCTTCCCAGGCCCACCAGCACAGGCACAGCTGTGCAGAGGCATGGAGAGTTGGCATGGGAGCCCTCATAGCCTGGTCATCCTTGACACCACACCCTACCACCCAGGGCCCCAACTGGTCACAGGAGGAAACTGGAGACCTCATAACGCTGTGGAGTGAGGTGGAGGTTCAGCAGCAGTTTGCATGGGGTGAGCTCTCCAATGCCCATGTGTATGAGGTGTTGTCAGGCCAGATGCAGGAGTGTGGGCATGACTGGTCAGCACAGCAGTGAGCATAAACACGAAGGCCTTGTGGGCACAGTGGGTTTTCATCTCTGACCACAACTGTTTGTTGGAGAGTGCTCGGAAGACCACACCCTTTATGTGGCAGCTGACAAAGATCCTCTATCCCCAGGAGCCGGGACACAGCCATGTACAGCAGCATGGGCAGCCTGTCCAAGCCCCCATCCAGGCCTGGCAACCATGGCAACGTCACTGTGGAAGGGCCCCTCGGGGCACCAGCACCCCATCCCATGGAGCTCTCCAGCCACATCCTCCACCAGAAGCTCAGGAAGCCCAGGCCAGAGCATGCCTCACCTGCCACACAACCTCGGCCCCAGCTATGAGGCGTGGCCAGCCAGGTCATAGCCAGCCACCAGCAGTGGCAGCTCCTCCCCAAGGGGCCCCTGCCCTGGCACATGCACACCATGCCCCACCATCCAAAGAGTCTGCCAGGAGCCACATGACATTGCTATCAGCCAGGACTGTACAGAGCCACTGGCCGCACCATCTCGGGCCATGTAGTAAGCCCTGCACTGGGGGGGAGGGCCCTCCCCACCAGCCAGAGTTCTCCCTCCTTCTCCCCCAAAAGCATACAGAGAGGCAGGAAACAGTGCAAAACTTTTCTGAGAAGCCTGTACCCCAACAGCTCAGCAGGCATGGGCCTTTCACATATTGAGGAACATGTCAGTGCTGGCAATAATGGTATCCTCAGCTGCAGGGGCAGGGACATGTAACGTAGCCACAGGTTTTCTTCAAGATAGCAGTGGAGGTTACAGGCAACCCAGGCTTGCCCCCTGCACTGTTAAGGCTGAGGGTCCCATGCCAAGTGTGCAGGTTCACATGGGGAACCATGGCAATCAGCGGCAGCAGGGCATAGTGGATCAGGCATCCCTCAGTCCATGCAAACAGTTCCTGCCATAATTCCCAGAACACACATAGCAGAGGCACACATGGGGCAGGGCACCAGTGCAGGGAGTCTGGCCCCAGAATGCCTCCCCAGAGAGGCCCCCTGTGGGGAGGACAGGGGCATAGGCAGCTCCTTGTCTCAGTCATCTGGGAGTCCCATGCCCCACAAGCCTGGGCACTGTGGGCTAGGCAGCAGCACAGAAAAGCAGCTGGCCTACAGGAGGAGAAGCAAGGCAGTGCGGTATGGAGCTGTGGCAGCAGGTGCTGCCAGGAGTCAGGCCTGTCCCAGCAGGCTGCTTGTGGTGAGCTCTGGGGAGCAAGTGAGGATGGGGGCTTAAGTCGGTGGTCGCCTGAGCCCAGGCCTGTCCAGCTGGCATACCATGGTCCCTGGACACCCTTGTATGCCTAATCCCCAGTTTGAGGCCAAGCATCACACAGCCCCTCGGGCAGAGCATCTTATCTCAGAAATGTAGCACATTTTCACAAACAGCTTCTTGCTTGTGGCTCTGCAGGCCTTGCAGCTGCATGCAGGACAGAGGCTGCAGGTGGCAAGCAGGATACAGGCTCAAGATCACTGCCACCCACAGCCAGAACCTTGCAGATGCACTGGCTCCACCAGAAGAGGATCCAAGACAGGACTCTCCTCCTGGACTGGCATTGGAGGACTGTCTGGTGGACCCAATGGCCTGGCAGGTGGAGGACATGGTTCTCCAAGACAGATGGTAGGCAGAGAACATTGCCTGCAAGGATGTACAGCAGGTGGAGGACATGGTCCACCAAGATGCATGGACCTGGGCACACCGGGAGTTCCAGGTGCAGCTCCCAGCCCTGGAGCATGGAGCCCTGGAGGTGGAGGCCCTGAGAGAAGAGCACAGTTGTGGGCAGCGCAATGCAAGCCACGAAGTAATGCTGGGTGCTAGACACAATCCTGACCCTGGTAGTCGTCCTTATGTAGCCTGCTGCCCCATCCCCCAATCCTATCCCTACTTGCCCCCTAGCAGCTGCCAGAAGCAGGCCCCCTCATGGGCCTGGGTGGAGATCCAGCACCACCTCCACCAGCCAGAAGCCCAGGTCCTCCACCACTCAGCCACCTTGCCTGGGCCCAGACCTGCCACTTGCCCCAGCTCCTTGTGGGCACAGAGCTGGAGCTGCCTGCAGTGGGGCCAGGATTGCATGCTGGCCCTGGACACTAGCTGTCTGAGGGGGAACTGCTCATGCCAGGGGACCACTGGCCACCATTGCCCCTGAGAGTGCCTCCTACCCACTAAGCTCACCACAGCATGCACACCCATGGAGGAACAGCCAGAGGCTGGGGTTCTGGCTGCCTGTCCTCAGACTCTGACTCCTAGGTGCCTCCACCCCACAGCTCCCCACCCTGGGATGGCACACACACAACTTTGTAAATAGTTTGCACAGGGAGGAAGGTGTTTTATTGCTGGTGGGTGGAGTTGATACTGGAGGGAGGGAGAGGAAAGGGAAAATACAAATTGTTGTTCTTCTGAGACATGTCTGCAGTAAGCGTGGGGCTGGGGATGGGTAGGGAGGGTCAGGGGGTCCATGAGTGGCTGTCCAGGCAGGCTACAGCAAAGAGTGCAGGAGGAGGTGGGTGGCCAGCACCTCTCATACCTAGTGCCCTGGCCGCCACTGGCAGGTGTGCAGCTCACCTGGGGCCAGCCAGCAGTCAGCACAGTGAGTCATCAGGGCCAGCATGGTGACCAGCATGAGCCTGGGGCACTGGGCATTGATGCCAGGGGTAGGAGCTGGACTAACTATAGCGTGGAGGCAGAGGTAATGATGAGATAGCTGCCATGTGCTGCTTCTGTGGTGTGCATGCTGCTCCTGGTCAGGGATGTGGCTGGCCAAGGAGTAGAGAGTGGGGCTGCTTTTTCAAGATGACTGTCAGCTGCTGCTGGAACCTAGAACCCCTGTGACAGCTGGGGTCCATTGCAGGATCACAGGAAGTGGGAGCAGCTTGCTGCTAGAAGCAAATCTTCTCCCATGTCCCTGAATGTGTAGACACCTGCCTGGGAGCATTTACTCACGAGTTGTTTACTTGCAAGTGAATTGATCTGGGATCAAATGCACGTGTATATGCTCCCTTTGGTGATGATACCAAAGAAAGGAAATCTGTAGAACTGCATGAACTACAGGATTACCTGCCTGAGGGTAGCATACTCCTTCACAGATTCTAACTGCAGGTAGAAGAACACTTACCTGAGGAGCAGGCCAACTGCCTGCAAATCCTGTGCTTAAGACTGATCATATTCAAGAATAGATGGAAGTCTTCAATTGTTTCATCAACTTCAAAAAGGCATTTGACTCAGTATAGCAAGATAAGCTGTGGGTTGTTCTGAAATCAGATGGCATGGGCAAGAAACTGCTTGCCCTACTAAAAATACTTACAGAGTAGTAAGGTCAGCAACCCTGGTCAACTGCAAACTAAGCAACAGGTTCAAAATGACTGATAGCAGATAGGGTGTCCCAATACCTCTAAGCAAGACTGATAAGTGGAGTTATGGTGGTTAAAGGTTTCAGATAAAGGTTCGTGGCAAGGGTACGTATAGCTTAACATTTTCTGCCATGATCAATCTGCTAGACAGAAAATAAGGTACAGAGACAAATTGATGCCCTCCATAGGACCACTAACAACATAGGCTACATATTATGGATAAGGTAAAGACAATGGTCATCTTCAGGGAAAAGGATGAGACCAGCATGGGCTTTTAAAAGAAGGTAGCAGCAAGTAAGGCAATAGGGATAGTTTTACCTACATGGAAAATGCCATTGCATTGAACAACTATTTCTCTACAGAGACAATGAGCTTATACAAGCAGCTCTGGGCTACCCATAGCTACTATGGAAAGATAAGGCAACTTACCCTAGACACACACAAAAATGGCTTTTCAAAACATCTGCTCTAAATCTTGCTCTGCAGGTTGGAGATTCGAAGCTCCAGGAAAACACCTGGCCTCTGAAATGAGATGTCACAGACAGCTGCTGGTGTTCAGCTGGTAAGATCAAGTCAGCAATAAAATTATTCAAAATAGGATCAGTGCGACAGACCCAAATGCTCATCCTGCAATGCAAAAGGCAGGGCATAGTTGAGGAGCAAGCTCCAATTCTTTGGACACATCTGAAGGATGACTTCTATTGAAAACTGAGTTCTTTGGCCTGATAAAGGGCAACAGACTAAGAAGCAGACCATACAGGAAATGACTAGATGATGTGCCAAAATTCAACCAATATGAACCTTTAATAGACTCAAGATTTGTTGCTAATTGAAAGCAATAATTACACATAATCCACTCAAGTAACTGGCTTCATTTCACAGGCCTGCCTAATTTACATTCTTGGATCACATGTTTACAAGAACAACAAACTAAAAACAAACCTGTCACCTCTTACCCTAGTTATTACTCGATAACAAGAAGTTGTGCATGATATAAAACTGAATGGATCTACATATCACTTTTTGATCATGTTAAGCCTCAAATTTTGTTCAAGTGAAGAGGAGATAACGTTCCCCTTTAATCCCAAAGAAGTTTCTGATCTAAATCATACAGTATTAAACAAGAACTTTATTTATACCAGATGAATGTGGGGAAAATGTCAATTCACAGATGAGCCAAGGTTCAGTCTGTAATTAGGGGCTCTAATTTAATTTCAGGTTTGGGAGATTTTGATCATGTGACACTGAACATATGTAATATCATCTTTAATATCTTGACATTTCTCATATGTTCTTCCAATAGATGTTCCCCATGGCTCCATGCTCCTTCCATGGTAATCCCCAGTAGCTCCATGGTTCTGGCTTCCCCTACCAGCATGGACACACCAGAGTTTAGTGCAGTGTGAGTATGGAGTCCCCGACGCATGCTACCACTGTGCCAAAATCTGGCAGCTCCATGTTTCAGCTTCTAGCCACTCTACAGCACTATTCTCTCCCACCCTCCTACCCCAGGAAGAGAACATAGAGGGGCAGAGGAAGCACACAACCTACATCAAGCTGCTTGGCCAGGGAAAAGCCAGCAGCATGTGGAGGAAATGGGGCCAAGTGGCATTGGAAAATTTCAGTTAAACATGAGTGAGGACAGTTAGCTGATTTTTTCCATGCTTTCACCCAGCTCTGGGCTAAAGGCTAGAGGGCAGTGGATCATGGGTTTGAGTCACAGAGGTCAGCAGAGGGGTCCCCACAGCACAGTCTTCTTTCACCACCCACTGCCCCAGGACAGAACATGGGGGCCAGTAGATGGAAGCTACCACCCTCATACCTCCATGCTTCTCTGCCTCCTAAAGACTCCATGTTCCTGCTCTCACAGCCTGGTTCCCCTTCCCCAACCCAGGGCAAGGATAGAGCCTGCAAGTCCTGGGCTCCACTTATGGTGCAAGAAACTCAGATTTAAACTAAATCCCAAGGGGAAACCCCAATCCCTTGTGGCTTTTTCCCAAGCCCCTCAAGAAAGCTAGTAACTTCAGGGAGGCCCTCCCAGTGTGACCTCCACTAACCCGGGGGGACTCCCCCTCCCCTGTAGGAATCCTTTTTTCCCTGCAGCTCATGGCTCCCAGGTCTGGAGGGTGGCCCTTGTCCTCTGCACCAAGCTGCTCTCTCACCTACAGTTGACTTCAGGGGGTGGTCACTGTCCCCTGGAACAGAGCTCCTCTATGCAGGGCTTCTTGGGCCTCTGGCTTGGCCCTGTCTGCTGGCTCAGTAGGCCGAGCACCATCTGGCTTCCTGGACTCAACCTTTTGCTATGGGTTGGAGGCCCAGGTCGTCTCTGCAGCACCAGGCTCAATCCACTCCTGGACTCTCCGTGCAGCGCCTCCTGCACCAAGCTCCCAGTCTCATGCCAGGGGTTGGGGACCTGAGCTGCCCAAGTGGCTCCAAAGATCCTGCTCCATACACTGGCCCATGCACTGAGTCTCTGGCTGCATGCCAGAAGTTGCAGACTGGAGCTGCCTCATGCAGGTCCCATGGTCTGGATGCCATGCTGTGCGCCAAGAGCCTAGCTGTTGGAGCCGTCCACCATTCTCCGCTGATGGAAGTCTTCAGTGGCACTTCTGGGCTACTGCTTTGCCCTGCTGAGCAGCTCTCCTCGGCTCTTCTAAGCCTTGCTTTTTCTCTCTTCCCTGTCCCAGATGCGTCTCCCTCATGTTGGGCAAACGGCTCCTTTTATACTCTCCAGGGCTCCACCCCGAAGTCTTCCAGACCTGACAGTGTTGCAGTCTACAATCAGGTCTGGAGGGAACTCCTTCCGCCCTCCCCTCAGGAAAGGGGTCAGACTTAACTCCTCTTGCTGTCTCCTGATTGATGGATGGGCTCTACCAATCCAAACAGCAAAATCTTAAGCCTGGGACTCAACCCAAACTCCAAAAGGCAAGCCTGCTGCACTTATATAATATTAATAGAACCCCATAGGAGAGAAGTATTTATTATTTTGAAATTCAACCTCTCTGCTACAAAGTGAACATCTCACCACTTCACCCATTCCCTTCCGCCCTTGATAAAGGCAGAATTCACTGCAGACTCAGAGTGTTTCACTGTAAAACATTTGCCATTTCCTTTCACACTGGTCAGAGTTCTGGGCTGCTCTTGTTCACACTCGTTCCTCTATGAGGTTTACTCTGATCAGGTTGAGCCATACATTTCTTTGTGGTCATACAGAGCATAGGCTCCAGGGCTCAAGCACCCACTGAAAAAAATTAGTGTGTGCTCAGCACCCACGAAGCACAGCTGAGTGCTTGCAGACGTTTAAAAAAAAGAAGCACTTTACCGGAAGAAGTTCATTACTTCAACTGGGCTCTGCAGCATCTGTAAAGATTGTGCAATTCAACAGGGCATTGGGGCACTTTTAGGTAAAGCTGATTCAATAAGCTATTAGATAAAAATGCCAAAAATACCTCACTAAAACCCAATCTTTACAGATGCTGCAGAGCCAGGCAGAAGTAGCATGCTGCCTCTTTTGGTATGCAAGGGGCCTGGCACAACAATGAGTTGAGTTAAAATAAAGCGCCATTTCATTTTGGGATTTTTTATGTCTGCAAGTACCACTAGCAAAAACCAAAGTAGGCACCTATGATACAGAGTTCATCCTGTTTTGCTTTAAATAGAGCACATCTGCCTACTGAATCTGGATCTTATCAAAGCTATTGGTAATTCACAAATATGATTTCTCCGCTCAGACATGTACACAAAAATCTACCGTCATGCTGTTCCTAGAACCACAATGGCAAAGGGACCTCAAGGGTTATCCAGTCCAACTTCTTCTTGAAAACCTCTAGTGAAGAAAGTTCCACAACTTTCCAACGCAGTTTATTCCACTGCCCTATTCTTTCTTACATGTAAGACATTTTTCCTGGTATTTATAGCGAAGAAGATTTAGATTAGATTAAATACACTGTCTCCTATCCTACCGTCTATACTAAGGCATGACATCTTCTGGGTAGCAGTCTTTCAAATACCTGAAATTATCATGTGCTCTGCCTGAGGTGGGCAGAGGTCAGGACCTGGATGTGCAACCTCTCTGTTACAAAGCAAACACCCCATCACTTCACTTATTCCTTCAGCCCTTAACTGAGGCAGAATTAATTCCAGACTCAGGGTGTTTCATTTTAAACTGTCTGGCACTCGGACCAAGTCAGGAGTTACTGGGTGCACCTACATGAAATGTTTACTGTTGAGCTGCCTAATTAGCTCCTCAGTAAATGTCTCACCACCTACACAAGGCCATCCATAAATCAATACATCTCATATATAGAAGTCTCAAGTGCTTTTCTTTCAGTTCAACATAGTTGCTGGGGACACAAAAGTACACCTTACTCCTGCATTTCTCATATAACATGCTCAAACACACGTATGAATCAAGTTCTCTTCTCTTTTTTACATCATCTTAAATGGCACTGAGCTGGTATAACTTAGAGCTCTGTGTTCCTGTGCATCCGCAAACACTGGGTATAAATTCTTGTGCAGTGAGCTCAACCTGACTTGGCAGACAATTTCAAAACAAATTTTGTGAATTCCCAGACCTCTTCTGTCCTGTAACCTAGAAAACCCAGTAGTCTTTTTTTTCCCTTTTATTTTTCATGTGTGCCTCTACTCCTGGCTCTGAAATAACCCTTCAAATCAGACGTCATCTTCTTTCATTGTTTGAGACCTTGATCATAGAGAAGTGTCTTATAACAAGAGGCTATGGTGGCACACAGTGGACCACAGTGAAAAAAAAGTTTATTCTAAGTGGTTAGTTTTCATTTCTTATTTATCATTTTATAAGAAGGCACTGCCCTGAGTTTACATCCAATCCTAATCAGAGGTGTTTTGAGACACTGCTATAATTTTAAATAATTCCACCAGGTGAATATTCTCCCAAAAGTATTCCCTTTCTTCCTATAAAACCCTAGAAGTGCTTCTACGTTACTCATATAGCAGCTATTGGCAGAGACAGAATTTGAAATTCATATATATGTCATATGAACTGTCTCCAAAGCAACTTGCCCATTGAGAGGCTGCAAATAGCCCACTGACTGCTGCATTAGACCACCACTGTAAAGCCTTTAGAACCTTCCGAGGGACACTGAACACCCCCCAAGTGCCAGACAGTGCATTGGGCCCAAAGTTTCCTCCTTTATTCTAAAAGAATATTGTCAGCCTCTAAGAAAAGAGAATTTGTACAAATTATAGCAAGAGCCCCCCACTCGCATTGGGATCCAGATGGTTCTATTAAACAGGTCATCATAGGCTGGATTAGATCACATAGGTATTCAAGGTTATTACAGCCAAAGAACAAAGGGAAAACTGCCAGTAAAAGCAATTCTTGAGTTCATGATTTAAACTGGCACACCGCAATTTGCTTATAGCATTTCTGTGATGGGCTATCAAATGCAAGTTCATTTTTAAGTTTTCATCCTAGTTCAAAGTAGGTTAAGGCCCAAGCCCTGCCAGCCGCTCAGGTGGCAGGAAGAGGAAGGCCAGGACCCTACAAATGGCAAGTGGAGAAGGCCAGAGGGGCAGCAGGGAGGGGGACTCCCAATGACCGTGGTGCTGTAGCCGCAGCCTCTATTGGAGTTATATGCCACAATAATCTAAACTAAGCAGGCATGTTGCCTGTCTTATTTCTTTACTATCCCCTTTTACATTGGATTTTAATACCCAGAGGATCAGGCTGAGGCTATCTGGAGAGAAGGAGGCCTCACTGGGGTCCCACTGCAGTGTGGGGACCCCAGCACCAGAGAGGGTGTAGCATTTGGGGATGAGCGGACCCCAGCACCAGAAACAGCACAGCATTTGGGGGTGAGCAGACCCCAGCACCAAAGAGGGAGCTGGAGCCCAAATGAGGCTTTGAAAGCTAGAGCGTTGGAGTCAAGTCCTGATTAGTGGGTTTTTGACTGACAAGTCTAGCTAGAGAGAAGGGGCAAGCTCACGGCATCCAAGACCCCAACATAAAGAGGAATTTATAAATACCATCTGCGAGGCTTGGGCTGCGGTGTAGGGGAGGAACAGAGCTGCAGATAGTGCCCCCTGGCATCGGGGCAGGGAATGGGCAGCCTCCCACTTAATTAGCAATTAATTAATTCACATCAAGATGTGGCAGATGAGAAGGTGGGCGGTTGGCCCAAAACAGACAGGCATGCCAAAGGCAAAATCGGCCCTGAGAAGACTGCCAGTTACACTCTCCCATGCCCCTTTTCTCCTGCCACTTTTATTCTTGCTCTGGCATCAGCAGGCTCCACCCCTACTGTAGCCTGGGGAATGCAGCATGGCAACAGCCCAGCCTCCTGGCTCCATGCCACTGCTACAGGGCCAGGCTGACAGCATGCTCCATGCCCCATGCTTGAGCAGGAATGGAGCCTGCCACCATGGAAGCAAGAATAACTGGTGGGGAACGGGAAAACAAGTGAGGGGAAAAGTGGATGGGAGCTTGAGGCTGTGAGGGGGAGCAGATACTGTAGGGGGCATAGGCACAAGGTGGGTAGAGGGAATAGATAGCAGGGGGCAAGTTTCCTGCTTCCCTCTACTAGATCCCTCTTACCCCTTGATCCCACTGCCTCCCCTACCAACTGTCCCCTACTTTTCCCTTCACTACCTGCCCTACTATGTGCCCCTCTACCACTACTTTTCCTAATGGGGTAGGGATACATTTCAGACAATCCTCCAATAATTAGATTCTATACATGGAAAATTATAACAAATTTCTAAATTTTCCATGTACAGAATCTAGTTTTGGAAGATCATCTTAAATTCATGATTATCTTGGATTCAGGTAAATACAGTAGATTACATTTCTTTTATGCTGTGCCCAGATTTTCATATTTCAGTGAGCTGCAGCTTTTGTGCTTATCACTGCTATGAGCATCACAGATGTTGTCAGGAGGCAAGATGCATTTTGCAGCAAACTGGGTAGAGAATAGTTGAAATTTCTAGAGATCAGAGGTGGTTTAAGACCCCAGGATAAGCATGCTACCTGGATACTTCTGCCAGGATAAGCATGCTTCTGCCAAAATGAATAGTATTGAAATAGCTCACAATACTGACATTAAAACTGCTGGCATCTGGCTTCCAAGCTGACACCCAGTGAATTGAATAGTATACACCACTCCCAGCTACTGTCTTCCTGAGCATGCATCTAGCTGGACATAACAGTGCATCTGCTTCTCTCCATTCACATTGTCAAAGTACTCTTCACTGCCATAATTCTGTGTGTGCTTTAAATTAGAAGTGTGGATTCTGGAGCCAGAAGTGGATTCCACAGCTACTGAATCACAGAGTATATAGGGCCTGTCGGGAAAGTTCAGAGCTATATTCCTATTATTGAACATCTGAGGCCACAAGCTACCCCAAAAGGGACATCTTAGCATTCAGCCACCAGGAGAACCCAGAGACCACAGGCCACCCACAGGCAAGAGGGGTTGGAATAGCTACATTTTCACTGCTATGAAGAAGTCTAGGAAACATTGAGCCCTCCCTTGTAGTTCAGCTAGTGCTACCCTCCATCCAAATACCTTGCCTACACTGACAGGTACTTCTCTTTACTATGAAAGGTAAGGAACTAGGACTCAAACAACTCAAGAGAACTGGAGGACCATAAACTCTCCAGCAGGATGTCCTGCTAACTCCTGTCCTAACTCCACTCTAAAGACCTCTGAAGCCTGTCTCTTTGCTCAGACATTAGGAGGAAACGTTAGTTCTACAATTAAGTTTGAGCACAGCTAGCACTTAAGAGGGCATCTTACCATGGTTATTCAGGGTAGTCAATACGTTGCCAGCAGATTGCATTTCTTGATTGAAAATAGACCCAGAAACTATGCAATATGTATAGGTTTTATTAATTGAAAAAAATAAGTAAACATAGATAAATACTTGCCTAGAACAGCCAACCTCTTCTTCCTCCTTGCCATTGTAGTAATCACTAAGAAAAGATTAAAAGGAATATGATTGAAGCTGATTCTCTCTCCCCTTCCCCAAATGAGGTCCTCCAGAGCCAGATTCTTGTCCTAACAAGGGATCATAACTGACCCATTTTTAAAAGAATAAGTGCACACTCTTTCATCTTGTATGCTGATTACCTGGTAGTGATAAGTATAGCCCTGGTCAGACAATACATTATCAAGATTTGTAGTGAACTGTAAACATACACTATGCAAGATTGCTGGACTAAGATATCAAGTAATTTTTCCTAAATATATGCCTCCATGGTACATACTTAGCCCCATAACAGCAGCTGTTGGCACTTATGCATAGTTTTGGATTCTGTTGCCCCCCATGGTGAAACAGAATTGCCCTGCACACATACCCATTAGAAACAAAGCAATGGAGGAGATTGTGGGGTGAGGCGGGGGGAGGAGCTTGCAACATTTAGCCTAATCGTTATGGAACTTGCCCAGAGAGCAGAAGACTGGGTTCCATGCCCCATTCACAGTGCTCCAATTATTGGGTAATAGGGCATTGTCTGGACCCTTCTCAAGTTCTCTTGTAACTGGCACACTGAACATTGCCTCCTTAGCATTGTACCTACTAATAGCATAAAATAGATAAACGGCACTAGGAAAATACCTATGCCATTGGGAGCAGGGCTAGAGCATAGGGTTCCCCCCACAGCCAGTGCAGCGGGCATCTCACTGAGCCATACATTCCCTGGTTTGTAAACTTTCTCCTGGCTCCTTCTTGTCTTGGCTGCTTCCTGTACTAGCTTCGACAGAAATGCTGTTGAAGGGTCTAGGTCAGTAGGAGCCAATCTTCTTAGCAGATGGACCACAAATAAGTCCCACACCCTCCCTGAATGCCACTTCAATCCCCTCTTCTTGTGCCCAGTCAGCTCCTCTACTTTCTGCTCCCTACGCCATCTGCTGCTATGCTTTCTGCCCTATCTGCTGCTATAAAGCCTGCTCCCCTCCCCAGTCTGGTATGCCCCACACACACATGGTGCCCCATGCCACCTGTGGCCCATGCGCCACAAGTGCAAGGTAATATCTAGCTCGTGGCATTTTATTACACAATCAGATCCGTCTTGCCTGTGGGGAAGGAAGGGGTTAGATTCCTTTGTAGGGGAAAGGACCGGGTCTTCTTCCTTGGATCCCTTGAGCATATTTTAACTATCTGTACTTGCAAGGTAAGACATTGCCAGTGCCCTCAGCCACCTGTTTTATTTGTGACAAGTTAGGGCATTTTGATGTTTCAGACATTCATACGTGGAAGTTGTGCAAGAAAGTTGTTCAAGAAGTTCTTAAGAATAAGTTAGAAAAACACTGGCTAAGTATAATCCTCCCTTGGGCAGCGGTTGGACTAGATGATGTAGTGGGATCCCTTCGAGCCTTTTTCTTCAATGATTCAGCCCAGTAGTTAGGGCACTTTGAGAAGGGTCTAGAACTTGGGTTTCCTTCAGATATTCTGGTTCTTGGGGATTTTCCAGCATTCTCTGCTGTGTGGTTCAAAAGACCAGCTGGTCCAGCACAGAAATATATGCAAACACAGAAGACCATTCAAGATTAATTTTCAGCTACTATAAAAGATTCATATTTTTAAAAGATCCAATTACTGTTTTGATTGGCTAGAATGTATATAGCACCTAAGTAAATGGTTTGTTGTATGAGGATATGCTAAATGGTTGGAGCTGTATTTTACTTCCCTTTAAATTAAAATTTTTATCCATTTTTAAATAAAAATATTTGTCCTTCTAATAAATTCTACGTTTTGATTTGCAGAGTAATGAACCAAATCACTGTGATTTCCTGGAATTAAATGACATATAACCAATGAGCCAAAACCAGGATTAGCCCCCACAATGTAATTTCCTTGACTGAGTGGAGTTGGGGAGGTCACTCCAGCAAAAATGTAAAATGAAGGAGTGTTTCTAAAGGGAAATGCTGATTAAGGAGGATGATTGCTGGGGGCAGTCATCTTCTCTTCCATACAGGACATCAGGATTC
Source organism: Caiman crocodilus (assembly GCA_030014935.1). Lineage (NCBI taxonomy): Eukaryota > Metazoa > Chordata > Crocodylia > Alligatoridae > Caiman > Caiman crocodilus. Next base: position 152,083,400 of record JAGPOW010003316.1, on the reverse strand, counting down.
AATTTCAAGTCCCAGTTTCTCACTTGCCAAGAATGTAGAGCCTGTCCTTGCACAGATATTTTGAACTGCAGAATCAAGGGGATGGAAAGTACCTTCAGGGCCATGTAGCCCAACCCCTGCACAGATGCAGAATGCATATTCCCAAACCATCCTGTTCATCCTCTTCCTGAAAAGCTCTAATGAATCAGATTTTGGAGCTTCTCAAGACAGCTTGTCCTATTATCCTGCAGCTCCTACAGCTAGGAGGTTTTTTTTTCCTGAGATTTAATCTAAATTTCCTGTGCTGCAGTCTGAACCTGTTCCTTTGTGTCTTGCTCTCTGTGGAAAAGAATATGTGTCCTCCCTCTTAGTTCTGGCAGCTTGTCAAATATTTCAAAACTGCTCTTTTCCCCTGCCTTAATCTCCTCTTCTCCAGAAACCTAAAATTGCAGAGCCAGCATTGGTCCAGGAGGACAGGGAGAAGGTTTAAAGTGCAAATATCACAAACAAGATCAGTCACGGATTGCTCCTTACTTGTCTTCTCAACCTCAGATACATGCCCTGGCAAAAGATGCAAGTACAAGCAGTGGCATGCAGCCCTGTTCAAACCAATGGACCTAGAAGGGACTTGGTTATTTAAACTGAAACATTATTCATTCATTCCATGAAGTCCTTCTGCCTGATAAATGCTGCAAAACCAAGTTTACAGGTGAGAGGCTCTAGCTTCATGCCCCTGATCGGTGTTGGTAAACATTTACCCCTCACAGCAGTGTCCTTTTTCAGTCTTTTCCCTCCTGCTTCTAAATCAAGCCCCTGGTTTATATATTTCTTCTCTATACAGATAAGGGCAACAGTCAGCTTCATTTCTTAATCCTTTCCTCTGAAGCCAGATACCTCACTTCCTGCTCCTCCCCATCACAACAGCACTCAGAGTGCTGCTTACTTTGTGTGCAAATCCCCTTTCCTCCCATCTCACCCTGAGCCTCAATCCCAACTCAGATGCTGGGACAACTCGTTCCTTTACTTTCATTGGATGTCAAGGAAACATCCTCCACTTTTGACTGTACCCACTTGGAGGGCATGGCCAAAAAGAGTTAACTCCCATGTTGATCCACCATAATGTTTCCTGCTGTGATGTAATGTATGTTTTTGATACACAGAGCTAAAGAGTAAAGCCCTTGGGTCTTGCAGCACCTGATGGAAACCTGCCAAGAGTGTATGAATCTGGTTCATCTCTCTTTTCCATCACAGTCACTCAGGAGTATCTCCATGTATTTAAAAATTGACCCAGTGTACAACTACATAAAATGAAAAGAGAATAAGGATCTATAGAATCATTAAAAGCTTGATTGAAGGTTTTTTGTATGATTAAGTGAAAGACAGAAAGTCTCTTTTCACAATGCAAATTATGCCTCTACAATCTATCAAGCAAATATGTATTTATGAATATTTTAATATACTAGTTATGCAAATATACACTTAGGGAATTTTAAAATATTCATAAGTAACCTCCAAGGCATCACTACGATCTGCTGAGTGAATACATAACCAGAGAAGATAAATAGCCAACAGAGTACCAGAGACTGGATCTGGTAAAGAACAGTGTGTTCTTTAGTAAGTCAATCCCATGAACGTGATGGTAACTCACAAGAGTTCTGTTGGAGAATTCAGTTTTCTTAGATCCCAAATTGTTTCTTTAATGGGATGAAATAGCTCCAGAATGAGAGTCTGGACATATCAAACAGTGTTGCAATTCCTGGAGCCTAATCAATGGGTTAAAGTGAAATCATTGCTAGAAAAATGTTTTCATGTTCCTGTTCTAAACCATATTGTACATTCACTTTACACACTGCAAAGTGCCACATGATGCTTAATACCTGCACCATTAATGATTTGTAGGAGCTGCAAGGCTTAGTACTGTGACCCCACATTCCTCAGCACTGCCCCTCCTTGAGGGCTACTTAGCCAGCAGTTAAATGCCCAGGCTACCCAGACAAGAAGGGGTCCTCAGAAGCCAGCCAAACTGGGAACTGCCTAAGCCAGCTAGGTGTGATACATAGAGAGAAGTACTGGGGCTTACATACCTGACCTGAAGTAAGTGCTTTATCCCTGGCTGGACTCATGGACTCCCTCAGTTACAGATCCTGAGCTATAAACTTAGTCCTGGAATAGTTTTCAAACCCTGTATGCCCATCATCACCTGATGATAACCTAATGGTCACCTGAATCACTCACCTGAGTGTGAAAGACCTAGATGTAAATCTTTCCTCTGCCTGACTTGGAGCAGGGCCTTGAACCCAGCTCTCTTACATACAAGAGTGTCCTCACTACAAGGTTTTTGGGTATTCAGGGGTGTCTGTCTCAGACTTTCCTGATGGAGTTTTTCTATTTTGTGTAACTTATTCAGTCTTTATTGGGCAAGAGAAAGAAAGAGAAACTGACATGATAACACACTGGTTACTGCACTCACTTGGGACATGAGACACTGAGGTTCATTTCTCTACTCTACTCCAATAACCAGAGAGTTGGGAGTTAAGGTTAAAACATCCAGTCCAAATTAGATACAACAGGGATTTGAAGCTGAGTGCCCCAAGTGCTCTAAACAGTAGGCCACAGGGACCAATTTCCAACACATACCCCACAAGTAGCATGAGCAGCCTCTGGGTGTGGTGCACAGCAGATCAGGAAGAGGATAGGCAGCACAAAAGCCAATATGCTAAGGAGCAGAAAGGAGAGCAGCATTTAGACAAGGAGCGCAGGGCAGGGAATAGAAAGCAGGAAAGCAAATCAGGAGAAAGGGATTGGAGTGATACTTGGAGAGGGTGTGGGGTTAATTTGTGGCACACCTGCCAAAAATGTTGGCCCCCAATGCACTAAGCTATTTTGATGTGGGAAAATACATTCCACCAGATCTATCCCACCTCTAGTGTGGTTTTTGTTGCATCCAGTCTATTGTGCTCTGAGCACAGCTACAAGATGTTCAGGGGAGCATCTACTGCAAGGTTCCTACTTCCAGACCTCTGGCTTGAACTAAGGTGTGGGACAGACACACAGGTGACTGTGCTTGCCTAATGGCAGACTCTCAGACAGAATTTACCTTAAATGGGCTAGATGGCAACTGAGCAGCATTTTCTGATGATTTTGAGGAAGCCATTGGTGGCTAAATGGTTCCCCTACATGCCTAAAAAGGCAGATAGATGCTTGATCAGGAAGAGGATAGGCAGCACAAAAGCCAATATGCTAGATATGATAGATTTGATAGATGCTTGAGTGCCTTTTAGAATCTGAGCTTTAGTCCATGTGCAGTTGTGGCAATAGTAAGGGAAGTGGGCCAATGGCATCTCATAGTATATTAGCAGATCCCAGGACATTTTCTGAGACTTGCCTGCTTAGCTTGCTGCGAAACTATGGTTCAAGTATTCCTCTTTGCAGGAACCCCTGAAGGGAAAAGGGAACTGAGTTCAGAGTCACAGGGTTTCTGCCACATTCCAGTGTCCAAGTCGGGAGTTTCACCTCCCTGCCCATGGATGTGCCCACCCACAAAACCTCTGCCAAGTCAGCAACACCCACAAAGATTTTGAGGAATCCCCCATTGTTCAGGCCCCCCAGGTTTTTCATGTGCTTCACAGAGGAAAGGTTCCAATACAGCAACCCAAGCAAATGAATGATGGTTGAGTCAGCCCTTAGTTATGCCAGTTGGACAACGGAAGTGCCAAGCTTTTCAAACTGCCCCTTCTGCAGAAACAGCATAGCCAGAGGGGGGAAAGCTACTATTCCTTCTGCCTCCGGCAGCAACAAAATAATCAGCCAATTTCAGAACTCCTGTCGCTGGAGATCATGTGTAAAGCAGCTTAGTTTGCAGAGATTGCAATAAAGGCATTTCAAAAATCAATGCCACAATACCATGGGAACTGAGTCAACTCCCTGAGAAAGTCAAGGGCAGAAAAAGCCTAATGAGCACCCAGATGACATTTGCACACCTACTTTGCTGATTACAGGCCAGTTGTCCAGGCAATTGAGTGAAATTCATCCCCTGTCTAGGCCATATGGGACCATTATGATCATCTAGTCTGACCTCCCATGTAACCCAAATGGTAAAATGTCACCCAGTAGTTCCTGCATTAAGCCAAGTAGTTTGTGGTTAAATTAGTGCACATCTTCTAGCAAGACATACGGTAATGTCTCCTAGGCTAGGGCAAGGGGTTTGCAAAGGGGTAAACTGCATTTTTCAGGCATTTATCTGCATGTTTCACATACAGGTAACCAATTAGTCCCAGTTGTATGTGCAATTGTACATGCAATTACCCAGTTTATTAGCACAGTTGCAGTAAATGTGATCCGAAAAACTACTTATAAATAGCACAGGAGCACTGCAAAGAGCTCTGAAAATCACAAACTCTTCCTGATTTTTGCCCCTTTAACTGTTAGGCAGGATTTTCCTTTACCCAGAGGCAATTTTCATTTATTTCAATATAGAAAGCATCCATGTAAGTGAGGGCAAAACCAAGAATCTTATTTCTAGAAAAAAGAATGAGACTTTTCTATGCTAAATTTCAGTTATAGAAACAATTTTCTGTCATGAAAATGTTGACACAAATATAAACAGCAATACTAACTCATTTTAGAAAACCACTTGATTTCTGAGCTTTAGACTACAGTTCCAAAAGGCTACAACTAGTAATCCTCTTAGGCAAATTAAGTCCAATTATATGACATCTGAATTATAATCCTCTCCCTCCCTAGTTCCATTTACAGCAAATTTCAGTACAAGAACAACAACAGTTATGCACTCTTACCTAATTATAGATAATGATCTTTATAAAGAGCTGCTAGCTTATGCTAAGTATCTTAGAATAAAGGAACCTATTCATTCCTACATCGAGAACATGACAGATTTCAGTGGTCACAGCAAAATAGTATACCAATGGAAACAGCCCAGGCAATGTACAACATTGTTCTAGTCTGAATGACCTGTTCTTCTCTCCTCTTTCTAACCCCTGAGCTACAGATGCAAGGTTCCAGTAAGATCAGTTATCAGAGAACATATTCGACAATTCACATCAGTAGTTCCACAGGAAAGCGGTTTTCATCATAAGCAGAGTCTCTACCTTTGACATAGCCCTCATCATTATCACTGTGAGGAGCCAGAGATCAGATTGATACCTTCCCTTATTGCTTCGGTTTTCTTTTTGAAACCAGATATTTGCTTTATGCTTTCTTACACAGCTGGATTTAGGAACAGATCCTTCCACCATTTTCACTAACCACTGATTACAGGGCACCAGATTCTATCCTCAGTGAACGAGTGAAAAGCAGAGGGAAGGGATCTTTTTCCCAGAAGCCTGGGTGAGGATTCCCACCCAGAGATCTTCTTGCAGCAGTCTGCCAGAAGTCAGAATGGCAAAGTTTATCTTCCCACATTTAAGGCCTTGCAGTTTATTCCCAACCCTGGCAGATCCACTGCAGGCCAGGTCCATCTGAAAAATGCCCCTGCACCAACACTAGACCCTGGCAGCCCACCCAGCCCCTTGGCAGAGTAGCTCCAATGGAAACTCTGCTATCAGGTTAGCCCTATCTGGTTGCAGCTGTCTCCAAGTCCCTTGGGGATTTCCATTAATAAAGTAACAGAGCCCCTGATCATATCACTTCTTCCAGGGAATTTGGGGGATCCCAAATTGAGAGGTGGAAGATAAACATCCTCTGGACAGTAGAGAAATGATGCTAAATGAGCATTTGAACATCACTTCTACATAAATGCAGGGAAGATCCTGGCATGGAAAACCCCTTCAAGATGAGTTTGAGCCTCTTCTGAGCCCTGCCAATCTGGCCCAAACAGAGCAGAAGCAAACTCTTTTAGATGCTAAAGAAACCATATGCCGCACCTCTCAATTCTTTGTGATCAATGGAAAGGATATCCTGCAAGCCAATCACTGATCTGTTAGAGGGAAATGATGTTAAAAAAACTTGCTACTGACAAACATGTTTCCTGTAAAACAGCTGTGCTGTGTGCAGAGAGAGTTAGAGGATGTTTAGGGCGGGAGCCTGCATGTTACTTGCATGAGAAACAAGTCACCTTGAAGCAAATGGTGCTCCTCATGCAAGTGCTGGCAAGGGTCAAACCCCCTCCGCCCTTCTCGGTTTTGTGTCTGTGGTACAGGCGTTTGACATCTGGTGATGAGAGGTTGCAAACTCCAGAGGAGCAAATGTAGCAGCAAGTGCATTTCCTCTACAAGCTGCCAGCAGCCCTGACAAACCTCAAGCCACAAGGCTGGGAGGGGCCGTGGGAGCTATTTCCACAGAGCAGAATGGACTAGCATGAAGAGACAATCTCTTTACACAGATTTTTCAAGAAGTGATTCTGCCAGACATTTCTATGTTACTGCACTATTTTTTTCAGTGCTGGGCTCACCCTCCTGACTCATGACTGCTACTTCATCTTTGTGTGGTACAACACACACTGAATTGTTTCTACATTCAGGCCTCTAGATAGCAAGCTTCCACCCCCAAACTTTCAGAAGGTTTTAAGTAATTGACAGATACTCATAACAGCTGAGAGGGGCTTGCCCCACCCCTGCTGGGGTGGGAGGGGAGGATCAGGGAGGGGATGCAAGGAGCCCCTAGACCTGATTGAAGACTGTGCTTTGCAAGTCTGGCAGTCTTCAGGGGTGGGGCCTCCAATGTAAAGAAAATCCCAGCATGCTCAGCACGCTGACCAGATGCCTTCGAGCAATTCAAGAAGAGCGAAGCCAAGAAAAACTGGGGAGCTCTTCCCCAGCAGGCAATAGGCCCAGGGCTCCTGAAGCCACCACTGGAGGAGCAGCCTTGGGAGTGGTGCAAGACTGCTTGGGCTGTTGACGGTGCACAGGGACAGGGCAGGGAGACCTGGCCCTAGGAGCAGTGCAAGACTGTTTGGGTTCATCACAATGCACAAGGAGCCCAGAGTTTGGGAGCTACAAGCGGCGGCTCAAGTCTGCAACCCCGGCAGGGCCGGGGGCTACAGTGAGGCAGCACAGGCCCCATCTCCCAGCAAGCAGTCAGGTCCCATGGCATGCAGGGTGGCTCATGGGCCCGAGCCTTGGGAGCCAGGAAGCAGCAGAGGCTGCTTGGGTTAGCCACCTGTCATGAAGATGGCCAGCCAGAGCCTGAAGGGCCCAGCCTGTGCTAAAAGAGCCCTCAGTGCCAAAGCCAGGGCACGGGGAAATGGTAGTGCTGCAGTGTGAGTCCCAGCACCCAGATACCAGCAGCAGTGGTGCAGCAGCTGAGAGGAGCTGAGCCCTCAGTGCCAAGAGTGGGGCACAGGTTGGGGAGGAACCCAGCAGTACGGGAGAGGCCTAGAAATGCACTCCAGCAACGGAGACCCCATCAAGCTGCACCCTCACCACCACCACCTGAGGGGATGTGAGTCATTGGGCTCTTGGGTCCCACAAGGGAAAGACATTTGGGGTTGGCAAACCCAGAGAAGGGGCTGGGTGAGCAGCCGTCTCACCTAGTCAAAGCCCTAAAGGAAGGGGAGCCTGGAGCTTCCTGGACACCACGCCCCAAGGGACCCTGTTGGAAGGAGAACTATCTTTTGCCGTGGGTCAGGGACTATATTAAGGAATCGATGTAATTAAGATTGCTCGTGTTTGCGCCTTATATTTCATAATTGAAATGTTGTATTGTGATGTTGTAAATAGTGTTATTTAGGTTTTGACCTTGGTTATTGGTTAATGTTCACTGTGTAAATATATGTATATGATATTTAGTTTTATGTTTATGTATATTATAAGTCAATAAATTGTATATAGTTAAGAACTTTGGGCTTGGGATAACTGTAGAGGAAAGAGGGATCTGCTCAAAATTCTGGCATCCCTCTCACAGCACCGGCTCCGGTCTACCCATCCCATCCAAATGAAAATAGGGCACACCCTTGGGTGTACCCAGATTATATTACAACCAGCAGAGATCAGAGGTGGGGTGCAGAAGAAACAGTTGTGATCTTTCAGCATTAGGCCCAATGGTGCCTTGGTGATTCTAAATGTTTCAGGGAAGGAAGCTTTACCCTGGGATCCACCCCAAAGAGAACTTAAAGGGATGAGGAAAGGGATTTGTAATGTGGACTGAGGATGGGGGGAGGTCTTTAGTAGACCAGGGAGTGGCAGGGCAGGGAAGAATGTCTATAGCCTTATCTGCCTGGTCCCATTATAACTCCTTAATATAAACACTCCAAACAGTACTGTAAAAAGCAATAGGCAACTGGGGCACGAGACACTTGGAGAAGCACAAGAATAATAGCTGCCATATCTGGCCCAGCAGCCTCTGCTACCATCCTGCTGCCACTGCCATCCTTGGCACAGACCCTGTTGGTTATGCCATATATTTAGCTCAGGAGATCAATGTTATAACAATGATACAGTAGAAATATCAGGGACCTTTGCACCTCCAGGATGAGGGGGAATATTTCTGGGTTCAAATAAAACCCTAAACCAACCAGCCAGTCTGATCAACTCTATGAAAACTCATTAAGGAATGGGCCTAGTTTGGTGAGTTTAAGGACATCCATCAAGAGAGAAATCGTGTCCTGCTGAGATAATCAAGAACTATATTTTTTCACCTATATAGAATATCTTCAAAGTAGGTAATGCTTATTATTCCCACTTTACAGATGAAGACATGCATCTGTAGAGAGAGGGAACAAGTATTACCTAGGATTACACAGCAGCAAAACCAGAACTAAAACCTACATCTCACCTACATCTCCAGGTATCTAAGTCTGCTGATCTACCTGTTAGGTTATAGCTGTGCCCTGAAATATGCTTTCTTAAAACAGAAATGAAAACAGAAATAATTTTGATGGTGTTTAAATTCATGTATATGCTATAAAAGATTGCTTATATTATGATGAATTCATAAAGAAATACATTGTTCTATTCTTGACACAACATAGATTTGCTCTCATCTGCTGCATCAGTACATAATCAAAAAGAACCTTTGGTTGATCAATATATTCTTGATTAGTTTAGATATATGATGCATTTCCTCTGCAAGGCTAAGAAACATTATGGGTATGTTCTCTTCTAGATTTACAGGGCTCTAGCTGTGTAACTCCCATTAGCTCTAATGAGTCTAGTGTTAACAGTGATTTATCATAGACCTAATTTAGAACAATAACTCTTACAAGTACCTCAAATGAATTCAGCTGATTCACCCTTGAGCTAATTCTTTACTTTCAGCCACTAATCTTTTTCCCCAAGTTAATATTATATGTTGTTTCAAAGGCAGCACATCTAATTTGTACTGTTACTGTAAATATTTATGAAAATGGTGGCTTAATGAGAACCAAACATGTTTTGACACAGTAGGTCAGATTCTGATCTCAAAGGGCAGGGCTTTGGCGCACAAATCCCATTAAAATGTAATGTGACTTGTATCAAGTAAAGTCTCAGACATTAAGATCAGGAGACAACGCTAGATATTAGCACTGGATGTTTTCTTCCCCTTATCTTACAATTTTCAAAAGTAAAGCAAACCCAACATGTTGTTCTTCTATCTACAGTTTTAGATGGAAAGTGTGTGTGTATGCTGAGAATAAGGAATTCATTCTGTTGCGGAGGACAATTCAATAGGAGTGATATTTTACTTAAGGAGGTTAGAACATTCTGCATTGACACAATGATTTGAGAAGTTTGAATAATCCCATTCACTTATAACCATGATTCTCAAGTATATTGGAGAAAAATTAGAAATGTCATTCAAAGAGCCAGCTTCGTATAGAAGACAAGAAGCAATAAATACTCCAACTGTTTTACATTAATAGTAGATTTTTTTTTTTACTTTGCAATGTGTGATTAGTTTAAAATATAAATACTCCAGTTTCAGAATGGAGGACATAACAGTTGTGGGCCAAGTGCTATAGCAGATTCTGCTGATTGACAGTGGGCACATCTACTTGTTCATTAATGCACTTTAGGTAATGCGCATTAAATGTACCCTCCAGGTATGTCTACCTGTGCACTTTAATGCACAGTAACCTATTTTAATGTGCATTAAAGTATCACTTAAAAAAGCCATGCTATTAATTTAATGTTCATTAAAATAGACTTATGCATATTAAGCATCACTTAGGGCATTTATACATGTGCTCCAGGAGGGAAAGGTGAAGTGCTTTAATTAGAACGGTGCTGAGAGCCGTTCTAATTAAAGTGCCCAGAGCATCATGTGTATCAGTGTCCCCACACTGAAAAATGGTGGTGGGGCACTGTAACTAAAGCTGGTTCAACAAGCTTTAGATAAAGCACCTCTGCTGCCATTTTTCAGTGCAGGGACATTGATACACATGTCACTGGAGTCTGCAGAAGCACAGTAATTACCATGCTCCAACAGACTTGATAACTGAGTCTGCTCCAACATGCTGTAAATACAGCACGTCAGAGCAGCCTTGCTACATGTCTAGAGGTATCCTTAAAAAGCATGCTCTTTAGTTAATGCACATTAAGGCACGTGCATTTTCCTAGAACCTCATAATGGAGGTACTTGATTTAGTGCGCATTAACTAAAGCATGTTAACGTATGTGTTGATGCACCCTCTATTGTAAGGTACTAAAAAACTGCTCATTAGCCTGTTTTAATGTACATTAGCTAAAGAGCACTGTTTTTTTTCACACTTAAATGCACATTAAAATAGGCTAATGCTCACGAAAGTGCATGTGTAAATGGACCCAGTGTTGTCCATTCAGTGGCTGAACGTGATATATCGACATTACCAGGGAACCTGGTTTTCTCTGATTAAAAAAATTTCCCAATTTTCGGATATAAAAAGTAACACAAAATCCATATTTTTCGATGATTAAAATGAAACACCACTCTATAAATATGTCTATATATCATACATACAAATATATATCTATTTTTCACTTTATTCATGGAAAAATGTGCATTTGGGGTTACTTTTTATACGTGAAAATTGGGGATTTTTTTTTTTTTTTAAATCAGAGAAAACCAAGATCCCTGGACATTACCATAGCCAAGGCTGAAATTGGGCCCTTCAAGGTTAAAGGCATAGGAATTACCTCTTTGTGGTTTGACTACAGGTCAAAGCTTGATACAAAGCTTGTTTCACCTGGACATTATTCTGAAGGTGTGGACACATACATTTGGAGCCCTTTTGAAAGGGGAAGGTTTTGAAAAGGTGGCAACTGTTATGGTCTAAGTGCTGTGTGTAAAGCCAGTAAAGTAATGAGCACCATCAGTTTCTTTTCAGCCAGTAGGAGCTGAATGCTAGACCAATAGAGGGCATAGGCCTTAAATCAGAAGCAAGTTCTAGTTCCCAGTTCTGACCCACTATGCATGTGTATTCAAGTTATTTGACCTGGCTCCAGTTTTAGCATCCTCACTGAACAGACAGGGAAATATTTCACCTCTTTTGATCTCCGCAGATGAAAGAAGCATGGAGCTAAGTGATAACTATTAAAATACAGACAAAAATGTATCTTGAGATTAAAGGAGACAGGGCTTGACTGCCTCAAGCTGTTCTTTGGTAATTGCTTGTGTGCCCACTCTTAGCCCATGATAAGTAAATGCTAACCTGCAATGGCCTCACTGAAAGCAGGCTAACCTGCCATGGTTTAGCTTTCACTTTCACAGGTAAGAACATGCATGTGGATGCTTTCCAAAGAACAGCCAATGTATGGAAAACCCCACAGCCTTTTAACTCACTACAGTTTGTTCATTTGTCCATAACCTGAGTTGAGGAAGTGCAACACTTCACAGCAGGTGCCAACATGACACTGTAACAGAAAAAGAGATTACTGTGAGCACAGTATGAAAACATAATTCCATCTTGCTCATTCACTGAAATTGTAATTGAAAATTGCACTTGATGAGATCATCTGAGATGGGGAGAATCTGCTTTGAATACTAGATAAAATCATTGTCACCAACATTAAATATTATGTACAATACTATATCTGGATGCAGTGAAAAAAAATATAGTATATGCCCAATACACTGGCAATAATAGATGATATCACAAAGCAGCTTCCATCCCAATCCTGTTAATTAAAGGGCAGCAGTCTGGTTGCTTTGAAAAAGATGGTTGTGTATTTAACAAGTGAATGGCCATCAACAATTAGATACTGAATCTGTGCTGTAGAAAATTGCTTTATACCTACTAGTGAACACTTAAATATGGGTACTGCACAAGTAGTTTAGTGTGTACACTCAAAGCCAGCTGAATTGTGCTCACTCATGGCAGTAACAAATTTCACCCATTTTAATAAGTGGGTGAAATATCACTGGTCAATTATATGTAAAATACAGACACAGAGCAGGTATCATAAAACAAATGGATGAAGTGAATTACAGGTAAGTCACTGATTGCATAACTGAATGATATTCTATATATTCTAAATAATTTATTTTTTCCCCTGGAAACATTGAATTGAATCTGTTGTTTGTTACCAAATCAGGAAATATAGCATGCCTGCATGGAATATCAGCCATCCTGCTGGTATCGTGTTGAGTCAGGCAGTACTTAAATTCTCATACCTTGCCATACTTCTCCCGAGTGTCAACTGTTTAAAGCTAGACTTTTATTAAGAACTTTATCTAAGTAATGGCTGATTCACACAGTGAAGTTATTTGGCCCTGTCACTGAAGACAAATCAAATAAAGATTTTGCAGGATCAGGGCTCTGCTTTAAGTTCTGCCAACCTCTCTTTTGTTCTAGCATTATAGGAAAGTAGGGCTGGAAGTGACCTCAGTCAATTGTTGGCTTGATCAGGAACATATTGGGCCCAGTTTGAGCCTTGGGGATCTGATCTCCAACCCCAAAATCACGTGTCATGCCATGTGCTTGCAGCATGTCAGGAGGCATGATTTTGGATCAGGGATCAGATCCCATCACACCTTTAAATTAACATCTCTTAGCAGCCTAATTGTCTCCCTGTCTAGGCTCAGTGAAACCAAACTCCTAGACATACAGAACAAAACACCTTCCAATCCTTCCAGTGGGCCTGATTTTTAAAGGTACCTAGACATCTAAAGATGCAGATAATTGTTAGGAAACAAAGTTAAAAAATCTGCAAGAACTTGATTCCCTGAAATCATTGCATCTGCTCCTGAAACCGCCTCCCTACCACCTACCTGCATCTTTCCTATCTTACACATTCCTATCTGGATCTTGATGTGTATGATTAACTTTATGTCACATAAAATGTTATTATGGCCCAAAGAAGATATTAGTCTCCAGAATTAACATCTTCACAAGCCTTGCATTCATGCTTATTTTAAAAGTAAATAATACATTCTTTTTTACCATCCTAGATTTTGTGGAGGAGTGTGATCCCTTCAAAATGTATCTTAACAGGCAGGAATATGGCAGTGTCTCTATAATTTTCCTCCCATTACACTCAAACCTGACAACAGGATTTCAAAGCCTTCAGGATTTTTCTATAACCACAGCCCATCAATTGACTTTATGTATGCATCTCCAGTTCAGAAGCAAGTGATGCAAGTTTTAACTAAAAATGACTGAAGTCATCATGTTGCTTTCTAAATGAGAGAGTAGCCAACACTATAATTTGGTTTTAATGTAGATTTCCGTACTTCCTTGACAGCTTCAACAAAAAGAAACTAAATATTTTACTCTTAAAAATGGACTGGCACTTATACCATTTTGAAAAAATATTAAATGCATGGGGAAATTTTCTATGGCACCCCACACAGGCCTAACTGCACTCCAGTGGAAGTAAGCTAGATTTTCTTGAGAGTGGAACTCTCATTCCGTTAGTATCAGTGGGAGCAAAATTAGACCAATACTGAGCACTTCTGAAAATCCACTCTAGAAGCCCTGATCCTTCAGTTGCCTCCAGGTGGATGAGCCCCAGCAACCACTGCACAACCCAATACAGGTGCTAGAGAAAGTGTAGAATTTAGGGTACATACAGAAGAATATGGTGGGCAAAGAGCTGGCTCAAGAGAAGATGAGCACCAGGCTGCTTCAAAACTCAAAACATTTTGAAACTCAATGGTTTTCAATGGTTCATTTTGAAACTTTCAATGGTTTTTGTTTCATTTTAGTTTTGCTGTTTTGAACTTGAAAGGCATCAAAACAGCTTTGAAATGAAACACTCGGAAAAATTTCACAGAGCCCTACTGGCTACAGTCCGTGCTGTGGAAGAAACATAGAATGGATCTCTGCTTAAGCAGCAAGTAGTGAGAAAGGGGGTACGGGAGGACACAGGGAAGAGCATAGGGGAGAGCCCACCCAGCTCAGAGAGCATGCTGGGATGCTGAGGGTGTCTAGTTTAGCTTAAACCAGCAAAGGGTCTGGGACAGACATTGCATAAACCGGTTTGACCCAAATCAGTTAAGTCTGATACTATATTCAACCAGGTTTATCTCAAACTGGTTTCCGCCATTTTCAAATGGGTTTATGTGCACTGAACATCTCTTCTGTTACAGGTTTAAACCAGTTTCTGATCACTTAAACCAGTTTATGTGTAATGTCTGTCCCTAGCCCAGAAGAATGAGGAGACTCAGAGTTTGTCTACTCCAGGAAGTTTGTGATCAGTAAGCCAGAGTGGGAATTAGCAGAGCACTAGCTATTCTGCGCTAACTCTGATGTGGGCATGCACACTTAGTCTAAGGTAACTACTTCATACAAATACATAATGACTATCCACACAGGGAATTCATATAGAGTAGCTAGTAGATTGCAAATTTCCATTCCATGAAGACACAGACCAGAATCCCCAGCACATCAGGGTTCTGGGTTAGAGCAGTAGTGCTCAGCCTTTTGGCCCCATGGACCAAATCAGTGTTGTGGTGCCAGTCCACAGGTTGAACTTGGCACATGCTCCACAGCTATCAAGATATATAAAAAAAACAACTCTTCAAGTCTTCACTTTTAACTTCCTTAGTATCCCTTGCTTAATAATTGAAATGCAGAGAATGTATGTGCCTGAATACTGACAATCCAATTTCATATTGTCTGTATTGATACAACTTGAACATATTTCTGAGAAATACATAATATCCTTGAGATCCACTGGGTGTCAGGGGAATTGCATAGGAAACAGAGGTGAGGAATGCTTTATATGTTTATAAATGTTCTGAAACTTTATCCCAGAGATTGCTAATCCTTGTTTCTTTTACCACACTGATAGCCCCTCTACCTCTGGAGAAAACAATTGCAACTATTCAATTCTAATATTTTATTTATTTCTTCATTTTTCCTGGCCCATAAATATTAAAATCATAACACTTCATGTATCATATTGGAAACTACCATTTTGATGGAGTATTTGTAACTGCTCAGTGCATGTTTTATATATTTTATATATTTTATATTTTCATTTTTGATAGATCTATAAAAGATACTAGATTGCCATCCCTGGAAAAGGGAAGTATATGCATAGAAAAACTGCATCAGTAACAATAAAAAACTTTTCCCTTTATGATTGCTAACAAAGATGGCAATTATGATGATGGCTTTGTGATATAGATTTCATAGACCTTAGGGGCTGGAAGGGGCCTCATGAGATCATTGAATCCAGCCCCCTGCCACAAGCAGGAAGTCTGCAGGGATCAAGTTATCCCAGCAAGATAAACATCCAAACTCTATTTGAACGAGTCCAGAGTTGGTGCTTGCTAGGCTGTATGAAGCTTCACCAGCTGTTTCACTTCAACATTGTTTCGGCTCGTTTCGAGCTCAAAACAGTGAAATCAAAATGAAATGAAACAAGGTCAGTCAAAGCATCTGAAAAGTTTCAAAATGTTTCAAATTTCAAAGCAGGCAGGCAAGTAGTTGGAGACAGGAGAGAGCCAGGGCTGCACTCCCAGCGGTTCCAAAGCCCCATGTGGCTCAACCCAGTGGGGAGTGCAGCCCTGGTTCTCCCCGCCTCCTCCTGCTGCCAGGCTCTGCTCCAGTTGGCTCTGCCAGCCCCATGGAGCTCACCCCTGGCCTAGCAGTGATTCCCGAGGGGGAACATAGGCTTCCAACGGAAGGGAAGTCCCGGTCCCCCCTCTGCCCTCCCATCAGCCGTGAGCACCAGGTTGCCCGGCGAGTCCTTCAGGGGTGCGACACTTCCTGGGGCTCTCTTTTTGCTCCCCACATACTTGAAAAAAAGAAAAAGACCTTTTTCAAATATATAGGGAGGATGAAGAAGGCACCAAGAAACGTGGGGCCCCTGCTAGACACGCTGGGCAATCTGGTGGTTGCACCAGAGGAGAAAGCAAACCTCTTTAACAAATTCTTCACCTCTGTTTTCTTGTGCAAGGACCAGGAGTCCCCAACCATGATTCAAGACAGACTCAAGGGGAACTCCTCCAGGAGGACTGGGTTAGAGTGCTTCTGGAGGGGCAGTACGTGTTCAAATCAGCAGGTCCAGATGCTGTCCACCCCAGGGTGTTAAAGGAGCTAGCAGGGGTTACTGCAGGGCCCTTGCCTCGGCTTTAAGAGCACTCCTGGTGCCCGGGGCAGGTTCCAGATGATTGAAAGATAGCCAATGTGTTCCCAACTTTAAGAAAGGGAGGACGGAGGACCCGAACAACTATAGGCCCATCAGTCTTACCTCAATCCTGGGGAAACTCTTTGAGAAGATCCAGGAGCACATCTGTGATGGACCAGCATCGGAGATAATGCTCAAAGGCAACCAGCACGGTTTCATTAGGGGCAGGTCATGTCAGACCAACCTGATTGCCTTCTATGATCAGGCTACAAAAGCATTGGATGTAGGAGTTGCCATGGATGTAGTCTTTCTGGACTTCAGCAAGGCCTTTGACACTGTCAACTACCCTATCCTCATAAAAAAATTAGGCAACTGTGGCATTGATGCCTACACAGTCAGATGGATTGCAAATTGGCTGAACGGTCGTACTCAGAGGGTGGTGGTGGACAGGTCATATTTGACCTGGGGGGAAGTGGGCAGCGGAGTCCCCCAGGGCTCGGTCCTTGGGCTCACACTGTTCGATTTCTTTATCTGCGATTTGGACGATGGGGTGAAAAGCGACCTGTTCAAATTCACTGATGATACCAACATCTGGGGTGAGGTGGGCATGCTAGTAGGGAGGGAAAGACTGCAAAAAGACCTAGATAGGGTGCAGGAGTGAGCTAACAAAAACAGGGTGCATTTCAATACTGACAAGTGCAGGGTGCTACACTTGGGCAGTACTAACCAGCTGCACACTTATAAGATGGGAAACTCCCTTCTTGAGATCATGGAGGCAGAAAGGGACCTTGGAGTCATTACCGACTCCAAGATGAACATGGGCCGACAACACAAGGTCACGGTCAGCAGGGCTAACCGGACCTTATTGTGCATCCACAGGTGCATCTCATGTAGGGCCAAGGAGGTGATCCTCCCCCTCTACGTGACACTGGTCAGGACACAGCTGGCATACTGTGTCCAGTTCTGGGCACCCCACTTCAAGAGGGATGTGGACAACATTGAGAGGGTCCAGAGGCGGGCCACCCGCATGTATCAACATCATAGTATCTAGAGTCAGAAGGGGCCTAGAGCAGGCCATCTAGTCTGACCCCCCCGCCAATGGCAGGAACAAGTGCCAGGGTCACAGGACCCCAGCCAAGTACCTACCTAATCTACTCTTAAAGATGCCCAAGGTGGGAGCAAGAACAACTTCCCTAGGAAGCCGGTTCCACATCCTAGCCACCTTAACTGTGAAGTAGTATTTCCTAATGTCCAACCTAAACCTGCTCTCCAGTAACTTGTGACCATTGGTCCTAGGTACCCCTGGTGGTGCCCGGGAAAAAAGAGCCTGTCCTATTTCCTGCTGATCTCCTCTCAGCAGTTTATAGGCAGCCACTAGGTCCCCCCTCAGCCTCCGTTTACTGAGGCTGAACAGGTTCAGGTCCCTCAGACGCTCCTCATAAGGCCTATTCTGCTGCCTGCATATCAATCTAGCGGCCCTCCTCTGAACCCTGTCAAGGCCGTCCACATCCCTCTTGAAGTGCGGCGCCCAGAACTGGACACAGTACTCCATCTGCGGCCTGACCAAAGCCGCATAAAGGGGGAGAATCACTGCC
>JAGPOW010003316.1:152013550-152065296 GCA_030014935.1 Caiman crocodilus | reverse complement strand
AAAGTCACCCATGACAATGACATCCCTCGTCCTAGCCGCCTCCTTAAGCTGGCCAGCAAATTGGAGATCCAGCTCCTCCCTCTGGTTGGGTGGTCTGTAACAGACACCCACCATTAAGTCCCTTTCCCCTTGTCCTCCTTGTAGCCTGACCCAAATCGCTTCCACCTGGTCCTCAGTTGCCCCCAAGTTGACACTTGATGCAGAGAAATGCTCTTTGACATAGAGCACAACCCCTCTGCTTCTTTTCCCCACCCTGTCCTTCCTAAAAAGGGCATAGCCATCAATGCCTACGGCCCAGTCATGGGTTGGGTCCCACCAGGTTTCCATGAGTCCAACCAAATCTGGGTCTTCCACAGTCACCAGGAGAGCCAGCTCCTCCTGCTTACCTCACATGCTGCGAGCATTTGTATAGAGGCATTTGAGGCAACCCACTGCCACCTCCCCCGCTCCACATGTTTCCCCCAAGCTACAACCACCTACTCTCGCCCGATTTACCTGGCTCAGTGGCAGAGCGTCCTCTCCTCTCCCGGTAGGCCCATTTCCCGGTGAAGCTAGTTTAAGCCCGCCGCACGAGATCACCCAACCTAGAAGATAAGAAACGCTTACGTTTAGGCGATAGGTGAAGTCCATCCTCCGCCAGCATGCTCCGCATAGAAAAATGCAGGCTGTGATCAAAGAATTCCAAGCCCACATCATAACACCAACCCCGAAGGCACTGATTTACGGCTGCGATACATGTCTCATGTTGCCTTTCTCGTTGACTCACCGGTAGAATGGAAGAAAACACCACCTGCGCTCCAGTCGCCTCGAGGTGTCTTCCAAGAGTCTTGAAGTCTTCAATGATGTCCTCCGGCCGGCCTCTCAAAGCATTGTTGGTCCCCGCGTGGACTACCACTAACGGATGGTAATCTGTGTGCCTCACAATCTTCCAGACGCACTCCGTGACATCCCGAACTCACGCTCCAGGGAGGTAGCAGACCTCTCGGCCCAAGGGATCAGGACGACAGATGGGACCCTCCGTGCCCCTGAAGATGGAGTCCCTGATGACCAGGACTCGATGCCTGTTCCTCCTTCGGGACCACTTCTTCTTCTCCACTTGCGATGATGGTGCATGATCGGCACCTTGAGGGGGGTGCTCCTCAGCAGTCTCCTCCAGGGTAGCCAGGGCCGCATACCTGTTCCTAAGTCGTACCTCAGATACAGGCTCTTCAGCAGGACGGGCTACCCTGGGTTTAAGGGGAACTTGCTGCCACCAATGAGTTGCTCTTCTGGGTCTGGGGGTGCTCCTCAGTAGGTTTCTGGCCCTGCAGAGAACAAAAATACATGTCAATTTCATGCTCTGCTGCCCGGATCCCCCGTAGCCTGCTCACCTATGCCTGGAGCTCCTGCAGCCGCCCCTCCAGGGCCTGAAGACAGCCACAAGAGGGGCAGCCAGGGGACGCCCCAGACATCTCCCCCACCCCCGCCAAGCCTCCTCAAAGCCAAGGTGGGGGAGGTGGACAGCGGGCCCCCCAGGGGCTGGGGCTGGGTGGCGGCCTCAGAGGTGCGCCGGGGGGCAGCACCTGGGAAGAGGGAGGGGGAGGGGGAGAAGCCAGGTCCCTGGCAGTGGCACTACGCATACTCACCATGTTCCTAGAAAAGGTGGTCTAGAAGAGGGCTGTCAAGTCCCTCTTCACTTCCTCCCTGCTCTCCTCCTGTGCAAACGCCAGCGCGCCCTTACAGAGTGCGCCCGTTTGCGCGCTCTGTTCGCACGCGGCTTGGGAGCGCGGCTCCCTGCTGGCTCAGCTATAAGCGATCCGGGAGACTCCCCTCCAGATCAGCTTCAGCTGCTGGCACAACCCCACGCACCACTTCTCTGCTGCTGCTGCTGCTTCTCCTCCTGTGCTGCAAGGGCTCGCGTGTAGCCAAGACCACACCTGAACCCTATCAGGGATCTTTTTGTCTCCCTGCTCTGCTCCTAACTGCCGAGCAGTGAGTCAGACCCTGCTTGTTAGTTTCAGTTAGATTTGAAATTCCCGCGGTTCTTCAGCTGCCAATCAGGAGTCCCAGTTCTCTGGAAGTGCCTGCCGGCAGCCTGGGCTCTGAAGCTCCTGGGTTGGGGGGGTACGGGTTTCTAGCCCAGCAACCCGCCTTGGCAAGCAGGTATCTCTCCCTGGAGCTTCCTCCAGGGATGCTCCTAGCCCCCTCCTGTTCCCTTGCCGGCTCCCTGTTTGCGCGCTCTGTTCACTCACAGCTCCCTGCCAGCTCAGCTATAACCAATCTGGGAGGCTCTCCTCCGAATCAGCTTCAGCTGCCAGCACAACCCCACTCACCGCTTCTCTGCCGCTGCTGCTGCTGCTGCTGCTCCTCCTGCACTGCGAGGGCTCACGTGTGGCTGAGACCACACCTGAACCCTATCAGAGGTCTTTTTGTCTCCCTGCTCTGCTCCTAACATGATCCGGGGACAGCGGGGCAGACCCTAAAATGAGGCTACAGAACCTGAACCTGTTCAGCCTTCACAAGAGACAGCTGAGGGGGGACCTGGTGACCAGCTATAAACTCACTAGGGGGGACCAGAAGGGTTTGGGGGAGACCTTGTTTCCCTCAGCGCTGTCTGGGATAACAAGTAATAATGACCACAAGTTGTTGGAGAGTAGGTTTAGACTAGACATCCACAAGAACTACTTCACTGTTAGGGCAGCTAGGATCTGGAACCAACTTCCAAGGGCAGTGGGGCTGGCTCCTACCCTGGGGGTCTTTAAAAAGAGGCTTGATGCCTACCTGACTGGGGTCATTTGAGTCAATTTTTCTTCCTGCCCAGGCAGGGGGTCAGACCTGAAGATATGCAAGGTCCCTTCCAACCCTACTTCTATGATTCTATGATCTCAAGATACATAGTTGAGTTGCAAGATGCGCCTCCTAAAGGCGATTCCACCAAGAAAAAGGGGGAAAAAAGCTATGACTAAGATATGTCTGGGGTACACAACCCCTCACTATTCTATTAATTCCTATGGGGAAAGTCATCCCAATTTACATGAATTTGACTTGCACAAAATTCCCCTGGAACACAATACTCATGGAAATCAAGGGTCTGCTGTACGGGGTAGAAGAGCTCTTCCTCACAGCATTAACTCACAGAACATCCATTCATCTGGGTCTACAACCCTATACAGTGCTACCCCAACACAGGAGATGGAAAAGCAGTGCTACTTCAACAAAACCCTGAGCAGGTAGGTGGTGCTGTTTCAGCTACCTGACCAAGCAGCAAGGAAGCCCAACAACCCATTTTGACTGGTTCATCTCCTGCTTCAGGAATGCTCTGTGGAAGATCAGGAACCTGCTTATGTACAGAAACACTAAACTCCCAGTCAAGGTCTGCATCAGAATGGGAGTGAGTGAGCTGCAGATGTACTACAGGAAGATGAAAGAAGATGATGGGGAGAAGACAATGGAGAACACATGGAAGAGATGAGACTGGCACAGACTGTTCAAAAGTAAGACCATCAGCGAGGACAATGATAAGGAAAAGAAAGAGGGCAATGACAAGAAGGAAGAGTATGACAAGGATGGCAAGGAGAAGGAGGACAACAAAGACAAGATGACAAAGCAGTGACAGGACTGGGGAAAGAAAGAGAGGTTGTAAGGGGAGGTGGGAGAAAGGAAGGGAAAGGGAGACAAAGTGGTATAGAGGCAGTTTGTATTTCTTAAAGCAGATAAAAGAGACGGCAGTAGACATGCAGGCATGGTTACTGTGATGGGGATGATGACAATTAACTATAGATGTGTGTTTGGACTGTAAGTGAACTGTGCTGGTCATGAGACAGGACAGTTAAAGTATAGGTGTGAATCTATTTATTTATTTATATAGAGTATATATTTTTGTCAGAAAAAATAAAAACTTAAAAGCTCTGCCACAGAGCTGGACAAAACAAAAGGATTGCTATTTATGCCAGGTGTTTTCAACTGAGGGTACATGTATCCCTTGGGGTACTTGGGATGGCCTATGGGGTTGCTCGGCAGCAGGCACCATTGCCACCACCACTGTACTGGCAACACTTCTGTTGGCATGCTCACTGATTGACCGCAGGGGACCTCCTCTGGGTCACCAATTGCCTGCTGGGGCCACCCCCCACACTGCTCATTGACTGGCCACCGGGGTAACTCCTTCCTTCTTGACCAGCCACTGAGGTACATTAACCCAAAAAGGTTGAAAACCCCTGATTTATGCTAATCAAAGACCCAAGTCACAAACTACTAACCTCTCAACACTTTTGCCTCTTGGCATGGTGAATAAATCATGCAAAAGAATGCAGAGAATCATAATGTCTGTAGTTCAGAGATATACAAGAAAA
Source organism: Caiman crocodilus (assembly GCA_030014935.1). Classification (NCBI taxonomy): domain Eukaryota; kingdom Metazoa; phylum Chordata; order Crocodylia; family Alligatoridae; genus Caiman; species Caiman crocodilus. The sequence continues at coordinate 152,060,965 of JAGPOW010003316.1, read as the reverse complement.
ATAATTCTTCTACAAAAATATTATATTCTATATTGTGTCTACAAAAATGTGGTGGTCTCGCTCATTCATCATAGGTCAATGTCAACTCCAGCCAAAAAAAAACCTGAATGTGTACAGTTCCTTTGTTTGACGTCTCGGAAGAGCGTTCAAGGAATAAAAGGAAAAGGAAACTTCCATGCTTTCTCACATTTGGAGATGTTTCCACCAGATCTCAGGTTAAGGCAGATTAGTGTACAAGGTAAGGAAACCTGCAATTTCATGACTAGTACAGTACCTGCCTGTAAATTAATGGAACATCTGACTTCCCAAGGTTATGAACGAAACGAAAAACCTTCTCAAGCACTTCAGGTTTTCTAGATTAAATTGCTTTATTTTATTTTTTCCTCCTAACCTCTTATTTATCTCCCAAGCCAACATGTCTTCCCCTATTAGGAAAATACTGAGACATGTCATTCAGGTTGTAATTATTCCTCCATTAAGCCTTCCATGAGAGAAAACTACAAAGCACTGGAATCAGGAATCCTCTTTTTTGGCAATCCCTCACAGTGGAGAATGTTTGTCTGCCATGATTGTCATTTCTGTGGATCTGAAGATGGCAAACAAGGCCAATCAGGGATCAACAGGCTTTGCTGCAACTCAAGCTTGTGTTCCCACACAGGGTGGTTAGCTCCAGACTCTTGATACAGTCCCATGACACTCTGTTTCTGTCACTTCCACTTTTCCATCTCCTGTTGTCATAATAAGGTTTCAAAGTACTGAGATCAAAGTACTGAGATCCATAGGCAACACGTAGGGGGTGCATGTGCAGGTGATCAACCACTGGGGGACCATGCCTCCAGTTGGTAATTGGCTGCAGGAGACTCTCCTCCCCCCGTTGCCGGTCTGGTGCCTCCCCCTCCCCCCAGACTCAGGAGGCACCAGTCACCCATGCTGAGAGTTTTGCGACAGATGTTTCCAGACTAGTGCAGCAGACTCTTCCTCCATTTGGGGCAGTCCTAGGCAAGAGTCTTCCATGAGTTGATGTCGATATTGCATTTTTTTCAAGTTGGCCTTCAAAACATCCTTGAAATGCTTTCTCTGGCTTCCTCCTGAGTGTACACCTTGACTGAGATGGGAGAATAAAACTTGCTTCAGGAGTCTGAAGTCAGACATCCATATGACATGGCCAGCCCTGGAAAGTTGATATCAGATTACCGTCACCTTGAGGTTTGCTTGCAAAAGGGTGCTAATGGTGGGTGTCTGTCTACCCACTGAATTTGAAGGCTCTTCTGTAGGCAGTGTTGACAGCAGTACTTCTCCAACAACTTGAGGTGTCTCCTTTATGTTGTCCACATCTCAGCTATGTACAGTAAGGTGGAATCACGACTGCTTGATAAACCATGAGCTTAGTTTTGAACCTGATATTATGATCTTTGAACATCCATTTCCTCCAGCATCCAAAGGCTGCACTTGCACATTTGAGGCAATGTTGGATTTCACTGATGTTAGCCATCTGCAAGTAATGGCTTCTGAGATATGAAAAATACTCAACATTCTCCAGAGTCTCACCATGAATCTGACTAACTGGAGCTGGGGACTTCATTAAGAGCTTGTTGATGGAGGACCATAGTCTTCTGAATGTCAAGCATCAGTCCAATGTTCTTGTATGCCTTGGTAAAGACATTGATGATTGCCAAAAGGTTTGCTTCTGAGCAAGCACAGACTGTAGCATCATCAGGATACTGTAGCTCAATGATTGAGGTTGGGGTGAAATTGGTTTTGGCTTGGAGTCAATAGCTACATCACTGTTCAAGCTCAGGATCACAAACATATTCATATCACCTGAGCTATGCCAGGAGCTGACAATCATTCTGCTTAGTTACATCACTCAAACTAGCTCCCTAACAATGGCTGCAGCAGAAGATCAGATGGAAAATGAATGTCAGCATTGCTCAAGGACCCAACCAAGTGACCTCTTCCACCAGTGCCTCAACAAAAAAACTCCCAGCAAATTCCAATCAACAACAATGGGAGAATGTTGACAGCACTTGAGTCCATCATCATCAGTGCCTGTGAAGAGACACTTGGATTCTTTACCAGAAAACATCAAGACTGGTTTAATGAGACTGACCAGGAGATCCAAGAGTTGATTGACTATAAGTGCAAGGCTTTTTGTGCTTGGCAGAACATCAACTCCAAGCAAAAGAAATTGAATCACCAACAGGCCAAAAGAGAGTTCCAAAGGAGGACCCACAATATGAAGAACAGATGGGGAGAAGACAAGGGGGAAGAGATTGAACATCTCATTGTCATCCATGATGTGTGTATTTTCTCAGTGTCACCAAAGCCATCCACAGTCAGAGCACTCAGGGACCAACCCCCTTGAGCGCTACGGATGAGGGAGATCTGATCAAGGAAAGGGGAGCCATTAATGCCCATGGGAAGAAGTAAATCTGTCCAACCCTTGACAAGGTATGGAAACCCATCAAGCAGATGAAGAATGACAAGGCACTGAGTGAATCCCTGCCAAAATCTTCAAGCAGGGGGAAGAGAAGCTCATATCACAGCTCTATACCTTCATCTTAAGGAACTGGAATGATCCTGAAGATGCCATGATTGTTACAATCTTCAAGAAAAGAAATAAGTCCAACTGTGGAAATTACAGAGGGATAGCTTTGCTGTCCACCACAGAAAAGATCATTGCAAGAACCCTCCTGAATCATCTCCTTCCACTTGCTGAAGAGCTTCTCCAGGAATCTCAGTGTGGATTTAGGACATCAGGAGGCACAACTAACATGATCTTCATAACTCACCAACTGCAGAAAAAATGCCAAGAACAACATAGCCTTTATACATGGCCTTCTTTGACCTCACAAAAGTATTTGCCTGCTCCATGGTCATAGGTGGTGGAAGGCCAGGGCTAATGGAGCATAGCCCCCCAAAAACTAATTTTGTAGCAGCCAGAGACAGCAGCAGCACCAAGGCACCACCATCCTGCTGTGTCCGGTGCTGCTCAGCATGCAGCCAGGCCAGCACCCCACTCAGCTACACTGCTTCAGCACCACTGTGATAGCACTGAGCCCACCACCTCCACCATGCGCTCCTCTGTTGCCACATAGGCACCCACATGTGCCTGCCTCACAATGGCCCTGCGGGAGGTGGGGAACAGAGGTCAGTGCCCCCAAATAATATTTACTTAGCCAAATAATATTTTCTTCTACCATCTACATCCATGATGGTATTCATACAGTCCTTCTTAGTAACAAATCTATCACAGGTCCCTTTGTGGTTAAGAGGGCCCTCAAAGTATCAGAGCTTTGAAAGTTATCAGTAAGTTATCCTTGACTTCTGGATAATCATTCTTGTTCAGGGTGTGTTTTAAAAGAAAGGATGTGTCAAGTAATATATTATCTAAAACAAATATCAGAGTATCTATACATCATTCCTCAAGGTAATTTGTTCTTATAGATTGGTTACATGAAATACAAGATATTAATATGAGCTCAAGTTTAAAAGGAACCTCTAAGTCATTAAGTCCACTACGTGCTATTGTTGGCAAATGCATCATATGACATCTGCCATAAGATTAGCAAGCTGCATCTAAAACCTATTTAATTTTCTCATCTCTGATAGTCCGATTGAAAGGCTATTTCAAAAATTCTATTGTATGACTTCCAGATTAAATTTATTCATGAGGATGTAGTCTCATGCTAACATTGTCCTTTAGTTTAAGCAGCTCATCATCCCTCCCTGGTGTTTAGGTCTATGATATATTGATAGGAAGTAATTATATCTGTTCTCAGCCTTCATTTGGCTAGACTAAACAAGCCAAGGTTGCTTCCCAATATTCCAGCTATTGGAAACTAGTTCAGAAAGGTCTGATCCCTCACCCACAGATGACAATAAATACACCATTATTTCTGCTGGAGTCTGACAAGACTTGTGGCAGTTGCATGTTTATTTAATGCTGCCCATTAACATGTATCAACAGCATTCGGGATGATCAAAGATCTGCTTAAATCAAATTGGCTGTGGAACTGAAAAATAAACCATTTGACAATGTTTTTATGTAATTTATTTTTACAGTTTATCCCCTATTGTTTTTACATTTGAGCATTATAGGAGAGAGGACCAGTTGGGGGTTGTTACTATTTAAGCACTGACAACATACTCAGTGCTTTCCATTACACAGACTTAAGACTAAAATCTTTAGGCAGCGACTGTCGAAGGCCATGATTCTGCTATCAGATCTGTTCAGAAAACCCTTCCCCTCTGAGTTTTAGGTCCTACTTGGGTAGTCCCTATCCAAATCATAGGCTGCTTTGAGTTTGTTTACAATTATTGGCTTCTTTGGGACTTCTCATGCGAGTCAGAAGTACTCCTGTGAGCACAATTTACATGACTAGGCCTAAAATTCCATCGTATTCTACTTCCTTTTGCTATTTTCACATTTGCTCAACATCTTCAAAGCCAAAGCTTCTCAGGGCTACTCACTTACAAAGCATGCCTAAAGAGTTGTGTCTAACATATTAAAATATCTACTGTCAAACGTCATTGAAATGATAAACCCAAAGCTTAGTGCCATCTTTAAAAGTTATCCAACTGTTTTTTCTTGGCTGTTCTTCCATTCATACTCATACAGGAAAATTAAGGTTTATCAAATAGCAATTCATAACAGAATTTGAAATGAAGAGCTGATGTATGTTTTTGTCCACTGAATTGTTACAAACAGCCATTCATTATTTAAGTTTTGAATCTTTAAACATTAATTACCAAGACAAATAAAGGCCCAGCCCCGCAGCTTATGCAAATCAATATACTACCAATGACATCAAATAAAAAATGGTAAGATATCATGCCAAAGATCCAGCCCTGAGACTTGACTACCCACTAACTAGCTAGAGGGAAATGTACTGCTGCTAAGCACTAGGGTAGCCAATTCAATTCAGAAGAGATTCGGCAGCTGAATCTCCAAATCCAAATCGAACCAGGAGACCAACTAAATGGTCCAAATTAAATCAGAAGCCTCCGATTTGGAGGGCATGGATGTGGGCACGTGCCCCTGGATTTATGTGGGGCGGGCTGAGTTGGGCTGGGCTGGGCTGCATTCTGGGCAGCTAGCCCAAGCCACCTGCCCCGTACAGATCCAGGGGTACATGCCTGCTCCCATGCCCTCTGGTCCAGCAGTGCACAGTGGCGAGAGCTCCCCTCCCCGAGCCCCGTGCGCCCCCGCCTCGGCTGGGCAGCTTGTCACCAATCCCTCCCTCACTGTAAGGGTGTTGATCTGCCCCCCACACAAGCCTCTTCCCTCCCCACTCACCCACCACAACAGATATACCAGCTGGAGGCAGCTGTGTCCAGCATTGTGAGGAGTGCTGTGTGTTTAGTCTATGGCTGAATCTCCAAATCAACACCAAATCTCCGGGTACAAATCAGCCAAATTGAATCACTGTCCCTCCAAATTGGCTGAATCTGAATCCGAAGCAAATACCTGCCACTTCACATAGGCCTACTAAGCACCAATGAGTTTGATTGGGTTTCTTGTGCCTGGAATGTCTCAGGCAACAAACAATGCCCTCAAAATCCAGGTATAGTTTCAAACTTCTGTGTCTCCACCTTCTCCTGCTGAACCACCTCTAATACACTTTCTTGTTCCTATTAGCCACCACTGTAGCACTAGCTACAGATGAGGTCCCTGGATGTAACCTCCAGTCTCCTTTCCGTTGTCCCACCCTGGAGCCAGAGGGAACTTCTCAGGTCACTAGTCCTCAATTTATTTTTTCTACAGAGTAGACTTTGGATGCCTGACAGTTTGTCTTTGGGCACCAGTTTCCCTATGTTTTTTCCTTACAATACTTTAACATGCCTCATTTAAAAAATGAAATCACTATTTCCTTCTTAGCTATTGTTTTCATACCCAGGCCCTCTATTTCCAGAAGCAAGATAGGCTCTGTAACTATACTGACTGATCCCACGCCAAATTTCACAACATCCATTGTATCTTGAAAGTCTGTAACAGAAGAAAAAATCATATTTCTGATAAATATTATGTGCTTACATCACTTTTCTTAATGAGTGAATGGCTATTGTAACACACCCAATTAGTCATTAGCTCTGTGATTCAAAACTGTGCCATTCACAGCTTCACATATGCACTGTTGACTCCCCTTATATTAGTTTAACTGTCTGAATGGTTCAAAAAAATTAAAATGCATCTGAACTGAGTTCTTACCAGCTAGCAATGTAGAATCCTCAGTGTTTGGGAATTTCCCTTGAAGCTAGAAACACCTGTTATTGAGGCACACTGTACATGACACAGAGGATGTTTTTAACAGAGTGCTATCAGAGGGGAAACAAAACTTCATCAAAGTAATTCCACATGCTAGTTTTAACAGTAGTATCAATTCAATAATGAATGCCTTTCTATAACTACTATCCTATGAAAACTCTTTATTTTTAAATTTCTTAATAGAATATATAGTATGATGTTTAATCAAAATGTATTCCCTAAATCTGCATGCAGTAGAAGGTAAAGCTTCATGGACAATAAGATTTCATGGGAAAGATCCAGGTTATCTAGCTTAATCTACCACATAAGGACTTCCACAAGGTAGATAGGGGCTTTGCAAACAAAAAGTAAAAATTCAGCCCAAAACATAAGTGCTATGAAAAGTTAAAAAAAACCCAACACTGCCACCAAGATTGTACACACTATATATAGTCATTATTGCCACTTTCTCCTACTTGGCCATAAATGCTTTTTGTTTTATAAACATGCAAATTTAACATCCCAGTTAAATTAGCCAGAGAACACCTAACATACTGTTCCATAATACAGTGGAAACATACTGTGGCTTCAACCATAAATTTCTGTATGAAGTATCTAGACCAAAAAAAACCATAGATCAGAACTCAGTCCATTAACACCTTAACATAATGAATGACTTGCAACTAAGTATTACTTGGCAATTTTTTTAACATCTCAGGTGTTTCAAGGCCATGTCTCAAACCCTAATGCAGCTTCTAGTGGCCATACACAATACAAAACCACTATTGATGCTGGCTGGCTACGAAGAGAAGCCAAGAACAGAAAGACACAAATGCAACCTTCCTTCTCCTTCGTACTGGCAATGATCAGGTTTAGGAGAGGCCTGAGGCATACTGATAATGATAAGCAGAGACTACTTTTATACCCGCACACCTGTCCTTGTATATCAAGGCCATCCAACTAGCAGCCCGCAAGCGGCACACAGTTCACATAGGACTAACATGCGACCCACAAGCTTCTGCCCAGCTGCCTCTCCCCTCACTGCTTTAGATGCAGCAGCAGCAGCTGGGGTCTCCAACCTCCCCCTCCCTACCTGGCTTCTGCTTCCAGCGCCTGCTACTGGGGACAGAGCAGTACAGCAGGAAGGGGTTAGGATGCCCACTCCATATTTGTGGCAAGGAAGGGGGTTGGGCTACCCATGCTGGATTCAGCACCAGAGGGGGAGCTACCCATGCAGTGTGACCAAACATGAGCAGCCAACGAGAAGCTGGACAGCCCTGCCTGGAATTAATATAGAACATAAGTTTCCAATCGTATGAAGCTGGCCCCTTTCACTGATATTGAATTAATTTTAAAACTCCCAAAGAAAAAGCATGGGGGTTGACTGTATTTACGTGAATCCATGACAACTTCAAATTTAAGATGATCCCACAATAACAAGAGTATACACATGCAAAATTATTTAATAGATTGCATAGACGTTAGGGCTGGAAGGGATCTATTAGATCATCAAGTCTGACCCCTGCCCTGGGCAGAAAAGAGTGCTGGGGTCAGATGACCCCAGTCAGGTGTTTGTCCAATCTCCTCTTAAATACTTCTCAGGGAGGGGACAGCACCACCTCCCTTGGAAGCGTATTCCATATTTTGGCAACCCTCACTGTAAAGAACTTTTTCCTGATGTCCAATCTAAATTTGCTCTCCCTCAGTTTATGGCCACTGTTTCTAGTTACCCCAACAGGTGCCCTGGTAAACATTGTATCCCCTATTTCCTGCTGTCCCCCGCAATGAGTTTGTAGACAGTCACAATATCACCTCTCAGCCTTCTCTTGCAGAGGCTGAAGAGGTTCAGGTCCCTCAATCAGTCCTCCTAGGGTTTTTTTCTGTAGGCATTTAACCAACCTTTCTCTGACCCCTTTCCAGATTATCTACATCCCTCCTGAAGTGCAGCACTCAACACTGGACACAGTACTTCAGCTGCGGCCTGACCAATGCCACATAAAGGGGAAGTATCACCTTCTTAGACCTGTTTGTGATGCACCTACTTTTGCAAGAAAGTGCAGTTAGCTTTAGTTATTACTTTAGCACATTGGCGACTCACGTTCATTTTGGAGTCAACTACAACTCCGAGATCCCTTTCTGCAGTTGTACTACATAGAGTGGTACCTCCCAGGCTATAGCAGTGTTGATGATTCTTCTTTCCCAGGTGCAATACATGGCACTTACCTTTGTTAAACTGCATCCTATTCTGTTCTGCCCACTTCCCTAGCCTATCCAAATCTGCCTGAATTCACTCCATGCCCTTCAGTGTGTTCATCTCCTTTTGTAGTTTGGTGTTGTGTGCAGGCTTGGACAGGGTGCTTTCTACTCCCTTGTCCAAGTCACTAATGAAGATATTGAACAATACTGGTCCCAGGACAGAGCCTTCAGGGACTCTGCTGTCCACATTTCTCCAGGTAGAAACCAACCCATCCACCACCACTCTCTGGGTGCATCCCATAAGCCAGTTTGTCACCCACCAGACTATGAATAATCTATATTGCAACTGTTTAGTTTATTTATAAGAAATGGGTGCAACACTGTGTCAAAGGCCTTTTTAAAATCTAAGTAAATAACATCTACCTTTATTCCTTCATCCAAGCATTTTGTGACCCAGTTGTAAAAAGAAATCATGTTAGTCAGGCAGGATCTGACTGCTATGAACCCATCCTGCTTACCCTGTAGCATTATTTTACCCACTGGTCCCCCACAAATGTTATCCTTAACAATTTTCTCAAAGGTCTTGCCAAGGATAGAGGTAAGGATGGATGGATTATGAATTACTTATCACTATAAGGTTCCTATGCTGCAGTCTAGGTCAGCTCTGCATGACTCAGGCAAGATCCAGATAGCCAGAAGCACTGGTGGCAGCTTTGGGCCTGGCCAGGTTGAGGCCAGAGGGGCTGCAGCCAAAGTCAGAGCTGAAGGTAATGGAGGGGAGGAGTGTTTTGGGGGGGAACAGGCTGTATGGTCTCCCTTGTTCTTCCTGTGTTGTTCTCAAAAGACCGACAAGTTAAGCTTATCTATAATAATAATAATAATTAATAATAATAATAGGCTTATTCTAGCTGTCTGGAACACTCTGATTTGTTATCTTGGCAGCCAGTTGCAATGCTTACTGAAACAACCAATCTGAGCACTCCAGACAGACAGAATATGCATGTTATTATTATAGTTCTTGAGGCATTTCAAACAGATATGCAGGCAAATCAGAGTTAGAATGAATCACTGCCCCCCCACCCCCCTCCTGCAGGTCAGGGGCTGCACAACCCACCAACAGCTTGCTCCCTGGTCATGGGAGATGCAGCCAGGCTCTGAGAGAGAGAAACAAAGATCAGACCCCTCACTGTTTTGGGTTTTTTTCCTTGGCAGACCCTGCTTGCATGAGCTGCCACTGGGTCACAAAGCTCCTCAGTCGGGGGGGGTGAGGGCACAGTGCTTCCCTCCATGGCAGCAATACCCCCAGGGCTGTCCAGGAAGGGTGCTAGCTGCATGGGTGCAGCCCCAGCTTGCAGGGAGCATCCACTGGATCCAATGGTGCACAGTCTGGGCATACTTGAAGAAGCGTGGGCTTGGCAGGCTTCCAGCAGCCTGTGCACCATCCTGCCACCTGGGACCACCCACGAATGGCTGGTTGCCCTGGGAAGGTAGCAGGAGGGTGGCTGGGTGTGCTGGCAGCTGAAGAAGGCAGCAGGGATGGTGCATGGGCCACCAGAAGCCTGCCAAGCCTGAGCTTCCCTAAGCACGCCCAGGCTTCCAGCACCCCATGCACCATCTCCACTGCCTTCCCTTGATAGGGCCCTTGTACACATGAGGAATATTGCTGTAATTTCTTACATAGCAAAATAAAATACATGGGATGTGTTTTAGTTTGCTATGTAAAAAAGTAATTTAAATTGAACTACACCACCGAAAACATACACTGTAACAAAATTTAATCGAAACATGCCGCTGAATATGTACACTGTTATGCAATTAAATTGTTAAAAAGCACAATTAAACCACTAAAAGGGACAATCTACTCACATGTACAAGGGCCCTCTTATTCTATGACTATAAACAAATCACAAGGTCAGGCTTTTGATAAAATATGTGTTTATATTCCTAAGCCTGTGTTTACACATGGACAGCTTTATGTAGTCTTGTTGAGGGTGAGAAGCATAGGCGGCAGAAGGCTGGTAATAACAGGGCTTAGCCTTTGCAAATGCAGGCAGCCCAGGTGTGGGCTCTGGTTGGCTGCAGTGGGGAAGAGGGGCATGCACAGAAACAAGGAGCCAGAGCCTGCAAGTGACTGAGAAATCAGCCTGTCCCGCCTGTGTGTGGAGCAGTGCCCAACAAGTAAGTGTGTAGATGAGAAGCGGTGCAGGGGAGGGAACAGGTATGGGGGGTGCAGATCGAGGCCCCTGCAGGGGGTGAATGGGGCCCCAGAGAGTGTTGTGGGACGCTCACTTCCAGGCAGCTTGTCTAGGGGTACAAGGGGGGCTTTCGCTGCTGCCCACAACAACAGAGCAGGCCCAAGAGATATGTGCCCCCCCATCTGTGTTTTGTGTGAGGCAGAGGCAGCTACTGCTGCAAGCTGCACTTGGCAGCTGCACAATGCCAGATACCTCGCACAACCAGGCAGGCAGTAGAGCCAACACACAAGTAGCATATGGTGTCGTGCTGCTCCTGACGCATCAGCAGCAGGGTGCAAAGTGCAGCCCACAGCAGCAGCCCACCTCCACCCTACACACAAATTGGGGGAGATGTAGCCCCTGTGCCTATCCCAGGGGTGCATGCAGCAATGGGACCCCCCACAACCCTGGATGAGCTGCCTGTCCTCCAAGCATCCCATGACCCACCCCAGCACTGGGGCACTGTTCACGCCAGCCCCTGCATGTGACTCTGCCCCACTCCCTCCCCTCACTTCAGGGGCCTTGATCTGTGTCCCCCCTGCCTCCCAAAAGAGTTACTTGCTGGGGAGAAGGGGGCATGCACATGCATGCTTGTGAATGCACACCCTTAGCCCCCCCCATTATATTTTTTTCCTCCACCGACGGTGAAAAGTTTTGATTCTGTTAAAGTATTCAGTCAAAGGATAACTCAAAATCCTGTATATAAAGAAATACTTTTGCAATAAAAATGTTAATCGCAAATGTTTTGTGGGTTTCAGCTAGCAGAATGATAAAGCTTCTTTATTCAGGGAGCAGTACCCTGCCTACTGTTCTGCACATCTTGTTGATCCCTTCTGCATTCCCCCTGCCAATGTAACCATTTATACATAACACTCTTAAAGGTATCCACACATCTTCTCCCTTTATCTGTATAGCCCAGGTAACTTGGGTATATACTCCCCTTCTCCAGTTGAAGGGGATTGTTAGCTGCCAGGTGTGCTGTGGGGTGCAAACTACAGACCACTTAGTTTCCCTCCATCCCTACAGAACCAGGCCAAGACAGTCAGGGAACTTAACTATATACACATTTATTTACATGAATGTATCACAGGGAAAGGAATATGGATATAAACATATGTACAGTGCATATAAGAGATCTAAACCAGTAATATAAACAATACCTTCCAGGTAAATGACATAAAACCTTATACCAGTGCTCCAGATACAGGTAAGTCACAGGTAAGTATCTGATCCGAAACAGATAAACCCCAAAGATAAACTCAATCGGGAGGGGAAACTCCAATGCCCTTGGGCTTTTTCAAAGCCCTATAAAGAAGCTGGTAACCTTAGGGGGGCCCTGTCATTGGGACCTCCCCTTTCAGGAGCCCTTAACTAACCGAGTGGGGGGAGGGAACTCCCCTCCCCTATAGGAATCCTCTTTTCCCTGCAACTCAAGGCTCCCAGGCCTGGAGGGTGGTCCTCGTCCTCTGTGCCAGGCTGCTCTCTCACCTGCAGTGGGTTTCGGAGGAGGTGTGGGTAGGTCACTGTCCCCTGGAACAGGGCTCTGCTACACAGGGCTTCTGGGGCCTCTGGCTTGGCCCGGTCTGCTGGCTCAGTAGTCCGATCACCATATGGCTCTCCGGACTCAACCTTTTGCTATGGGTCTGAGGTCTGGGCTGCCTCATGAAGCACTAGGCTCAGTCCACTCCCAGACCCTCCATGCAGCACCTATTGCACTGAGCTCCCAACCTCGTTCCGGGGGTCGAGGACCTGAGCCACCCCAAGCGCTCCAAAGGTCCTACTCCATGCACCGTCCTGTGCACTGTGTCTCTGGCCACTTGCCAGAGGTTGCAGACCCGAGCCGCCTGATGCAGCTCCCAAGGTCTAAACATTGTGTGCAGTTCTGCGCACTGATAGCCTAGCTGCTGGAGCCATCTGCCATTCCCTGCTGATGGAAGTCTTCAGGGGCACTTCTGGGCTACTGCTTCACTCTGCTTTGCAGCTCTCCTCAGCTCTTCTAAGCCCTGCTCTTCTTGCTCCCAGATGTGTTCCCCTCATGCTGGGTACGCGGCTCCTTTTATATGCTCCAGGGCTCCACCCCAAAGTCTTCCAGACCTGAGTGTTGCAGTCTTCAATCAGATCCTGGGACCGGGGGGGGGGACGACACTCCTCTCTAAACATTGGAAGTTTAGTTCAGCTCATAGTTAAAGCACATTTTAACAGGTCTCTATTAGTATTTGTGTTGGCTTTTTAGCTCTAAATGATCGTCTCAGTTTCTCTGCAGTCTTAATCCTTGTTGGTTCAGTTCTTGCTAGGTTTCCTTGTTCAGATGTGTCTACTTCTGTGTCATTTTCAATCTCCTCTTTTGTTTCTTGTTGCTTTGATGTTAGCTGTTTCCTTTGGTAAATCTCATGATGCTGCTTCTTTTCTCCCCTTTATGAGCTGCAAGTGTTATCTGTTACTTCTTAGTACCTGTCTTTTCATTGTGACTACATTATAGGATCTGGCAGCTAGTTGATAGGAACTAGTTCTTTTTTGTTGCCACTTTCGTCCATCTGAAATAAGCACCGTGTCTTCGTTGTTCAGTTGTGGCAACTCCCTGGAACCCCTGCCATAGTACCATTTTTATTCAAGTTTGTTGCATTTTTTAAAATGTTTTCACAACTTGCTTTTCATTCTAATGAGCATCATCCACAAGATTTGGCAGCCTGGTTTTGAGTTTCCTGTTAAACAGTTTTTCTACTGGGGACAATCCATGTTTCATAGGTGTTGCCCTGTAATTTAAGAATGACAAGTAAACATTGATGTGCGAATCTGTACTTTTTTCAACAATCTCTTAATCCTTTGCACTCCATTGTCTACCAGAGCTTTGGTTTGTGGGTATTTAGGACTTGAAGTGTGATGGAATCCATATTTGTTTGCAAACTCTTTAAACTCAAGACAGTTGAATTGAGGTCTGTTTTCTGTTCTCACAAGTTGTGGAATCTCATGTCTAGCAAAAATCAATTTGATGTGGATTATGACACGATTTGCTGTTGTGCTTTTGAGCAAAGCAATTGCAGTATAGTGAGAATAATAATCCAGCACCAGAATTTCCTGAATTCATAAGTCAGTCAATACCCACTTGATACCACACAGCTACAGGCTCTTCCATGACCATCATGGGGTCTTTTTTTTGCACTGATCTGTATTTTAGGCATGTTGTACAAGCCTTTACAGCATCTTCCATATCCTTATTTATGTCAGGTCAATATAGAGCAGCCCTTGCTCTCCTGTTTTGTTCAATGCCTAGATACCTCACATGTATTCTGTTTAACATGTCTCTCTTTAGCACTGCTGGAACGAGTCATGAGCCTTTGAACAAAATGCTATCCAGTACTGTCAGCTCTTCCGTGAACTGAGAGTAAGGACTAGGTATATGTTTTCCAGGCCAACCAACACAAATAGCTGTTATCACTCTTTGCAATGTGGTGTCCTGAGCAGTAACTTCTGCAATTAGTGTCCACATTTATCTGAAAGGAATCACTCTTAAATTAACATGGACTACGTCTCAGTCTGGAATTCTGTGACTTTCTGTTATGCCATATGCTCTGGACAACATAATTGCAATAAGATGTTTTCCTGGTGTGTACTGTATGTCTAGCTCATACATTTGCAGTTGAAAGAAGTGTCTCTGTAAACTGGTGACATGTCTTTTAGAGTAATAGTATTTTAGTACCAGAGCCTTCATTATTTTTTCTTTCAAGTTTCTAAATTCAGCTTCATGTTCACGTTCCTATGTCCACTAATCATTCTTTTGCAGGAGTGATCTAAGGTGTTTGGTCTGCTCTAACTTAGGTAGATATTTCCCTAAAAAACTGATCATTCCCAGCAATTCCCTTTGCACTCCTTACTTATCTGTGAGTGTGGCATCTTTGTACTGGCATTAACCCTTGCAGGATCAATTTGCACTCCTTTCTTAGAGAGCTTTTTCCCCAGATATGTTATTTCTTTGACCCTAAATTTGCGTTTTTTTGTTCAGTTTCAAACCTGCTCCATGAACTCTTTCTAGGGCTTCTTGCCTCAGATCCATTCTCTTAATCAAACCTAGAGTTTTGCCCATTTGAAACCCCTATAATTGGCACTAGCTTTCCTGGGACTGTTACAAACTGGATTTTTACTATATTACCCTTGTATCTAACATGCAGCGCACAAACACCCATGGTTGCAGTCATGTTCCCATTGTGATCTAAGTCTCACTTCTTTATTCTCATAGCACACAGATTTAGTTTTCATTTTTTTAATAATATGTTCTGGTATTACAATGACCTGTGCCCCTGTATTAATTTAAAAGTTACCATTAGTCCATTGGTGCCCAGGGTAATTGTCCAATCCTCAGAAGAATTAACTTCTTCTTGTACTGTGCCAATGAGGAATTCTTCCTTTCCCTCATTGTGTAGAGCATGCACCTAATATTTCTTGTGTGTTGCATCCTGCAAACTCTCGCGAAGTGATGGTCTTTTGCATTTGTTGCAGCACTTACCAAATGCAAGTATTGCATGGGTATGTGGCAACCCCCATAGCACCTGCAGCTGACCATTGTTTCTTTTATCAATTATCTTTGGCTTCCGATTGCCTCTTTCATAGTGAGGTCCTCCTTTCTGTATTGTTTGTGTGTTGCCTTAGGTTTTTGTAGTCTTGTAATCTTGTCTAGTTCAGCTTGCTGTGTTTTTTCCTCCAGCTTCTGCAACCTGGCATTTGTTATCTCAGTTGCTTGGCACATTCTAACTGTGTTTTCCAAATTCAGCTCAGGATCCCCTAGCAGTCTTTTCCTGAAGCTTGTATCCTTTATGTCCAATATTAATTGGTCTCTGATCATGGACTCTTTTAGATCTCCAAAGTTGCATGCCTGGCTCAGCAGTCCAAAGTCTTTGACCTACTCCTCTATTGTCTCACATTCCTTCTGCTGTCTCATGTGGAAATTATATCATTCAAAAGTTTAATTTTGTTTGGGTATACAGTATTCCTCAACTTTTTTTATTACTATGCCATAGCTTTTCTATTCTGCTTCTGACATTTGTAGGCTATTATAAAGAGACAGAGCTTCTGGGCCTGCTATATTTTAAAAAATAGCTATCTTGTGTGAATCTTCCTGCTCTATAGCTCCACTGGCCATCATATATATGGTAACGCTCTGCTTAAATGTCTTCCAGTTTTCTGCTGCATTGCTGCACAGCTTTAACTACTCCAGAATTCTGAGATGCTCCTTTTTTTTTGTCTTTCTTTGTACCCCACTCCTGGTACCATGTGTTGTTCTTAAAAGTACATGAAGTTAAGCTTATAGAATGATAAGGCTTGTTTATTCAGAGAGCAGTACTCTGCCTACTGATCTGCTGTTCCCTCCTGCAATCCCTGGGCCACAATATAACAAGTTATACAAAACTCACTTATAGGTATCCACACACTTTCCACCCCCAGCCCCACCACCCCAAGCTGCACGCTATGGGTCTTCTCCCCGAGGTGTTCCCCACCCCCACCACACAGTCTCCCCTGCTGCATAAATTTCCTGGCCTGGTACAGGCAGTGGTTCAGCTCCAGCTTTGTCCCCAAGCCCAGAGCTGAAGCCAGTGGTGAGCTGTGTCTTGCCCTGAGCCAGTATTCAAATCTAAGATGAGGCTGCCTTCCATTGTTAGGGGCCTACTCAAGGTCATAATTACACAGATTTCACAGAAATCACAAAATTCGTGGGGAAAAATATACTAAAAATAAAATGCTGGCTCCCCAGTGGGAGCCAGCAGTCCTCCCTGCCACATAGCCCATCCGGGGGAAGAGCAGAGGGAGGCAAGAGCAAAATGGCTGCTGCTGCCAACCCTTGCTGCTCACTGGTGAGAGGACTGCCTGCCATGTGGCCCCACCCATCTCCACCAATCAGCAGTGGGGAACAGGGCCTCATGGTGGACAGCCCTCTCAGCCAATCAGCAGCAAGGGGAAGGGACATACAACAGACATCCCTCTTCACCAGGGGGCAGGGTTACTGGGGCCCCTGGGCCAATCAGAGGCATGGGGGAATCCCAAGCCATGATAAGCCCTCAAAAATGGCAGCTGGCCCCATAATCTTCTTATGAAATCAGCAGGTACCTCCTGGAGTTAGGTAGACCCACATCCATGGTGTTTTGGGGGTGGAGGCAAAGCCTTGTATTAGATTCTTAGGGCACTTTTACACACACGTGCCATCAAAGGTGTTTTAGTTCAAAAGTGCACCACCACCATTTTTCCATGCTGATGTACATTTTGCTGTTTATACAACTGCAAGCAATACAGCGTGGTGTGCATCAGCTTGCATGCAGAGCAGACTCGATTAATCAAATCTGCTTCAATGCATCAGATCTCCAGAACATTACAGTAGGAAAAAGTGTGTGTGTAAATGTCCTTTAAATCAAGTCAAGTAAATATGGGAATTTCTGAATAAATCCAGCCAACCTTAGATTCTTTGGCTCTAACTTATCTTCTATTAAATTGACTTTATTTTAACCCTTGCTATCCTTAATGCATTCTGCTGCAGTTGGATCATGACTCTCCATAACTCTTGCTAAGCTAAAATGTTCTTCATTTAAAGACATTTGGACTGCAATGTTAAGATTCTGAACAACAGGGTAGAACATTCTCTTTAATGGACACAGTCATCCATTACCGGGGTGAAAAGAAAAAATTCAGAAAAAGCAATTGAAGCCTCTGCCCAAAAATCAGAATGAAACTCCTTTGATGTTGCAAAAAGATTGGTTAAGTTTCTTATTTATTTTCTCCTCCTTCTGTGCTTCCTTGCTTAGGCTGAGAACAAGAGGAAAATACTAAACTACCAGGAGAAAGATTGTTTATATGTTATTTTTAGCCTTCAAAATACTGAAAAATTAACAAGAAAGATTTGTGGCTTCCCAATATTTTCAGTTTGATAGCCACAGCAAATCAGCTTGAATATGATTATTTAAGTCCCCCAAACACAGTTTGAGGGCTACCCATTGTTACAGCCTTGAGGCAAAAGCTTTTCTGCTATAATCCCATTAATTTTAACTGCAACTCCACCAAATGTTTGTTGTCTTTCTGGAATTCTCGCAGCCTTTAACCAGAAGGTTCTGCCTTTAAAGTCTCAAATTAACATCCTATGAGGGATGCAACCCAAATCCTTTTAAAGAAAAGGCAGGCACTTACAAAACAAGCAAATAATGGATTATTTGTCCCCTTGCCTGAGCCTTTGCATACACAGTGTAATTAGTACACTGGAAAGTGCTGTGCAAAGTGTGCATCCCCACACAACCAGATTTTAATTAAAGTATTTAGCATGTATGGCTAGGTACAGACATTCAAAAAGCCTGACGAGGAATAGCTCTAACTTACATGGTTTTCTATAAGAGGTATAGTTTAGATCAGTTGCAAAGAGAACACACATTACCCCTTTGGTAGGGAGTGCCAAATCTTAGACTGGAGTTCTGTCATTTTTAAACCAGTCTATGGGTGTGTCTACACATGCATTTATGCATGCTTAAATTTAATGTGCTTCAGCTTAATGCGCATTAAGGCAATTTATGCTCATGTCTATACTTGCATGCATTAAAACACATTTATGCTGCATGCATAGACTAACATGGGACTAAAGTTAGTCCCAAATCAGTCCATACACAGCATGAATGCACCTTAACATGTCTACATGTGCATTAATGCACTTCAGGTATTCACGCCTAAATTTGATACTTGCTTTTGCAGGTATCAAATTTAGGTGTGAATAGCCTAACATTGCCATTTTTAAGGTGCATTAAGGCTGCACATGTGTACACGTATGCCCTTTATGTGCCTTAAATTCAGCTAAAGCACCTTAAATTGGTACATGCAGATGTGCCCTGTGTATGCCAAATTTCTGTTCCAGGTATAGACCAGTTTTGTGTGCTAAACTTCTGTTTTGTTACGGGTATAATACACCAGTTTCTGATCTCTTGTACCACTAAAAGTATAATGTCTTTACCTGGTCTTAGACTACAAGTAATCTGCTGTGAAACATGAATCACTCCACCTTGCAGTGAGTTTGTTCACTCAAAGGTTTATGAGGATACATTCCTGACTATCCCGTTGCTGGCAGTCCTCTGACTGCTAACCCACACTTGTCTTATCTGGGTTAACCTGTGTAATCTCCTACTATTCCAGGGCTATTTTGACAGAATTTTACTTCTCAATCTAGATGTTCACAAGCAGCCAGGAGAACCCCTTTTCAATACCAGGCACTAGTGGACTCAGACGCTCATCAGCAGAACCATGCCTCCCAATGTGGGCACTCCGTAGAGGGCCCATGGGCCAGATACATTCCACAAAGAAGTTGGATACAGGTTGTGAAGATCTGACCTAGCACAGGGTGGCACAGATCAACCAGAAAATAGCTGCGCTGAGCTGCCCATCCCCTGTGCAACATCTTCAGCAGTCCTTCCTGCTGCTCTCATGCCTGCAGTTACCCTTGCTGCAGAGGAGCCAGGTATCTTCAGCAAGGGTAAATACAGGCAGATTGGGTGCTCTGGAAGGATGGATATTTGTGGCCTATGGCAGGAAGACGCGTCATGAACTTTGGCCCAGAATAACAAAAGGTTGCCAACTCCTGCCTTAAGGTGAAGAATTACCCAAATGAAGGCCCAAAGACCTCTTAAAGATGCTGAAGGCATCTGTTGCTGCTGCTACTACTCCTTCCTTGCCTCATAGCCTCTCACCCACCTAAAAGTCACACAGTTCCCTTTGCTAGCAGAAGCATGTAGAGGAAGGAATTTGGAAAGCTTCTTAGTATATAAAAATGGAGCCCCAGGGTGGGAAGAAAAGATGAAGGTAGCATGCCAAAATTATGGGAAAAGAAACAATTTATCATTGTTGGCAGGGAGACTAGGACAAACTCCTGTGCTTTTTCTGATTTACTTGAATACTTGATAGTACTCAGAGATGATTGACTTCCCAGCTGATTATGGCATCATGCTTCTCCATGATGGATAAACTCTTATCTTGTTGCTCTGCTTCTGCAGCTCAGGTGTGAGCTTGGGGCATTTTTCTAGGAAAATTCCCCGTAATCCTAAATTCAACAGCCACTGCTGGATATCCCAGTTCTGCATCACTACTCCCTTTCACCAATTGCTCTAGTTGGCCAAGCCTCAAAGCAGTGCACTATCAAGTAAAGGTGCCCCAAATAAGTCACTGCTCAATGTCATGCTCCTGCTCCTCCACTAACTGAATCACCAGAATAGCCTAAGCCCTATAAAATACAGGGTCAAATTTACCCCCCTGCCCAATGCCAGTAGTAGGTCTGAAAATGGTGCTGGCAAAACTAATGAACACTAAGAGTGATATCATGGGTGCTTGTTAGTGTGATTTCTGCTCTCAGCATTCCTGTATTTTCTGGTAGGCAGCAGCAAGGCAAATCAGAGCAGAGCTCAGAAACAGAACATTGCACCATGGGATACAAGCCAAAATACCAAGCAGTTTCTTTGAACAATTGCAGAGCTGTGTGGAGACAATGACAAACAAGGAAACTACCTTAACCTGATATAACAAAATAGGGTTCAAATTAATAAAACCACTTCAAATAGAGCAAACAAATTTAGCTCAAAGTGGTATCTTCATGCAAATGTGGCCTGAGTTACTCCATCACTTCTATTCTAGAAGTCTCCTTCCCTTATCTAAATCCCAGACTACAGATAAACTGTCAGAGAAGAACCCATCTTCCTAGCAAGCCCTCAGCACTAAGGGGAGGGGAAATTGTAGACCTCACTACTGTATGAGAAGAGCCTTGATCCCAACACAGTTAGGAGTTGGGCTTCTCTCTGAAGCCACAAGCTCCCACCCTAACACCACTTCCTTCCCTTCAGCAACTGTGTGCCCTGTGCTACACACATGTCCTAGAGAAAACCCTGAAGCAAAAGGTTAATAACTGGCCTTTGAGGATTCCCACACAAGCTTAAACTGCCCCAGATATAACCACACGGTATGAAAAGCTCATTGGGGTTTTTTTTCTTTTTGAGCATATATGAGAATGCAAATAACTTCTTCATTCTTCATGACCAGACAATAAGTGAAGCCACAATTGTAAGCTAACTATTTCCCCCCACACAAACAATGCTAAGAGCTGAGTTCAGTCCCATGCTTTTAAAAGATTTAAAACCACATAAACCACAAAAAAAAAAACACAAAAACATCCCAAGAAACATTTTAAATTCAGTACAATGGACAAAGCATTTTAAAATAAATATTTTCCCTTCCAAACCAATACTAATCAAGCAATTTGAGGCACTAAGCTGATAGGTATTGTGTACTCCTGATACCCACTACCTCAGGTGGAAAGAAAGAGCATGCAGTACCTCACAGGATCAGCAACTGGGTTCAGTTTTTTAAATAGCTCTCGACACTGGCATAATTCTCCATGTAAGTGGACCTAGGTGTCCAAGTGATGAACTATTTATCCCTGCTCAAGTCCATTCATGTACATATTCTTGTAATATACTTTCATCTTTGTCCTAAAATTAAGTCAGAAAAAAGCAGTGGGGAGGAAGGCTCACCCACCTTGTGTATTAACAGTTTTTTAGGGATTTGAGTAGGGTGCAATAGGATCACATTTGGGCATCTAAGTTCACTTAGGCACCTGATGGCTGGAGCAGGATCTCTCTCATTCTGTAAGCTGCCTTTTCTAATATTAAACCATTATGAGGGCATTAACCCATTCTTCAATTGATAGGTGTTTCTTTCCTCCACTAATATACAAAGCAGCTACTGGTTACCAATAAGCCACTTCCTAACTGTGCAATGTTATACCTGACTGGTAGATAATGTCAGGAAAGCACAGTGATATCACAGGGTACTTTGTAAGTAAGAAAAATGGTTGAAGTCCATACCTGGCATAACTCCACTAAAGCCAAACAAAGGAAAATACACTCAAAATCAGTGGCACAGTGCCAGCTGGGATAAATCTGGCCCACTATTTGTAGTGGTAAAACTGTTAAATGGCACGTTCCTACTCCTATTGAAGTCCATGGCAACGTGTCTCATATGTCCCAGAGCCAACATCCTCCTTCAGTTACTGCAAGTATAAAATGGAAAATATGTCAAGAAATATTAACAGAAAGAATTCACAATGAAGTAAACATTTCGTTCTTCCATTTGTTTTCATTCAGACTTGCCTTGTCACTAATAATTATGACAGAGGATGTGATAAATGTCCGCTAAACATATTTAAGAACAATATACTCTACCAAACACAGCAGAATGCACAGGAAAAAACGGTTATTATAAACTAATTGTTTCTTTCACTATTCACTACCACCATGAGTCACTACAGCTAGGAATTGCATTGCTCTTGTTCCTCTGAAAGAAGACAACATGAATGTTTGTTTCTTACTTAGTTTTCTGTAATATATTAATTGCCCTCACTTTTCAAAACTTCTTGGAAAAGTTCTTTCCAAGTTGCATTAAACTACTCTTTAATAGCTATTAGCATCTAACACGTCAAAATTATGAACCAGATTCTGACTTTGTTCACTTAGATGTAAATCCAGAGTAATTTCTCTGTTCTAGGTGGAGTTATTTTGATGCAATTGAGAACAAAATTTGGCCACAAGTCCTTGTATTTTTATGCCACCATGAATTTGACTCATGTATTTTGGTCCTAAGCTTTTACTCTGTGTAAAGCTACATGAATAACCCAGCTTCATGCCACAGCAATTCTTCCAACTGATTAAGGACAAAAAGTGATGAGCTGTGGAGTTTTGTCAGTCCTCCTTGGCCAGAAAAATTATGATTGCAGTGTTGATCTTTTGGGGTGGGCACTGAAAAGTATGGAGTAGGTGGAACTGCCAGAGGTTTATTGAAGCATAGGGAATAGACAAATAAGGTACCGTTAGGTAAAAGGGGACAGGGCTTTAATGCACATCAGCTGCTCCATGATAACTACCTAAGCTACCATCTTACTCCATGGTTAATTAAGGCTTATCCTTCTTTCACTGAGGACTAACCTATTGTGATTTAGCTGCCCTGTGGCAAGTGGTTTGTATGTCCATTAGGACTTTGCAAAGCTTCAGTAGCCAGTTTCGGTAGCCAACCAAATCTCTGAATCCAAATCGAATTGGGAGACCAATTAAGAGCTCCAAATTGATTTGGAAAAGATTCAGCCGCTTCGGAGATCTGGCCATAGATCAAACAGGCAGCAGTCCTCACTACGTTACATGCAATTGCCTCCAGCTGGTAAGTCTGCTGGTGGTGGGTGGAAGAGAGAGAAAAGAGGCATGGGAGAGAGAGGGATTGGGGCTAGGGAAAGCTGGCCAGCTGGGGCAGGGGGAGAAGGACTTGGGGAGGGGTGCAGGAGGCTATGAGGTGTTGGATGCAAGTGCAGCAGTGCTCAGAAAAAAGGGACTCTGCCCTGCTGCACTTGCCCAGCCACAGGGGTTGGGGGCAGGGGCAGGATGCAGGTGTGACTGACTCTGGGCAGAAGGGGACAAGTGGCAGTAGGGCATAGCCCCTACTCCCAGTGGTGCTGCACCTGCATCCCATGCTCCCCTGCCTAAATCAGCTGGGCAAGCGGTGGCAGCACCTGACCCCACGCACCAGCTGGGCAAACGGAAGCAGTGCCCATATCCTGCACCCCACCCCCAGGCCAGCTGGGGGGGCAGGCGCTGCTGCCACTTGCCCAGGCGGCACCGGGGGGGGAGGGGGAGGGAATGTGGTCATAGCACTGCTGGGAGCAGGGGCTATGCCGCGCTGCTGCCTGCCCCCTTCTGCTCAGAGCAAGTTGCATCCACATCCCACTCCCCACCCGCCTGGGCAAGCAGCAGCAGGGCATAACCCCCATTCCCAGTGCTGCAGTGCCTACATCTCACGCCCTCCCACCTCCCTCCTCAAGTCCCATACCCCCCACCCTGGCTGGACAGACTATCCCTGCTCCAGCCCCAATCCCTCCCTCCCCCACTGTCCTTCCCTCCCACTTCCACCCACTACAACAGACTTAGCAGCTGAAAGCAGCTGTGTCCAGCATGGTGAGGACTGCTGTCTGTTTAGTCTATTGGCCAAATCTCTGAAGCAGCACCAAATCTTTGGGTCTGATTTGGCCAATTTGGAGGGACAACGATTTGATTCAGAATCCAAAGCAAATATTTGCTGCTTCACACAGGCCTGAAGTCCATACCTCAAGATGTGTTAGACCTAGGACATCCAAACTTTTACTAAGTTAAAAATGCCATGGAGAGTCATTAGGACTCCTTGAATGACCAGGACTCTTTCCTAGCAGGGTCCTATATAAATCCCAAATTCATAGAACCTGAGGAAGTTGGAGGGGGGGACTTGGTGAACATTTGCACAGACTTGCACTTGCAAAGAAAGATTCACTCTTATCTCCTGTGTTTCTCTAGGATATATTCTAGAAAGACCCATGAAATCACAGGACATATGACAGGTGCTGGACACCTGAAATACCCACTATTTCAGCCAGGGACTCAACTGCTTACCATTACCTAAAAGCACTATGGTTTAGATTTAGAGAAAATATAATTCTGGAGCCTGAAACATGCTGAGCATCTTTCTGTGTGTGGTGCTTTTAGGTGAGAGAAGATTCCAAGTACTTCACAGTATGAGGTCAAACCACAGGATGCAGCCTTTGGAAAATTATCAACCCTTGT
This sequence comes from Caiman crocodilus, assembly GCA_030014935.1. Taxonomy (NCBI): domain Eukaryota; kingdom Metazoa; phylum Chordata; order Crocodylia; family Alligatoridae; genus Caiman; species Caiman crocodilus. The sequence continues at coordinate 152,036,651 of JAGPOW010003316.1, read as the reverse complement.
GTCTTGAATAGAAAATTCAGGGATATGTCTGTCATTTAATTAACAGACAAAAGGAAAAATAATTAAGAGGTTCTGTGTACTGCAGTGTCTATGGAAAAATCAAATGGGCAAGGAATAAAATTAACAAATTGCTCTTTATGAGCTGCACCATATGACACTTGGACAGCAGTTTAGGGTTATTGTCAACAACCCTATCTCCTTGGAGACTAGCTGGCACTGCAGAGAAATATTAGATGGAAAATTAAGGTTAACAAAGGTTTTCCTACTGTTGTTCCTAGTACTATGAGCACATTGCACAAGTTCTACTTCTGTTTAAACAAGGAGGAAAGGCACACAAAAACATCCCAACAAAGCTCATGATTCTGCATCACAATCAGGCAGTAGGGACCTCTACACAGATGGGGAGGCTTTCAAACAGGAAGGACCCCTTTCGCAGGCAATATGAACTTCTAGCAAAGCCTGATACAGACCTGGGGCCCAAACTAGTTTTGGGGGAGTTCTTTAATGGATGTATTTGACACTGTAGTATGCCTCATAAAGGTATTTACTTTTACAGTTCCCTGCATTTGCCAAAGATACTTCAACTCAAATGCAGTAGCTCAGCTTCAGTGAGGTCTAGTTTTGACCTTTTGTGACAGGTGAGTTTCTGATGTTCCTGTATCTCAGACAATCTATGTTGAGCCTGCTCTTGAGAGATGATGCCCGCCCACAACTTCCAGTGTAATTTGCGTGCTAGCATCAGGCCCAATGCTAATGAGGAGGTTCAGTCATTTATAAACTCAGGCTTCTGGTGGTATCTGCCCTTTTGATGTCAAGTCTAGTTCAGGTTTCCATCAGTTTACCAATGCAAATCAGCAGAAGCACAACTAGGCAATAGGCCTGTGCAAAGCAGAAAGTATTTGCTTTAGATTTGGATTCAGTGATTTGGAGGGACAGTGATTCAATTTGGCGATTTAAATCACTGTCCCAGTTTGAGTTGGCTAAATCTGAATATGAAGATAGTTGGCACTGAATCTTATTCAGCCATAGACTATACAGGCAGGCAGTGCCATGGGAGCAGCTCAGGGAGCAGCTGGATGAACCCCAGCTTGAGCCGGCAGCCCCAGGAGAAACCACGGCTCATCCAGCTGCCATCCCATTGGGACAAGGCTGGCAGTGCTGGCAGCCCTGAGAGAAGCTGCAGGGGCTGAGGGGGAATGACTAGGATGCTGGGGGAATTGAACTGGGAGCTTTTCATTCCCCCAGCTCCAAACCTTCCCCCTAGTTTCCAGTTCAATTCCCCAGCTCCCAATCATTCCCCCAGCCCCGCGGCTTCTCCTAGGGCTGCCAGCGCTGCCTGCCTTGTCCCAGCAGAGGAGCAGCTAGATTAGCCACAGTTTCTCCCAGGGCTGCCAGCTCAAGCCGGGGCTCATCCAGCTGCTCCCACTGGCACTGCCTGGTCCCTGCCTGTATGGTCTGTGGCTGAATCTCTCCGGATCAATTTGGAGGCTTCCAATTTGATTCAGAAAGAATAATGGGTCTCCTGATTAGATTTGGATTCAGAGATTTGGGTGCTGAATCTCCTCTGAATCGAATTGGCTACCAAAGCTTCACACAGTCCTACCAGGCAGCTCTACACCCTGGGCAGCAATAGCACATGGGGCAAGACTGGCTCCTATAGCAACAGCTATTTTTTCACACTACCACAAGTCAGATATGGAAGAAAGATTATGTGGAATTTTACAAGAATCATCATTTCTCTGAAAAAACTTTTCAGTCTTCTTCAGTAGGCAAAGGGACTGTTGCAAGAGTAACAGTTCACTTCAGACAAGAACCCATCACACTGGGATGATTTAGCGAGGGATAGATGATCCTGCCTTGATCAGGGGGCTCAACTAGATGGCCTCATAAGGTCCCTTCCAGATATACTTCCCTATGATCCTATTAAATATTCAAAGATTTTCCCAAGTTATCCAGACATCTTAAGCCAGACTATGCTAAGATCGCTCTCCAGGACTTAGAGTTTGCTGTAGTAAATGCCATATTTAGACAAGCAGTCATGCAGTTTTCACATGAATACAAATTGTCCTTTGGGCAAAGAAAGGTAAAGAAGCTTCTGGGCTGTGTGAAGAAAGACACAGCAACAAATAACTACTTATAGTCCCCTCTTCAGTCAGTTATCTGGAGGACATTACAGGTTGCAGGGCCAAGCTTACTGTCTGGAAAAAAAATGTTGCTCTACTGCTACACCTGCAAGAAAAACTTGCCAATGCCAGGCAGACCTCAAACCACCAAATTTCAAGTTCTGTTCGACATCTAAAATTTTTGGTTGCCATATGAGTTCCTCGTTTGCCATTCTCAGTTCTCCCTCACAAGAGTCACAACAAAACACAAACAAAACAGAAGAGCCAAACTTGCTGTTCCTTGTCCAAGTTATCACTATTATTTACTTATCTCTTCATGACTAAACAATCAATTTTGTGTGTGTGACCACTGCTTATTATACTGATGATTTGTCACTGTTGCCATGTACCCTTCCTCATCCATTTATTTTAGGCCCGTCTCCCCTCATCCAAACTCTGGATTGTAAACTGCTGGAGCAGAAACCTTCTTTTCATGTAACATGTAAAATAAAGCATCTTCGATGACTGGGCCAGTAATGGCACACAAAAAACCTACATTCAAATAATATTATTAAGGTTAAGAACTCACAGATGAAGAAGAAAAATCAAGGTTGGCCATGCAACTTTTATTTCGTCTATGTGCAGATGCATTTTGGATAGTGCAAGTCAAGTATTATGCAAGGAATCAGAGGTCTGTCACAAAAAATCTAGCCTTGTTGGAAGCGAGGTGTCTGACAGACAGCAGAAGAATGACAAAACTAAAAAATCCTGAGTTTCATTCTAGGATCTGTAGAGAACATGGGTTTTGTGGATACGGACTTTTCTGCTCATTTCCCCTAAAGCTGTCTGCCCCACATCCCAGTTTGACATTAAGATTTCCCCTACTTCCCATCTTATTGTGTCATCTCCCAACATGCAAGCAAATGCTCCCAACAAATTTCTAGTCTGACCCCATGTTCAGCCAGTCCTCCTTTGCCTCCCACCCCTTGGTAGTATCTCACTTGTTCCACGGAGCCACCTCCCTGTTCCCCACCACGCCAATCCCTCCCTCAAGTCACAGCTTCTCTCCACATTCGTATCAGCCGTGCCAGACTACGAGTCCCAGCCTAATCTTTCCTTTGTTTTCAATCTGGCTGTACTCTCCTGTTCACTTATGAGAGACAACATCTTCCATGTTTCTGTGGTGCTTGACCATTGGCAGCACAGAAGAAATGGGGTTTCTGCTCTCAGTCCCAGTTGCTGTCCCCATCCCAGAGAAGCTGGGAGCGGCAATTACACGGAAAGTCCATCTGAGCCCACACAGAGATAGGGTGAAGCAGGTTCCACAGCTCTATGCAAGTGGCACATGTACAATCTAGTCAGCAGCAATGAGGGTTCGAGAAGGCTCAGCGAGAATGGAAACTTCAGCAGCATTAGCTCTAGCAAGTCACTACTGAGCAGGTTGCAGACTGAAACCTTTCAAAAGTCTTATAATTTGGGTTGGTGTTCATGGGGATAATACAAGTTATTTCCTGGATACAAAGGCCACCATATCTGCCAAATGTTTAGTCCCTGCTCCAAAGCATAGAGCTGATAAAGCATTTCATAGAAAAGGTCACCAGAATTTTTAATACGAGCAAAACAGTGTTTTTCCTTGTGCTCAGAAACAGCTGAAATATCTGACTGACATTTCCCAAAAGCATTCAGCCTTCAGCAGACACCCAGCATTGAAAGTTTTGTGCCAACCAGCTAAAGTCTGACAAAATAAATGAAAATTGAAAACAGGGTCTAACAACAAAGTATCCTGCAACCTTACTGATAGGCAGTGCTAGCAGACCAAACTATAGTATTTTCAATAGAATAGAAAATCTGGACTGGAAATGTCAAACCTATTTGCTATACACCTTCTTCTTTCTGCTACTCCCTTTTCCAACCTCTTCTCTCTATGGTCCAATTACATTCTGCAAGGATTGAAGGCAGACTGCATGTTTGTTTCCTAGGACATGTATGCAGTAGTTTCCACTACAGCTGGTGGTTTAATACTACTGCACTTTGCACAATAGCACAAGATTATTCTCAAGCAGTCATTTAGTGTTCCATTCTTTCTGAAAGAGCCAAGAGTTTCTTTATCTAAATCCGTGTGAGAACACAGGAAACTGTGTTTCCCCAACTCCTGAAATATCTGCCTCAGGAAGGAAGGTATATTGTCTTTTCGGTGCCTCTGTTTTGCTCGTGAGCTGGTTAGCATGGCTGTTTTGCAACTGCACTTCTAAAGCAAACCAATCCAAATCTCCTCTGGAAATGCCATGTTTGCAAGATAATGTTTATTTCTTTTTAACACAGAAAGACGGCTTGTTTTCAAGATTAAGCTCAATGTTATCAAAGACAATGCAAACATAGGAGCTCCACTGATTTGTATTAGCCTCATGAGGATCTAGGCTGTAATAAACCTAAGCAACCTGGGGAAGATTTGTTAAAAAAGGAATTAAAAAATCATTCCATATCCTTGTTTTCACAGAGGGAAATAGACTTTCTGAATGTTTTTGATTCAATCTGGGGCAAAAACACCCTAATCTTTCTTCCCAGTATATGGAAAAATAATATCAGTACCCAAATACCTGTGGTTGGGTTATTTTTATGATTTGCATACCTCTAGAAGTGAAGCTGAAATAATAACAGCAAAAATTAATTAACACTTGAAATCCTACTCACTCCTTATCTATGTAGAATTCCCATGAAACTTACTAGGAATTTTGCCTAAGCAAAGGATCAGCAACATATTAGAGCAGCAGGCTGCCACTTGCCACCTGGCTAGCTCAACAGGCTGCCTTCCTTCCCCATCACTTAGGGTTGCTGCTCCCCTTCACAGTGGTCCCTCCACAATGCCCAAGCTACCTGCCACTGCCTCCACCTTGCACCACCAATTCTGCCAATTGCTGCCAACAACCATCCAACAGCCATGAGGAGGAGCAAATTTGGTGGTGATGGGAATAGTTGTGTGTCATAAAGAAGCACAGCAGGGAGGGCTTTGGAGAAGGAGAGCTGCAGAAGGGATCAGGGCAGGGTGAAGAAGGGAGATGCATGAGACTAAGATGCATGTCACTGATCCCTTCCGCTACTGTGTGCTGGATCCAATTACTTTGCAGGCTGTATCCAGCCTGTGGGCCATAGGTTGCCAACCCTGAATTGTGGCCCCCATGGCATTCAACCCCCATTCCCCACTGGTTGGGAAATTTGCCAGGAGGGGAGCAGTGGCAATTATATAGCCACCCTCCCCACCACAGGGCCAACACCTTCCCCACTGCCAAGCCAAGCCCCTCCCTACCACAGGGCCAGGCCATGCCCACTTTTCCCCATCTCTGATCCCCTACCTCCCCACAGAGCCAGCTTGGGACCTGAGAAATGCCCCCACCCTACTGTAGGACCACGTGAAGCCTCTTTCCCTGCAAAAGACCTGGGTTGAGACCAGACTTTCCCCTGCCCTCCTCTGCATGGTCAATGTGGTATCTCCACACCTGCCCCACATTGGGACCACTCATCCAGGTGCAGCCCACTGCTCATCTGACCTGCTGGGCAAAAATTTTTACTTGCTGCAGTGATGCTCAAACTAAGTCAAGAGATCAAGATTTGGCCCAATGGTATTACAAGTGGAAACATTAATATGCAAATGTAGCTCATCAAAATCTCTCTGTGGAATTACAGCCTTAAGTAAAATTAAGCTTTCTAGTAAAACCCAAAAGGTTTTTGAAAATTCTGCTTCCCCTTCTATTATACAAACACAAAAGGCCACAGTTCAGGAAAAGCCTTTAAACATCTATGCCTAATTATAACTATAGCAGGGCTCATAAATGAATCTGACAAATCAGGAATAGAGCCCATGACCAGAGAAGACCAAACATAGGGCCTATAACCTAAAAAAGGGGGGAAAAAAAGAGTAACCAAGACAACTGCAGGCCTGTGTGACTTCAAAATCACACAAGGGCTTAGAACAGGTATTGAAGAAAAGGTAAGCACAAAAGAGGACAGAAAGCAACCTGGTTTATTCAAGGGAGATCTTATCAGAACAAGATATAGCAGAATAACAGATATAAACAAGATAAGGCCTTGTTCACCTAATCTTTCTGTTCTTCAGCAAAGCATTTATTATTATGTCTTATTGGAAAAAAAGTATTAGTTAAACTGGAGTATATAGGGCTTACTACTATAATTGTAAGGTGATTTGGCTGAAAAGGAGACTACAATAGATGAGTTATCAGATTGGAGAGAAGTTATTAGTGGTGTTCCTAATAAACAGGTTTTGAGCCCAATCCTGTTTACTATTTTAGTGTAAAGTGCACAGTAGTCATGCAGATAGGGACTAACACCAGGAATTTTTGCTATAAAATGGAAACTCGTAGGATGCAGACAGAAGTGACAATTTTCACCCACTTTAGCCACAGAAAGTTTATACCTGTAACCAAGCACAAGTGCATAGCTGCAGATAGCTTTAAAAATGGCCGATTGGGTGAAAATATCACTCCTCATTGCATGAGGTATCAGATAAAGGCATTTCAAAATGTAGCGACTTTTGTAACTTACATCTTCCTAGCTCCCAGACTGTTGATGTTTTCAGAATGGGAGGGGGGAAGGGAGTGGAGGGAGTTCAGTCTTGGGGTTTTCCAGCCCCTCCCTCCAAGAGAAGCCCCAAGAACCAGCTCCCTTCACTGCCTTTCCTGCCTCCCATTCTGAAAACATGAGCACTGGCCAAGAGCCTCGGTCATTGCTACGGGTACCTGGCTTCAAGATCCCCCTCCCCCCAGAACCACCTGTGAACATCTGTTTGGTCTGGGTAATGCAATTCAGAATGCTTTGCAGAAATCATTCCAGGTTGCACCTATAGACTGGAGACAACAGAAGTAGAAAGAGTCCTACAGACACTGGATGATAATAGGATGACCATGAACAGCTAGTGATGCAGGTCTGAAGACAACTAATGTAATTCTAATCTATTTGGTACAGTATTTTTAGTAGAGACTGGAAAGTATTACTATGACTGTACATACTACGACCCCATTTAGAATATTGCATATAATTGTGGATACTTATGTCCAAAAAAAAATATATATATATATATTACTTTAAATTGGAAGCGGGTTAGTAAGAAGTTAGAGAAATGGAGAGCCTCTCTTCTGAGAAGAATATACCAGTTTGGCTTATATCGCTTAGCAAAATGAAAGTTGAGGAAATATTACACTTTATAGAGGTGTTTATAGGGTGAACATCAGTGAGGAAATAAAACTCATGACATGTGGGAGTGGTCAAAACTGAGGTTCGTGTGGACACTTGCTTATCTGAACATTCAGAGGCATGAACTCAGTGGCTGAGGAGCCCCCTGTCACTGTTACGTTCCTAACTCCCACTGCCTTCAATTCCCAACCTTAAGCACATTTCTGAATGGGCACAGGCATTCTTACTTCTGAATCATCCACTCTATACCTCTGCTTGAAGAATGTCTCTTCTTATTGATCCACAAGCAGCTGCCTCTGATATGTCCATGTAATAGTTTAATGAGGCTCCAATCATGCAAACACTTAATTTTCCTGCAGAAGTTGGGGTCTGCTGATTTCAATAGACTGACTCAATAAAATCACTGACTTCTCATGTGCAAAAAACGAAGTACATAGCTATCTATATGCCAGAATGAGGCTTTAGGCTAATGTAGTCATTGGGTGAATGGAACAAGGATATTTTTCTAATTTTTAAGTTTAGCTAAAGATAACCAAACTTTGCAAAAGTTGCCAAGAAAAGCTTGGAGCCTCCTCCTAGAATTGCTGAAGGTCTCCATTTCCTGATGAAGTCAGTGAGTATTAAGATACAGCAAGATCTAAAACAGTCCTGTATTGAGGGTGTAAAGAGGATTCAAATGATACCTAAGCCCTGTGCTATACCTCTGCACAGAGGCAGGTTCTATACTTCTCGCCTTCAGACGCTTGCTGATCTGTGAAACTCGGCATGTTCCAGGAAATCCAGCAGGGAATGGATGGTACATAAAAAGATGATTTGGGCATGTCTCTACCTCCTCCAGGCCATGCAAGGCAGCCATGTCCTGAATCACAGCACTCCCACTACACCTAGAAAAAATGTTATGCAGGTTCCCCTAGTGCAGCATTGAGCGCTAGCTAATCCATATGCCAAAGACAGAGATCTACTTGTGCTCACCCAGTTGAACTAATGGTAGCTACATTTTTAAGGGGCAGCACAGCCATAATGGGTGTCCTGTGCTTATCTGTGGCATTCCCTAGCATGGTCCAGAACTGATATAGACACATCCTTAAGGGTTTCCCCTTCTGTCTCTTTAGCTTGTAAGTAGACACTTTTAAATCATTGAGACATTCACCTCTTAAGTTCACAAGATGCTTCCTCTACTTACTGACTCAAACTCTAAACCGGATAAATACTTCCCAGCAACAAAACAATGACTAAAAGAATGACAACATTCCCAGTCAGATGTTATGCTGGTTTGTTAGCCTCTTTCTCCACTAATACAGATTACAACAACAGCAACAACGACAATAATTTAATATACTTCTTTAAAGTATGCACGTCCCTCTTTGGCCCCGGCACACACCACAGTTATGGCACAAATAAGGTGTTAATCATGCCTTACATAGTATCAGTGGTACATATGCAGCTGATTTATGGCATCATAAAGTCACAAATCAACAACAAAGATATTCCACAAAATACATAGAACACCTCTGTGACTTGTTTGTATGGTGTCATAAATTGTACCTCCTGCCATGACAGTCTGGCATGGCAGAAGGCAAAATGTTTGGGACAATACATAAATAATTGTTCTGATGCAAACTGCACCATTATTTTAACATCTGCCAGGGGACTTCTTGTGCCTATTCAAGCACATAATGGCCTGAAAACATGGCATAGTGCCCTAATGTTTATGAAATCAAATAATTTTTCAGAAACTTCTTAGAATATACCCATTGTCCATGCTGTTTTCTCTACAAACCTCTATGCAAAGACAAAAAAAAGTTGGGCAAGAGGGCATTTATACACACGTTCCAGGAAGCAGGGGAGTGCCTTAATTAGAATGGCCGAGAGCTGCTCTAATTAAAGTGCCCAGAGCGTCATGTGCATCAGTGTCCCCGTCACATAAGCTTTAGTTAAAACACCCCTGCCACCATTTTTCAGCATGGGGACACTGATATACATGATGCTGGAGTCTGCTGGAGAGCAGTAATTACCTTACTTCAGCAGACTCAATTAATCAAATCTGGTCTGATACGCTGTAATTACAGCATGATGGAGCAGTCTCACCACACATGTATAGGTGCCCTGAGAAACCAACTGCTTCAAAGAGATATGAGCTTTTATAGACAAAAACTGCTTCATCAAATGTCTAGGTCTCATCTCAGGTACTATCTGGCCGTGGCTTTTGCCTGACTACAGACTAACACAGCTAGCCACCCGTATGCAAAGATAAAATTTCTTAGATGGCTCCAGAATAAGGCATATGGGACACTGATTGAAGACACCTGAATACTGGTTTTATATTCTGCATCTGTTCTTTTTAAAATTCATGCTTCCTGCTGTCCAATTATCTGTATGCAATTTAGCCTTGGGTGGTTTTTTGGTACAAGGCAGTGGAGTTCAAACTTTGGGCTCCATGGACTGGACAAGTAGTTTAGGGCTGGTCCACATCCAGCTGGATGAGTAGTGTGAGGCTGGATCCCACATGGGGTCAAGCCCTGAATGCCCAGATCCCACCTCGTGGCACGGCTTCACATGCCCGGATCCTGCCTCACAGCACCCAAAACAGATCCTGTGCCACCTTCATCTCAAGTACCCACAACAGTCCTGGTCTGTCCCAGCCCTGAGTACCTAATCTAGCACACAGGGCCACACTTTCTGTCTGTAGGGCTCCCCATAGGTCCAGAAATTTGGCAGCTGGAGCACACCAATTAACCCTGCACTGCTTCCCCACTGCCAAATTTTCAGAACTGTGGGGAGCTCTGTGGGCCAGATGACAGCTCCACAGTCCCACAAGCCTGGGTTGAATACCACTACTGTTCAGTCAAGAATAAAGGAGTAGCATCTCATTAAAGGAGAAGTCTCAGAGTCATTCTTGACCCTATGCTTCCAACAGAATTGGCCGGTGTTGCTTCTGTACGCTCAGGTTTTTACGACTTGAAGGATACCACATTCTCTCTACCTGGCCAATGTAGGAATTCTTATTTGTTTAATATCTGAAGTTCATTTAAGATATAAGAAACTGGTGGCATACCTGTACATAGGACCTGTTACTATACCACATTCACACTCATTTAATATTATCAGCTGCTAGATACAATAGTCTCATACAACCAACTTTCTTGCTTATTTATTTATTTTTTTACAAATCATGAAGCAGCACAGAAATGAGAGCCAATCTGAGTGGTTTTTAAACCTTGCCAAGTACTAGATCCTGTCATAGGCTCTCGGGAAAGGACTCTGTCTAATGTTTATTAAAAAGGCAAATCTGTTGTGACAAAACCCTAGGGTGTCAGAGTGCTCCCAGAGATCTGCCCTGCATTTGTGTAAGCTTAGTGGACCCCACTCTGCTGAATGGGTATGTCCTGTGTTATTAATTTGCCCAGGAATCACAATTTGCCACAGCTACTTCAGTCAAATAACAGGAAAAAACAAAAGGGTTTATTACATGGAAATAAAAAGTGAGCAAATGCTTTGACAACAGAATATGGTAAAACAAAACTTACAAGAACTGACAAAATCCTTGTCCTATTTTCAGGCTACCACCTAGCACTCCAAAATGTCTATGAAACCCCCTCAGGGTCAACAGCTCCTCAGTCACAGCTAGCTCCTGCCACCAGGGACCTCCTATCTACCCTGCCTCACAAGAACCCCCTCTCCTGTCATTCCTCCCAAAATATTGCACACAGCCACCCCCTCCACCTACTTCAGGGGAGCTGGATGATCTTCTCAAGTGTCTCTGCCTGTTGCTACATGCCACCTGTCCTTTACGGTTCAACCCAATACCACTTTATGCATCTTGGAACCTAGACCAAAGAGGCAGAAATTTATTGTATGGGAAACACCTATTGCAGGGCAATGCATCATAGATACCAACTTCTATACAATTTTCACAGGCAATTTCCCATAATATTATCAAGTCCCTATTGTCTTCTATGGGACTAAGTCCCATAAATATACTTGACATTTATAATACCATCAAAAGGTTCGAGGTTTTCTGGCAAAAGCTCCAAAACCCTTGCTTCCGGTTTCTCCCACTCTATAGACAGCTCAGCAACACGCAGGCACAGAACTACCATGTGCATCCAACTAGCCCTGGACTTTTAAACATAGAAAACTGACTTTTTTTAATTTCATTGTCCTGAAATATTGCATCAATTCCTTCTCCTCTTTTTGAAAACATAGGTCTTGAGGACACCCTCTTTAGAAGCTCTGTTTTCTAGCTGTCAAATGTTGACACACTCTGGCCTATTTCCAGACACTCATACCTTTCTCTTCTGGCCAAGTCTCTTGCTATTAGCCAGTGTTTGAACTGCTCCTGCCTAGGAAACACTCTGATATGGAAAGCTGAAGAATCACTCTGCATTAGAGGCATCATGACTAGAGGCTTCAACATAACATGGCAAAAAACTCATTTGTATTTGTTTCCTCTTGAAATTTGTGATCTGAAACCTTAAAAGGTTGGTCTGCTAATTTATACGTTACCTTCAATGACATCATCCACAAAGGTCCAGGCTTCTAGCCTCTCAATACTAGATCAACCTTTCCCAAGTGGGGATGTGTTCCTAACACCAGCTCCAAACTGCTGTCACCAGTATCACCCAGATTCTCTTGAAGAGTGGCTCAAGGACTCACAATCAGCTATCCAGGAGAATGCATGTTTCACTCTGTTCATTGGCTTCTAAACTCTTCTGAGTTAATTATCGTTCCCAGAGGCTGACAGAAATAACTCCTGGACTATCAACCTGGTTAGTGGAGAGTCTCTCCTGAGAGCTAGGAGTATGTTGATCCTGTAAATAATGGAAGAACCTTGGCAATAGCTTCCATCGGATAATATCCGTTTCCTCCTACTAAATAACTCCACTTCCACCATGAAATATCCTTAGAAGGATATTTTAAAATTTAGGTAGTTATTCTGCCAGTCAGATCACTCTTTAGCCTTCCTCCTTGGTATCAGTGGCCATGTCTACATGAGACACTGGCTGAACAGTAACCGGAGTTACTGTACAGTAGCATCCCCAGATGACTTTTTGGTGATGCTGACTGCACAGTAGCTCATTACTACTGCAGAGTAGCATCACATCATGCTTTGTGCCATGTGACACTACTACACAGTAGTAATGAGTTACTGTGCAGACAGCATCTCACGTAGATGCAGCCAGCGTGGAATGCTTTCAAATTACCAGGATGCGAGGATGTGCATCCAATATCTGCAAAAGCTCTGATTGTCAGACACTCTATTAATTCACTGCTAGTAAGTCCCTCACCCTTCAGCCTCTGGTGCCTGGTTTAAAATTTAGATGCTCTCTTTCTTGCCTCATGAAATATGTAGCAACATGGCCTGGTCTGCTTAAAGCAGACATCTGTATTTTTTCCTTCAAAACTTTGATTTTTCCCAGGGCAATTAGTCAACCCATGGAACTACCAGTATATGAATACAGCTATACTGCTTTGAGGAGGAGAGGCAGGAAGGCAGAATAACATGGCATGTTTGGGTAATCTACCAATTGGTATGGTAGCTTCATGGTGTGGACATGCCCACAGTAGCTCTTAGTAACTGTTCCATGAAACCTAGGCTTGATTTGTGGAAGGTCCAGCTACTTCTAGGGACTAGATATTCAGTTCACTCCACCTCCACTTTCCCTAAAAGCCCAAAACATTCTAAGCAGATTAATTTTGATCCAAGCATTAATGATACCAAGCATATATACACGTTAGGGTCTTTTTGTCAAACTTATTTATCATTATAGATTGTAAGAGAATAAGCATTTTTCTTGATCTTAGTGATCCAATCTAAAATATTTGAGGCTCAAGTTTTGAGGTTTAAGGATCAAATTTTAGCCAAGCATTTTCTACATTTGAACATATGAGAGGCAATACCAAGAATCCCAAGAAGTAGAGTTTTTCCAGGAAAATGCTGATCCACAGAGGGAGGTAGCTAGTGTAGTAAGTAATACAGTAAATGTAATAAATCTGGCCACTCTATTCAGCACTCATAAAGCCTCACCTTGAGTGCTGTGTCCAGTTTCAGGTTCCACACTTCAAGAATAATGTGAACAGTTTGGAAAGAGTCCAGCACAGAACAGCAAAAATGATTAGGAATATGATATTTATGAGGAGGAAAGGATAAAAGAACTAGAGCTATTTAATCTGGAAAAGACTGAGGCGAGGTTTGATCATTGTCTTCAAATATCTGAAGAGCAGTTACAGAGAGGACAGGGATGGGCTTGGTTTTTTGACCACAGGGGACAGGACTAGGAGCAGTAGTCTCAAATTTCATCAGGGGAAATTTAGACTGGAGATTAGGAAAAGCTTCATAACTGGCAGGGGGAAGGGGAGGGTCAAGCACCAACACAGACTATCTAGAGAAGCTGTGAAATGCCCATGCATGGAGGTTTTAAAGAACAGGTTAGACAGCCACTTTGCTCAGATGATTTAGTCAGGGATGATCCTGCTTTGAGCAGCAGGCTAGACTAGATGACCCTGTGAGGATCCTTTTAGTCATACTTTCCTATGATCCTATGAACTAATAAGAACTAGTAAGTATCAAAGTTTAATTGTAAATGGGGAATCATAAGCAAGTGGGCATCCTAATCTTCCTAATGGGATCCAGTAAGCATCAGTTTTCAAACAGCATCATGAGTGGGCTCATTGGCTTGTCCTCAGTATCATGTTAATCAGTTCCCTCCACGTTTGCATAACTGTGGCTACACCTCTTCTTGCTCAAAAGCTAGGATATACAGAGCTGTGCAGGATGTTTGAGACCAGAACTACCACAAACAATCAAATAGCAGTCTAGACATGATCTAAATTTGGAAAGTCACCAACACAGAGTGATCTGTAAGTCTTAGTAAGTTGGGCAGAATATTCATTTTAATGCAGCCAGGTATAAATTCAGACATCTTGGAAAAAGACACAGAGTCAGTGCTTATAGGTTGGGAATTCTCCCAGGGACAAGTGACTCTGAAAATGACATAGGTAGCAAGGCAGATAATCAACTAACCTCCAAGTGTGACACTGTAATCAAAAGCGGGAGTGAGATCCTTAGATTTCTAGTAGGACTACCTCAAGTAGGAATAGGGAAGTTATATTTTCTCTTTATTTAGCACTGGTGTCACTGCTGCTGGAATGCTGTATCCACCTCAGGAAGAACATTAATGACTTGGAAAGGGTTTAGAGAAGAGCTACAGAAATGACAAAAGACATGGAAAACATACCTCAGACTGAAAAACCCCAGGATTGCCTATACATGTGCTCAGAGGTGGGAGGAGAGGGGGCATTTTATTTAGAGCAGTTCCCAGTCAGTCACTCTAATTCAAATGCCTCACCATCACACGTATTAAGCCCTGCATTATTTTTAAATGGTCATGGGCTGCTTTATCTAAGCCTCATTTGATGAGGTTTAGTTAAAGTGCCCTCCAGCCATTTAAAAATGTGCAATGTTTCTACTGCAATGTAGAGAAGACAATGATTGGTAACAAAAAAAACCAAAACATCTTTCAAATTCATCTGTGCATTTGCTGGCTAATGAGAAACAAGGAATGAACTGAAGACCCCCCTCTGATCCAGCATATTTCAAAACAAGTACTTGTACTACTTGTTAAACTAGCACCACTCCAGATTAACATCTGTTTCTGGCTGGAGAACTACAGCTGTGAAGGTTTCTTTTTTTTTTTTTTCTTTTTTCTTTTTTTTAATTTTTCAACATGGTTGAAGATGAAGGAACAGTATTTTTTCACATTACTAAAAGCTTACCTTGGGCAGATACTGATACCAAAGAATATCACAGAATCACAGTCATACAGAAATACAGCTCACAGAACCTCACAAATTCATCCAGTCCAAAACTCTCCTCAAGGCAGGGGAAATTATCACTGTGGTGAGACTTGAAACCACAGGCTAGGGACAGAAGTTACCGATAAACTGGTTTAAGTGATCAGAAACTGATTTAAACCTGTAACAGAACAGAAGCTCAGTGCACATAAACCAGTTTCAAAATGGCTGAAACTGGTTTAAGATAAATCTGGTTGAATGTAGTACCAGGCTTAACTGATTTGGCTCAAACCTGTTTCTGAAACTTCTGTCCCAGACCCCTTCCTGCATGCTTTGCAGCCCTGGGCTGACTGTGCTGTCTGGGCCAGAGAGCAGGGCTGGCCCCACTCTTCTGCTCCCTAGTTGGAGCATTGAGGGCTGGCTTACAAGGGGGGTGGGGGGGGGAGAAGGCAAGCCCAGCTGGGGATGCAGCCCAATCTACCACTGCACCCCGCTCCCAGCAAACACCAGCTGGGGCCTGGGGCCAGGGAGGGGGTGGTGAAACACCCTTTCCCCTGATCAAATTTAATGCTGACTGCAGCTGTGGACTACAAATCTCAGAGGAACCTGGAAGCAGGAAGAGGAAGTGACAAGCAACCTTACAGAGGCCTGCCACTGGGATTTTGGACTGCAAATCCCAGAAACCTCTGAGGCAGCAGGAAGGGAACACACAGCCCGTGCTTCTCATGTGCCAGAGAGTCATGCTGTAGCGACCCCTGGCTTCTGGCCTGAACCACTGTAGGCATGTGGTTGTATTTACTGAATCAAAGGTAAATGCCTGTTCACTTCTGTTTCAATTTAATCTGTGCATCTTTGACTAAGCTGCAACGACTGAGTCGACTCAGCCTCAGGCTTTTTGACTGCCTGTACTTAGCCAAGATCTCTCAAATACCACCCCCCCCCAACCTATACAAGTCCAAAATGTCAGCTATTGCATCATAAAACCACTTCCCAAATGTCTTGGGGAAAATATTTCAAAATCCTCCAGCAATACTAACGTTCTCCATTCACTAGCTAGGGAGAAGGGTGTGCCAACATTTTTTTCAAGTTTTATCCCTGCTATTGGTAAAACTCAAATGATAAAGACAACACTTAGCAGAAGAAGTTTATCATTACGTTCATATAAAGTACTTATTTTTCTGTTCTCTCAATATGGACTGAAGACATAAAAGAAATAGAAGCTATCTTGATTATTTTTCTCTCTTGTATTTTGACTCTGCGGAAGGAACATTTATTCGCAGTATTGTAAACAAGGGTGACTAAATCCTCTCATTTTTTACTGGCTTGAACTCCATAGAATGATACTTCAACATCCTAAAACTAGTTCAAAAATCATTTAATGTCCCATATCTGACCCAAAACATAACTAAGACCAGTTAAAGAGTGAATTGCAAACAGTCCCAAAGAATAAAGAAGAGGTAAAAATGTATGAAAAATAAAGAACAGAAGCATCCTGAAATTATGGGATTATTTTCAAACTACCACGTGAAATATATTTTGCAATATACCACAAAACTCAGATTACTTGGGTCACCATCATACCAAATAAAAGCAGCTGCCAACCAAGAGTCCAATTCACTAACAAATGGCTAAACAGCCATATGAAAGCTGTGCTGCCAAAAGGATAGGGGACTGTTACTAAGAAAGGTTGCTAGGAAAAGAGGATTTCTGGATACTTTCTATGATGTCCGGTGACAGAAAAGAGTTGAAATGATTTTTTTTCAACCATTTCTTTCTGCTTCTTCTCTGAACCCAAAGATTCAAACTAGCAAATATACACTGCAGCGTTTGTCATGTAACTTCTGAAAAAAAAAATGAAATCTCAGTAATTGGTTGATATGAAAACTGAAGGAAGCAGAAATAGTTACACCAACAGACTTACTTTCTGCAATCTTTACGAAGATGAAAAGGAAGCATCAGCAGTTATGTCTGAGGGCTTTTGTAGTAATAATGCACATAATGCCTTTCATCTTTACATCTCAAAGCACTTCACGATTTAACAAATTACTGTATTGTTCTGATTATATGTCTACTGTGTTTCCCTCCAAAAAGAGCCATAAAAAAAAAAAAATCACATTTAGTTATTATATGTGGTAAATTTAACTGGTCCTCTACTAGATTTTACTTCTGTACTTGAAGTATTTTAGTTCATGAAATAAAAATACTAAGTCAGATTTGTTTTAAATTCATCTTCTATTTTAGTATTTTTACGTATCTAATCCTTTGGGTCCTTTCTATAGTTATTTGATTCTCTGGGGTATTAATAAGGGTAATAGCAGTTCAAGGTTTCTATTTGTCACTATCCACTTACATTTGCAAAAAGTTTTTCCCCCCCTCAAATTGAACCTGAAATTGTGGAGTTGACTGAAAATCTCGGCAAACAATAATTAAGCTGCTACACTCTATGAAATAGGCATTTTACTCAGTGTCTTTAGGGATGATGCTGACTCCATGCATTCTTTAGGAACATAGTTCAGCTGAAAATAAATTGATCAAAATCTAAATAAACACGGAATCTGATACCTTCAAACTCAAACATGTTAGTGGATTTAGCAGCTTAAAATTGCCAACAAAAGAAGTTTTATAGCTTCAGGTCTCCAAGGCTGAAGATCTCAGACCAAAAATATCAGGCTTAACCCATGCACAAAGGTCCCTCTGCATCAGATATACTTCACAGCTGCAGGGTTTTATTGCTGTGACTAGACAGTTCAAAGTGAGGACGTCAGCCAGTTTAATAAAAGTAGAGCAAAATACCCCAACAGCAACCTATTCCAAGTATCATGTGTTGTAGACATGAGCATGTCTTACCACAAAATCATGTTGGAACTGATCATTGCGCTTGAAACAGTAACGTGCTGTACCTCGCCAGATAACTGTTCCACTAAAAAGACTATAGATCTCTGATAGTGAGATCTGCTGCAAAGCAAGCACATGCTGTGTGACAACACTGATACCTTCTCCTACCTAATACACCTCTGACCGCACCAACTGGAAATATCAACACCACAAACTCTTCTCTCAAACAAAGTTCTTACCAAAAAATAAGGCAACCTGAAATGCCAAAGTCTTTGAGGCAATTAAATTATATAAGGGTGGAGGGGTGGCTTGAGGAATTTGCTGAGGTGCCAGCAAGCCTTGAAAAGCTGAAATATAACAAACTAGATTTGTCAGCTAGATAAACATGATCACTGATATTTAATCATTAATCTCCTTTATTTTATTGAGTCCAGAGAGTTTTGGTGTGACAAATCAGGGAATCTATGTACAATTAATGAATCCTGTTTGATACTATGACTTCTTTCTTTGAAGTTGGTATTTTTGAATCATGCTTCATGGGCTATGGGGAGAGAGAGTGGGGCATGCACTGAACAGGATACTTGCTAAGGACAACCAGGAACTAAATAGCAAAAAGGGAGGCAAACTGCCATTTGAGTGATCTCTCCAGATTGTCTACAGAAGTAGACAATCCCACAAAATAACAAAGTGACGGGGCTTAGAAATGTCAATTGGGCATCTGCTTCAATGTCCCTGTGTTCCTGAAGGGCTAAGCCACAAATGGGAGTACCAAAGAGGCTATAGTGCTGAGCAGGGTACACACAAGCTAGTTGGGGGGGGGGGGGTGGAGGGAATGACCCAGGGAGCAGAGGATGGAGAAGATCAAAATTGTTTTTATACTTAGGGCAACTGGACCACAGAATCCCAGTTCTGAAAAGAGATACCAGAGAACTGAAGCAGGGGAACAAGGCTGCAGACCAAAGAATGGCATCCCTGGAGCCTACCCAGACTCAAGGAAAGGCGCAGTGCTGGGATTCACTCACAGCAGCCTGGTAATCGTGATACATAGGGCTGTGCAAAGCTTCAGATCACAACTTGGATTCTGAGATGATTTGGAGGCTGAATCTATTAATCCAAATTGAATTGCTGGAAGCTTTAGGCTTTCCGAATCAATTCAGAGCTTCCAAATCGATTCGGAGGTTTAGTCATGGGGTATAATGGGGAAATCAGTGAAATATCTATAACTTTGTTATCTTTTGGTTGATTCAGATGAAACTTGCAGGGATGAATTTTGATATGCAGTTTCTCAGAAACCTGTGTACCTATCACCTTGAAACGTGGCATGCGTCTGAGCAGAGGCCCTGCAAGTTTCATCTGAATCATCCAAAAGACAACAAAGTTATAGATATTTCATTGATTCCCAATTATACTGTATGGCCAAATCTTCGCATCCAAATCAGCCAAATCCAAATCCAAATCCAATAGTTCCCTATTCACACAGGCCTAATGGAGAGGGTTAGGCCACAGTCAAGAGACCTTCTTACTAGTTTCAATGTAAAGTTCTTTCCAAGTGTACTTCTACCTTGGACAGTGCTTACCAGAACACAGCACTTCATTATTCTTAACCAATCAACAAGTTTATTAATGCAGTCAAGAGCCATACAGGAACAGATAAAAGTTGCGCTGCACCAAGTGTAGTGAATGCAACATACACATATGGGTTTATAACCAATTAAAATAAACTGCTGCTGTCCCTTGAGCACCCATACATATCATCATGTTTCTTTTTACATATAACGGTCAGTTCTGCAGTGCTTTTTATTCCGTTATCATGCCCCAAGATGAAAAGTTCACGCCCACTCAGTAATCTTAGAAATGTGGCCCCTGCTTTTTCTAGAATTTGCTTTGAAAGAGACTACTTTGAACTATCAGAAGAAACTGCTTCAGGTTATTATTTGAAGTCTCTTCAGCCAATTTACTTACGAATGCTAATGCTTGCATAAAACATTACTTGGTTAATCTAAAACATGGTCCCTTTGACTCTCTCGAAAAAGCGGGTATAGACTCAACAAGATTGCTTCAGTTACTCAAATTAAATAAGGCTCTGAAGTGTGCCCTCACCTTTCTTTATCCTGCAAATACTAGGAAAGTCTGTCCCCACACTTGGTCGCGGTGTCTGGTAGGCTTTCTGCACTCTCTCTGCCTAAGGTGACTGTCTGTCTGCTCCACTCTTTTCAGTTCTCTTCCCTTAGTCTCTTCCCTTCAGCTTCCTTCTACACCAGCCCTTCTTCTCCCTAGCCAGTCCTTTTCAGCTCACCCCACCTCCCATTCAACGGCTCCTCTTGCTTCCCTTCTTTCCATTTAGTTTTTCCCCTCCATACACAAACAATAAAAGTTGTGGAACACAAGATTGTCGCCATCACATGATTCACCCCCTGCGTGCCATCTCCTCCTTCCGGCATCCTGTGTTTGCTCCCCTCTAGATGGACTGTAAGCTCTTCAGGATAGATATGCCAGCCTTCAAAAAGATTACACAGACACTATAGGTTGTAGATTTTCACACCGAGTTATTCAGGGCAGAAAAAGTATATTTGGAAAGTTCTTAACACACTGTGGACACTACAGAGAAGCTAATAAAAATAGGAGTCTCTGAATTTTACATGCCATATTTCTGATGCCAAGACTTTAAAAATTCTCACTGAAGTCTCTCTCTTCAGTCCCAGAAGTAGCTTTACTGAACCTTGTTGAAGGGAAGAAAAAGGTAGGACTGATGAAAATAGGCTTAAAATTTCCCAAAAAGACTAGTGGCTTGGGGTAACTAACTTCTTGGATATCCAACTTAAAATACTGTAAAGGACCTGGGTTCCAAAAGGCAGACATGCCCACATCATAAGCCCCCCATTAGACTGCAATAATAGTTTTTTTTTAAAAAAGACAGAGACAGTCACCACTAGAACTTAAAACAGAGGGTCAAGTATAACAAAAAAAGAAAGAAATTAGGATTTATAGAAAATAGGCACTAGCACAGACAGCTGACATTTAAAAATAAAATCCTATCTACATTATCAGCAGGAGCCAGCACTGATTAGCCATCACCTCTGTGCCTGGTGGGAGATTGTCACAAAGAAACCTGCCCTAGACACAGATCTGAGAAAAGCCAGCCTAGCTCTCAGTACAGATGGGGGTCCATTAGCATTACATTTTCTCCCTTTTAGTGAGTTCTTATGGTTTCCAGTACATATGGCTGGTGAGCTACAGTGTAAATTGTATGCACAGCAATATTCAGTCACCAGCAGCCAAGAGTCAGCTGTGACTTTACTCAGCAGCTCTTCACATCTTTAAATTTAATGATAGACCCTTGCTACTCAGGCTTAGATAATAGGACTTTTTCTCCTCTTGCATCTTTACTTCAATAATTTTTATTCCTCCAACTGGTGGTTTGCAGTTCTGGCATCATCTTGCTAAGACATAATGAAAATAACTTAATTTAAGGAAACTCCAATCTGTCCACATTCCTCTGTCCACATCATTAAAATACTTAGAAAAAACTGTATATGTTATGATCCTGAATGTGCCAGGGCCCTGCTCTTGGTGAGCAGGACTGACAGCATTGAGAGCACTGTCCCCACAGATATGCAATTCCCTTCAGCATGGTGCTCTCAGGCGAGCTTCTCAATAATTTGAATTGCAATATCTGCAGGACTCAGATGTGCCCAAGGCCATGACTTTAAGCTGAAAGCCAGAAACCATTCCATGTCACAGGCTCTTTATCAGGCTTTCAGTATGTGAAGTCTAGAACTCCCTTCTTACCAGCTGTATCCATTATACCCCTGGATAGAGCTGACTGGAGAAAAACAAATACAGTATGACATTGTAACTCTGAGAACCCTCTTTTAATGAGCTTTCCTCCCACTCCCATAGGGGTTTGTTATAACAAGATTGTGCTTTGTTCTTACCCTTTGTCTTTTTCATCTACAATTTAGCTTTTAAACCTTTAAGAACATGAATTAGTCATTTCTTTGCCTTTGTTACTGTACCTCCAGGTACAATAGGACCCTGATCTGAACTGTCACCATTATTTTAATTCCAAAAGTAAGAGTTCCTTCTGGATGAGCTGAACATAGAAGCTTGGTGCCATGTCAACTTCTCAAGGATAAGTTGTAGGTATACCCATTTCCCACCCTATAACAACATTTAAAAGGTAAGTCCTGACAATGTAACCTGGTGTGTCAACACACCAGAATCACTAAAATGAAAGCAGGGAGATGCTTGAGGATTGTAAAGACAGTTGAGCTGTAGCTCTTTCTACTTCCACCCTGAACAGGCAAATAACATTTACATTAACTGCTGTAAAATGAAAGGGGATGGCCAGGCTAAAACTCCTCTGAATGCATTATTATGAAGAATCTGGCAAGACTGCAAGATTATCAGAGTTGTCTTCTTGTGATGTTAAGAGAAGTGAGTGAAAAGTTGAATACCATCATTTACTAAAAACCAACCGTGTGCAAGGTTTTAGGCAAAGGCTCTAAGCCTGTAGACATTCTTCCCTCCTTCCCCAACTCCCTTGCACACAGCTCATTTTCACATTCCAGTGACTTGATACCAACCCACATGGAAAGGGCCAGAGTCCCATAGACTTTTCTACCTCAGAGAGCTGCCTGGAATCCTGATGGGAAAGCATCGACTGAGATGTTTCTGGTTTGCACCACTAATGAAATAAGAACTAGGTAAGTAAGGAAAAATGGCTTAATTATTACATCCAGTTTCGGGAGGGAGGGACGGGGGGGGGTGTCTTAAAATGACCCACCATGTGATCAACTAGTTTGCAGTCCCAGCTGTGGCTACAATCATCTTTACTTCACCCCCTTTAGATCTAACAGACTTTCACTATTAGGAAGCAAAACCCCACGTGCAAATGGAATGATGCACCCTTGTTCATAGATTCATAAATGTTAGGGTTGGAAGGGAGCTCAACAGATCATCGAGTCTGATCCCCTGCATAGGCAGGAAAGAGTGCTAGGTCTAGATGACCCCAGCCAGATGCTTATCTAACCTCCTCTTGAAGACACCTAGGGTAGGGGAGAGCACACCTCCCTTGGGAGCCCATTCCAGACCTTGGCCACTCTAACTGTGAAGAAGTTCTTCCTAATGTCCAGTCTAAATCTGCTCTCTGCTAGCTTGTGGCC
>JAGPOW010003316.1:151986525-152004754 GCA_030014935.1 Caiman crocodilus | reverse complement strand
ATATATATAAAATGATTAAATATTTCCTAAACATAAAAGGGAATGTATCTATCTATATGTCACTCTTGCCAAAAAAGGGGCTAGAAATGCTGTCTTCAAGATACTTGTTAAGCTTTTCTTTATTAGCACTCCAAAGTGCTGGACAAATATATAAAATGTTTGCTTAATCTAGTTAAAATACTGTACAAAATGAAGAGATTATGTATGCTGCCAGATCCCCAACTCTGTAAATTTTAAAGTAGATTATGTAACAAAGTAGACTTTAAGTATAATAAAAATAGTTTGATAACTATTCCAAAAGTTATCTCAAGTCCAACAATAAATTCATTAGTCTGAAAACTAGATCCAGAGATAAGCTTCTATAAATTTACAGACAGATAGGTATCCTACCAAATTGGCATTTAACCTACTGTTTGTTTTGACCATTTGACTAGTCAGTGAGTTCAGCTGGACCACATTTAAGAGACTCCTCTGTTTTCATATGAAGCGTGCAGCAGTTTTAATACATGTAAGGCAGTTCATACAGCTGCAAAACAAGCCCCTTGCTTCATCAGAACACAGGTAACATCAGCACAAGTTAAAACTTACTTAGAGGGCATGAGATCATCACAGTATTGTTACAAAAATTTTACAATTTTTCCTGGACTAAGTGGATAGTCTTAAAAAAACATGTCTGCATCTACAGCTCATACTGTACAAAACTGAAAGTACAATATGATGTAAAAGTATCTTCTGTGATTATATGGTGTAGTGAATTTGGCACTTCAGAGTAATGACATTTCCAATGGCACAGTTCTTATCTACAGCAGCACATAACCTGCAAACACTGGGCAAACATCCTGTACAGGAAAACTCTCTCTGCTGCCAACTCTGACGCAAGGAAAAAGAGAGAACAGTTTTATCAAGAAAACTAAAAGGAAGGTGAAGGACATCTTTGGACTGCTTTTCTCAGTTCCTGCTGTCAGACAAGTCTGAAGAACTTTACACTGTAGCCTAGAAAAATAGGAAAAAAAAAACAAAACACACACACAATTAAATAAAACCCACATAAAAAAAATTAAAATATGGAATAGCCAAGAGAGGATATTTTACTACTTTAATACATATTAAACATATATTTTCAGATATTATGGCAAAACTCTAACTGTCCAGCTAAATACTAGGAAATGGTATGAGACCTCATCACCACATAAGCCTAAACCTAATATAATTTACATCCAATCAAAAGAATCAAGTTAGAAAACATAAATGGTGTTCAATGAACATCACATAATACATTGGAAACAATGAACAATTTTGAAAGGCTGCTGCAAAGAAACGATAGAAAAACTGCTCTCCCATGCCACATAAGGCAGGATGTAAAGCAACATGTTTGAATTTCAGCAAAGCAGAATTAAATTAAATACAAGAAAGAAACAAATAACTTCCTGGCTGAACAGTAAGCCAGTGGAACAAACTGCCTAGGGCAACTGTGGAAGGTTTTTCACTAAAGGTTTTCAAGATGCTAGATAGGCATTTGCCTGGGATAATACAAAAACAGCACATCCTATATCTGTGCAGGGGGCTGGAGTTGGCTGACCTTTGTAGTTCCTTCTAGCTCTAAAATTCCAAACTTAACAAAATACTTATCCTTTAAACTGATTTTCAGGTTTTTAATACGCACGCGTGCAGGTGCACGCACGCACGTGGTATTTATAAAGTTCTCGTGCTTTAAACTTTAATAACTTTGGATGTACACAAGATACAAGCAAACTGTAAATGGTGACTGAAAGCATAATTCATTAAATTTTAACACAATACAATTCAGATTTATAGACTTCAACATAACCACCCTCTTTTGTGATACACTGTTCAAAGATTTCTCAAATTATAGAAAATATTTTCCAGTTGCTGCTGAGTGATTTGATGAATTGCATTTGTGATCCTTACCCTATGCATACCTCACACTACTAACAAATGTAACAAATTATGCTTTCAGCTGCCGTTTACAGTTTGCTTCTATCATGTGTAGATCCAAAGTTATTTAAGTTGCATAAGAACTTTATAAACACCCTATATATATGAACACCCACCCACCCACATACCATGAGAACTTACCTTCTATTAAATCCTAGCCTGACACCCAACTATGTGTGGTTGTCTTTACATTGTGTGGAAAACTTTGGTTAGGTAACACACTGTCAAAGTTAAAATCTAGAGTTTCTCCATCCATAAGGTCATTACGAATAATTGACTCCATGTCACAGTCCAACCGTTCAATTAACATGTCATCTAAGTCACTTGGGAGCTTCTCCTGATGGAGAGAAACAATTCCCACTCTTCCATAGCCATTACAGCTATTAACAGGAGCATAAGGGTTCATAGTATTCATCTGCATTGGGTGACTCATAGGCACTTGTAATGAAGTTTTCACCGTGGACAAGCGATTTAAACCTGAAGTATGTGACATGCTGTTCACAGTATGTGACAAGGCACGGCCATTGACTGCAGGTGTTGGCTGATTATGTCCTTGGTGTGGGCGGGCATTGGGAGTCATCATTTTGTTGTGTGATGGCTGATTACCATACGTTGGCATCACTGAATTAGAGACCATCAGCACATTTTGGCCCAATACTCTACCACTGGGCTGAGGAACACCAGTATCTACTGATGCCAAGATGTCATTGTGGGTAGGAGAATCAGAAGTCAGTAACTCTTTCAGGAGTCCTGGAGAAGAACAGTTATACTGGCTGATCGGTCCATAGCCTGATTTACTGTCTTGAAGAGTCTGCAAAGGCATCTGGGGCAAAGAGTTCATGCTAGCTTGAACATATGTAAATTTTCTGTAGTCTGGATTTGGTGAACCAATACTTGTGGTTGATGATGTAAATGAATAACCTGGTGCTTGTTGCATCATTGTAGCAGGTGAAGACTGGGTTGATACAGTCATTGAAGTATTAGGTGACAAGAGATTGAGGTTATCCAAGAGATTCTCCATATTTTCAGAATTACTCATTTCTGAAAGGCTGGGGAGAGTAGAAGCCATTTTGGTTGCTGATGGAGGGTATGACATTGGGTGTACATCCCCATCTCCAAGATCATCCTGTTCTGGCAAAATTGGAGAAAGTCTTCCACTAATTGTACTAGCATTAGAGCTAGTTCTAGGTCTAAATGTATTCCAGTTATCAAAGTCATCGTTACTGTGAGAGCTGGGGCTTGCAGGCCACTTTGAGAACTGTGACCCTGGGCTGTCACCATTTCCTTCCTGGCCTGATTGAAGGGCTGCTTTTTTCTTGGCAGCTCTACCTCTGCTTTTTGCAAACTTGCTGTTGTTATCCATGGATGCTGCTCTTCTCCGTGGAGACTTTCCACTCTTTCCTCCTTCTGGGTTAAGCATCCACCAAGAACTTTTTCCTGTTCCCTCATTTTGCACTCTAATAAACTTGCTGTGCAGGGACAGATTGTGACGGATTGAGTTCTGAAAAAATAAAACAAGATATAAGCAAAGCCAGTTCTCTATCTCCTCTTCTACCACATACCACTTAATAAATGAGTCACTCTGATGCTACCCAAAAACAACTGAAAACTGTACAAAACTTAGTTTCTAAACACTGAGCTTCTGCCTGCTAAACACATACATCAATATATCCAATTCAATACATATACACACACACACACACACACACACACAAACATGTCTAAAAAACCATGTGCATGCATGTGTGTGCGTGTGTATAAACTGCATGACAGCATAAGACATACACAAATATATATGTTCATACGTGCAAATATATATGATATTTAATGTAATATAGGTTTCAGAAGGTCTTGTACAATCAAATCCCTTTGCAGAATTACAGTGGTACTTCAGTTGTTGAAGAGGCCTTTTAGCAGGTTCTGCTAGAAATCCGTATTTACGTGTTTTAAACTCCTCCGTTGGAGCTGCTCCTTGTTTTTCAAGCTTTTTTTTTTACCCTCCTAAAGCTACAGTGTATGCATGATACCCTCCCCAAAATACATACACCATAGCTTCAGAAGGATAAAAACCAGTGTTTGAAAAGCTATACCTGTGATAAAAATATATATTAACACAACAGAAGTTTGATCACTGAGCCAACAATCCATCCTTTATAAAAAATACCTACATAAAAGTGCTCATGTGAGGCCCAGGAACAAAAACCTATTTTTTTGTAAGATTCTGCTCTTAGATGTCTTTTTTTTTTTTTTTTTGTTTTAAAAAGGGCTCCGGGGGACACACACACGCAAAATGGTACTGACATGCAAAATTGTTAGCTGATCCAGATTTGATTATTATCAAGCTCTATAGACAGGATATTACTAAAACAAGAAACTAGTCAAAGGATTTAGCAATGTAAGTCCCAATACTACAACACTTGCACATAAGTTGCTTCCCCCAAACTTCCCAACAAACCAAATAATAATACTCACATGCATAAAAAAAATGTATGCACAAGTAATCTCAAAATCAGAGCTTATGCAAAGAAGAAAAAAAACTGGATGACTGCAAAGAAAAAGGGCCTCCTGATTGAACTCACACATGAAATCACACATGAAAGTAATGAACCAAAAATTGCTGCATAAGTAATTAGGCTTAACTAATAAAAAATATGATGGGGTAGAGGGGAGGGAATGTTTTGGCTTACTCAAGCCTATCACCCCCTTTTGGATTCTTAAAAGGAAAACTTTGGAAAACAAAATGGCAGTCTGGAGAATTCCTTCAGGAAAGGCCGACAGGCTTCTGTTTCAGTCCAGAGACTGCTGTTCACTGACAAGGATCATGACACCCAGAACTTAGAACATCACTGGGAGGTCTTACCATCACCATCAGCCAGTGATATCCTATCATCTTCCCTTCTTCTCCTTTGTGTTCCTACCCATTGCCTACTATCTTCTTCCAATTCTCCCTCTTTTAATGTTTTTATCTGATCCTGAGACCAGATGCACCACATAGTACCAGAGCAATGGGAAGAGATTATCCATTCATTCAGGCCACCTGAAAAATATCATGGGAACAGAAAGACCTGTCCAGATTGCCCAGATGTCTCAGGCTCAACAAGCAACAGCTTGGAACAGCAACTGTTCCAGAGACTTGCTACCCCACAGAATCCACCTATACCAGCTCTCTCAAGTCCCAAGAACATTAAAAAAAAGAAAGCTTTCCTATACTTTATCTCTTCTTTCTCCTTTTTCAGTATCTGATTTTCCTAAGGCAGAAAAAGCAATCAGGACCCACAGGGCAAGACCCCAAATTCAACTCTCTCTTTCTTCCCTACTAAGAACCAACTCTCATCAATATCTTCTCTGAAAAAAGGACTTAAGTTGATTTCAGGTTGTTTTGCATAAGCAGTATCAATTTCAAATTGTTCTTGTCCATTTCTCTCTCTGCCAGACATCCTAAAGGAAATCAATGTTCTAATGTCCGTCACAGGGCTAAGCAGGCCCAGGAAAATCTAAGCCATGGTAGTATTTCTTGTTGTACAGTGACAAGGTCACATTAACAGCTTTGGCATTCTGAGTCACTTTGCATGCTCTACTGCATCTGAATCCTATCTCCCAGCTCTGGTCAGAGGCTTTGTAAATGGCAAGAGAGGGTATCACTAAACATTTATTCTCAGCACCTCAAATCCTGCAAACTACTACCTTCTGTGGGCTCTCCACAGCTACTCTGTCCTACTACATACAGATCTCAACACCTAATATCTTCTATCCACCACACCTAATATTTTATTTTCTATTTTACACCTAATGAGACCTGAATGTCATCTTCTGGCTGCACTAGAAGTACACCATTATCCTGCCATCAAGGCTGAGTACCTTGCTTTTGAAGCAATCTTGGCAATCATTAGTTCAGTGTCAAGAGAATACACTCAGAAAATTCAACGTGAACCTTCCATAGGATAACAAAAAGGGTGTCAACAGCCATTTCAAGTATCTGGATAGTCTAGAAAACCTAAACTTAACCCTTCATTTTCAGATAGAGGGGTGGGGGGAGGAGTTGCAGAATTAAAGGCTAATATCATTCCAGATTTAGAAATGTCACAAGAAAATTGTCCTGCAAGACTGTTGATTAAAAAAAGTTTGCATATACCAGTTCTTTGTTATTGTATTTTGTAAATATACTCTGTTGACACAGATTTAGTGTTTACTATCAAAATAAGACTCAGACACATGAGCGTACACACACCACTAGGCAATACTAAACACACACAAGCATTCTGCTCCCTCTTCCCAGAAAAAAAAGCGTTAAATGTTTTAAAAAGTTACTGAAATTCCTTAGTCATCAAAAATATAATCTTGTATTATTGTACTGAGGACATCTGAGGTCGCTCTTAGAGTAACAGAGCTGTCTCTTAACTTTGCCAACAACAAAAAAAAATTTTCCTAACAGGAAAAGGTTTGTGGCCCAGAGCTTGTTACATAAATTCCTGTTTTTCACACAGCCAGTAGGACATTAAAGGAGCTATGATTTACTAACTTGGAAAAAAAGTGTTGAAGAGGTAAATCTTGCGAAAATATGCACTGCTGTTAATGATGTTGTGTCTACAAAGCTTTGCCAGACACAAACATGACCCGATAAAAGGTATAGTTTCAGCAGTGGAACTTGACATCAGGATGAGTAAGTGTGGTTGCCAGTATTCAGAGACATTAATTTTGAGCCACCAGCTACAGCCCTGCCTATAGCTTTTGCGCTGCAGGTCATTTAAGAACTGGGGTTTTTTAAAATGTAATTTGAAGTACCACCTTTGAACTTAATTTGAAATATATGAACAGCAACAAACTGCATCTGCACTGGCTTTATGTGCACAAGCAATGTGTGCCAGTTAAATTTCAAAGCATACATGCTGGAATTTTATCAAAAACTAATTACAATTACAGTAGAACTGCTGCCACCTGTGGGGTGTTCCTTGGGATTGATTGTGCTACTGACAGGAAGAGATTGAAGTCTTATTCCTATTTGTTCTTTGCAAGAAACAGGCTTTTCTATTTTATTTTAATAGAAAAATTGTGCATTGATAAGTATGCTTGCCATTACTTGATAGTTTGAAAGTCCACCCACTGAGCCAAAAATACTTATTTTTTAATGAGCAAATAACTAAGACTAATAATATTTAGGAGTACCCATGAAAGATGGTCATTTCTGTCACTGTACTTCAGTCTTTCAGCTGCCCTTTACAGTATTTCCTAAAGCATAACTAAACAAAGAAATACAACTTAATGTGTATTTTTCCTCTAAAAAATAATTTTATTTTACATACATTCAACACATTTTCCTTCAGCCAATTTAAAAATGAAATGTTAAAAAAAATTCAGCACCCCCTTGATCTGTTTTACAGGCAACACAGTTGCTGATGCTTATATTTAAACCAAGGCTTTATAATGTATTAAACAAGAAACCTAAAATTAAGCTAGTTAATACCTGAAAACTGTATCTAGCTTATACATCAAGATTTCTCTACAGGAACAGTATATGAAGTGAACTAGAGATTTCATGCTGTTTAAAGCTGACCATTCTCCAGAGTTATAAAGAAAAATAATCTAAAAACACACTTGCATTGTACGGCATTAAAACTGTACTTTGTAAGTTTGTCAATAGTTACACACACAAGTAGGTGGCCTTTTTTTTCCTCCATGCCAAAACATAGGACTGGAAAGCAGAAAATAAGAATTACATCTCCTTGCAATAACTGCAGTTCTCCAAGATGCTGCACTCAGTTCCCCTGATAGCGCAGTTGGAACTGAACAGCTATTTAGTACTTGCTAAAGAACCAGTGAGTGTGTAAAGGCAGATTTAATTTTCAATATAATAATAATAATTGGTATTTAAGGAGTTAAAATATAAAACGTGTGCTGGCAAGAATACACTGGAAGCGGGTATGCAACAAGAAAACGTTTGTGAACCTCTGATCTATACCAATGGTTTTTCCCACATCTAAAGAAGAGAAGCTTCATGGATTCGTTCCCAGAGATGAAGCTTTGAAGCATCCCTTACTTTCCAAGTTTTTGAAAAGAAGAGGCAATATTGAACATCTACTGCTTTCATATCCAGTGGCGCGCAGGTCATTTTCAACCCTATTGTTCAGTAGAAACAAGCTACAGTGGCAGTCTCACAGTTAGTGCCTGCCGACACTACAGCAACACTCTCACACAGATGTGCCCAGTATAGTGTACATTTATCTCAGGCCCCCAAGACTGAACTCTCTTGATGGACATTACCATATGTGTATCCTGAGCCTCCTTTACATTGTCTTACAAAGATGTAAAGAGCAGGATCTCCACATTCATTCTTCAACTGCCCTGCAATTCAAATCCTGCTACTGAAAACTCCAAAAAGCAGGGACAGAAGGCATGTCATGGAATCAAAAGCTCAGTGGATTGCTCAAAACTGTCACTTTTCATATCTTGGTGTATTTTGTGTTTCTAATGAGAGTCAGGAACATGAACAGGTTGCACTCAAGTGAGTGTTAATGAAAATAAAACCTTTAACTACTCTGGGAGCATCTACAAGAGATGCTGACTACACAGTAGCCAAAAAATACTGCACGATGTCTGCTGGCACTAGTGCACAGTAACTCCAGTTACTGTGCATTTATTTAGTATTTGCTAATACAAGTACTAAATAAATGCACAGTAATGACTACTCAGCAGCATCTCGTGTAGATGGGCTCACTGTCTATGAAAGTGAGAATCTTTTTCATATATCTATCTATCTATCTATCTATCTATCTATCTATCTATCAACATATTGTGACCTAACTACATGAATACTTGTCAATATTTGCAAAGTTAAGAAAAGAGTAAAAATGAATGAAAATGACAAATTCTTAAAGAGGATTTTATTAGATGGATTGAAAATATGATTCTATAATCAAGACAGAAGAAAACTGGCTAAAAACAGTTATTCTAAAAGGAATTTAAAATAGAAGAGCTATTGTCTCGTCAATACAAGCAGGAAGAAAGAAAAATGAATAGCAAATTAATAAAAATTACAAGTTAAAGTGCAAAAAAAACTGGCAAGGGAAGCTCTATATTTTGGAGAAATCAAGGAGTGGTGGTGGAGGGAACACTGGATGGCAGTACGAAGGACAATAACTATAATAGAATCAGAAGAAGCCCCAGCAGTGGCATGGTTGAATTATAAGATGGAGATGATAAGACTGTTGACAGACAAGAAAGGCAAAATAATAGATATTGCAGTTCTATATTCAATAAAAACAAAGGCCACATACTTGCAACACGTGAAGTGGTAGTATTTTAAAGCCAGTTAGCAACCTAGATGAGAGGTAAAGATCTACTACAAATGAACATTTTTTATATCAGCAGGCTCAGATATGTCTTTTAAGGACTGTTGGCCAAAAGTTAACTGAAAATGCCACTGGCCTGTTGAGGATCATCAGCACATCTAGAAAAAACAGTGGAAATTCGAAGAGACTGGAATAGTAGCAACTAAGTTTCTGACAATTTTTTAAGTCAAATAGGGTAATCAGTGTATAGCCTAGTGAGTCCTACATCAATGCCAGGTAAAAATATGCAAAATTGATATGAGATTTAGTTAAAAGAAATGCTGGACATACAATCAGTGCCAGTAGAAATGTTTTTATGAAAAACAGATCTTGCCAAACACACCTATTTAATTTATTTGAGATTATCAGATTGGTTCAGAAAGTTAAATGCACAGATGTAAACAACGACTTAGTACTGCACGTTATGCCAATTAAAAGATTAGCACTATATAGTATCACTAAAGTCTACACTATAAATGGATTCAGAACAACCAGAATAATTTGTAGTGAAATAAGCAGTAGTGATGCTTGGAGACATTTAAAACAGACAGGAAACTCCTCTATTAATAATCATTCAATATAAATTAAGTTTTTGAAATAAATCTTTCCTAACCAAATGTGTTACAGCTACCAGACATGTACTTAACTGAGAAACATAAAATATTGCAATCTGGTAATCCATGTATATTAAACAAATGCAGCACAATAATTAGATATTGTAATATAAACAATGACTATTGCTTAACAATTTCTTATAAAAAGCATTACATAATTATATAATAAAAAAACAAACATGCTGTATGTAGACTGTGAGAGCTACAATATGTAAATGAATAGCATTATAACCATCCTGTACCAAATTCCCCAAAGACAGCTTTAAAATACAACTTCTTGTCTATATTTTAAGAGACTAAAGGGTGTGCTTTTTTTTTTCCAGCTAGCAGGATTAATTATGATCACCAGGGCAAAAAATGTTAATCACTAATTTCCTGTTTCACAGACTGCCTGTTTCACCTTTGCTGCTCTCCACAGTTACACCCAAGTCATCACAAATAGAGTGTGGTACCGTTTCTAGTTTAGAAAGCCTTTTTTTTTTTTTTTAAGCTGACATTTATTTAAGAGTTTTAGCTCTAATGAAGCAAGAGAAGTTTTCATGTGAGCCACAGAGATTAATTCTAATTAGACTACAGATGAATCTCAGTTTAAGTGCTAGAAACAAAATCTCACTCACAAGGTGTAATGGGAGACAAACCACGAAGGGGTCTTAATATAAATCCATAAAGTAAGAAATATATTGAAATCTGGAAGCAAAGCTCTATTATGTTGAGCTTAGCTAATATTGTAAACATTTTCAGGAAAGGATAAAGGATAAAAAATAAAATCATTCCATTAGGGCTTTAAGCATAGGCAGTAGAAATATCCTTCGTTTAGGCACTTGAATTAACTCTAAATAGGATAATTACTGACACAGTAGCTTGTCATCTTTCTGTGAGGAATGGAGCCCATCTTCATCCAAGGGTCTTCCTTAATTTAGTTTGGTTGGGAGGCAAAAATTATGCTTACAGGTCAGTTAAGCCTGAACTGTTAAATACTCCAATTTTTGGACAATCAGCCACCCCAAGTCTTGGGGTACCTGCCTCTGAAACTAATTTCACTGTGTGTCGGGGGGTGTAGTTGCGGGGT
This sequence comes from Caiman crocodilus, assembly GCA_030014935.1. NCBI lineage: Eukaryota > Metazoa > Chordata > Crocodylia > Alligatoridae > Caiman > Caiman crocodilus. The sequence goes on along the minus strand of JAGPOW010003316.1, from coordinate 151,993,790 downwards.
AGATGTATGTCTGTGGTGGTGTTGTGGGATGTGGGTGTGGGGTTTGTGGAGGGGCGCAAATAGGCATGGGTGCATGTGGGTGGACAGGACTTGTGTGGGGGGGTATGGTGGAGTTTGAAGTGTCCATGTGGGGGCCTCCCCCACACATGCCCCCCTCCACAGCACACAGCAGGCAACAACAGGCAGAGGGTCCTTGGGGCACTCATGACCCGCAACAGGTGGACCCCCCAGTGGTACACAGCTCCAGCCAAGTCCTGGAAGCTGCATATTGTGGCACGGAATAGGGCCAGGCCACCAGCTCCATCATGCAAGCTCCTTACAGCTCACAAGGAGCTCCTGGGACTCAGCTGGAGCTGGAGCTGCATGCCACCGGGGCAGCCCTATGCAATGGAGCCAGCAGCCTGGCCCCACTCCCTGCCACCACATGCAGTTCCCAGGACTTGGCTGGGACAGCAGGGAGCATGGCTAAGTTGGCCTGGCTTGGCCCAGCTCCATCATGTAGGACTCCCTGCCACGCCCAGCACAGTCCCAAGCACTGCACATGGCAGCAGGGAGTAGGGTCAGGCCACCAGCTCTATTGCTTGGGGTTCCCTGTGGCTCACATGCAGCTCTTGGAACTGCCACCATGGGGGAGTCTCATGTAATGGGAGCCAGTGGCCTAGCCCTGCTCACTGCCACCATGTGTAGCTCCCAGGACAGGGCTGGGGCAGAATGGAGATGAGCTGAGCTGACCCAACCTGGCTCTACTGCACAGAGCTCCCCACTGCTCCCAGTCAAGTCCTGGAAGCTGCAGGTAGCAGCAAGGAGTGAGGCCAGGTGGCTGACTCCATCACATGGGGCTTCCAGCCAAATCCTGAGAGCTATACAGGAGTGATGGGGAGCCCCATGGGCCTAGGCCCTTCGCTCCTGCCAACCTGGGCTCCTGACAACTTGCTCTGGGCCCCACTCCCACCTGGCTGTAGCTTCTCCCCCCACCCCTCTCCTACGTGCTGCCCACAGTGCTGCAGCTGGGACAGGAGCTCCTGGAGGCCAGGGGAACCAAGTTGTTCCCCAGGCAGCTGCAGCAGCACCTGCTGCTGCCCCACCTGGAAGCTGCATGTGCTGACTGAGCCTGGGGCCCTCCCACAGGCCAGGGTGGAAGCACAGCATGCTGCCGAAGTGAGAGTGAGCAGGGCTTGGCCCCATGTGGAGCACAACAGGTGAAGCTCCAGCCCAGATGCAATTAATTGACGAGTGCCCACCTGTGGGTCAAATGAAATCTTCTGCCACCTGTGCTCTAGACTAACAGCAAGTGTCAGGATAAGTCCAAAATCCACAGGAAACTAGAGTTTTTAAGGAGTCTCCCAATCTCCAGGTCCTCCAAGGTTGTAGAGACAAGACATCTAATAGAGTATGTGTTCACTACTGAAACTGTACAAGCAGGTCTTTGGACTTATGACAGTTTGTTCCTGAAAACCACGTTTTAAGTTGAAATATTGTAACTGGGCACCAATTTTCCCATAGGAAACAATGTTATAAATGGGGGATTGGTTCCTGAACCAAGGCCTGATACCCTGTTTTCACCAAAAATAACCTAGAATCTTGTACTCAATCAATTATAGATGAGTAATATAGCTATGTTAGTGTATTTATATTGTAAATAGCAATATCACATGGATTTGGAAGGACTTCTTTGAGAAGACTGCTGGATGTTTTGAAGGGCTCTTGGTTGGACGTTTTGAAGGGTTCTCAACTGGAGTCTTGTCAGGAGTCTTGGCTGCCTATTATGGGATCATTTCCTACCTCAAACTTATCCATTTCCTTCCTCTCTGGAATGTCTTGCTGCAAAGTGGCTCCCTAGACAGCATGTGGCCCTGAGAAGGAAAGACCTGTCCCTTCAAAACATGAGGAAGGAGCAGCCACCAAAAGGGATTAGACTCCTTACCACTAGGCCTCAAGATAGACTGCCTGATTGCCAAGAAAGCTGGAGTCTGAAATATGTAATCCCTACAGACAGATGAATCAGAACAGGGTGCGTGGATTTATTCAGATTCTCTGGAACCATATCCTGTCTTCCCTTCTCTTAATTCAGCTTTGTTGGGGGAGGGGGGACTGAAACCAGGTTCTGGCAGAACTACAGTCAACTGCAGTGGCAGCTGCTGCCATCCCCAAGGGCTTACAAGGTCCTGCAATCCTCTATCCACCCTTGGAGAACTGTTCCGCCCACTCTAAATCTGCTGTTTCCTGGAAAATCCCTTCCTGGAAGGGACTGTGTCCATTGTGACTTGGCCCAGATCACAGAAGCAACGAAAACATCTATCTATTGCACTCTGTTGCTGATGAAGTGCAAGACAAGCAAATTTTTCCTTCTGCAAGTTTACTCAAAGAGCAGGATCCTTGGACAGTGTTCTCACTGAATGAATTTTGTTTTTGAAAAGCTAGAATTGAAAGGGCAGCATACTTCCTTTACAGCCGAGTTAACTGTGCCCCACAGGAAATCCCTCTGTTGAAGGAAGCTGCAGTCTTGTAAAAAGAAAGGTAATGTCTTCCCCTTTACAGACTAAGAGACAGCCTGCACTACATCTTCCTACTTGTATATTATCTTTATTATTCCAGTAGCTGCAAAAAAAAGAATACCAAACTTATATTAAGGCTCCAAATTCAGCTTACAAAAATAAGGGGGGTGGGGGGAACAAGCATACTTTTTGTTATAACCATACTTTATCCTGCCTCCTCCCCCCCCAGCTCCACACAAAATATTCACTGAATATTTTTTTACAAAAGCATGTAAAACTTAGAACACTCTGTAAAAGGTCCCCTTCTGCAGCTGTCAAAGCAGGCAGAAGTGTTATAAAACAATTTTCTAAGGGATAGGTGTCTTGGGGGTATTCTTTAGTTTTTGTTTTGTTTTTAACTTGTCCACATTTTTAAATCTTAATATTGTTAAGATATCCTGCCAATGTAATAACATTTGAGAAAGAAGAGGCATATTTTTCTCCTTTTTGGTTTCTTTACTGTATGCTGGAAGACACGTATATAGACACTTACTACATTGTCTGTAGTCAGATTTTCCTTATGTGGGTAAATGTCACACAGCAAAAGAGAAAACCCTTTTTTAAAAAGAAAATTATAACACAAATTCTTCAGAAGGAGGGTGGTGAGAGAGAGAAATAGAGACAGGCCGAGTACCTGAAACTTTTTAAAAGCAGATTCATTCAAGCAGTATACCTGTACTCACTGTTATCTGGATGTGCATATATATTTACATGCATATATATGCATATTAAGCAGTGCAGGGTAACATTGTTCTTGAGTTACATTTATGATGCAATCAACTGGGGAGGGGAGAAATATCAGAGTGATTCTTACTTTCCTAATACTCTGGAATAAGGGAAGTTGAAGGCTCAGAGTAGCTGTTCTCTTTCTATACAGCTTGTTTGGTGCTTATTTACATTCAGCGTATTTTGAATCTTGGTACTTTTTGCTTTACGAAACATAATATTACTGAATACTTTTTGGAATGGTGATTCTAGCCAATTTGTTCCTGGCCTGACAGATGTTATATAACATAATATTCCATACTGACAATACCAAAAAAGTCCCAGTTCCAAATTTATTGTAGTCTGTGGTGACTTCTTAAGCTTATATACATTGTTCTAGATGATAATCCAATATCACCACTAGTTTTCTTGGACAGCAAGCTGAAGTGGCTATTATAGTTCTAGTTTACTGTTTTAAGTCAACATAAAACTGATGGTGGATGTCTGTAGATAACAATGCTACTACCCATCATAGAAAACTACCTCCTGTGATATTTTTTGTTTGCAGTTTGAGAAACACTGATATCTATCATTGTTTGTTTTCATTAGATCTGTTTGTACATCATTACAGCAATGGTCTCTAAGTCTTGTGAGGAAAAAACGTATAAATACTAGAACTCTAAACATGACTCTACAACAGGTGTGGCCAACCAGTGGCATGAGAGACACAAATGGCTGCCTACATGTGGGCAGAGCGTATCAGGAAGGAAGCAAGAAACACAGCAGCAGATGAGGTAAGAAGCAGAAAGCAGAGCAGCAGATTGGGCAGGAGAAGGGGATCAGAGGCACTCAGGGAGGGAATAATTTGTAGTATGCCTGCCATAAATACCCATTGCTCTATACTATAGAATGCTTACTGAGGAGTCTGTGGACCATAAGAGACAGGATATTATGATATTTTCTCGAGCAAGTCATGGCAATCAGAAGACAAGAAAACTAGAAGAAATTCTCCTCCCACCTCAGGTCTGGAGGAAACAGACTAACTACGTCATAACCGGTTTTAACTGTAGTTCCACTCTCACACAGAAACATATCTGCTGAAAGAGACTGCTTAAACTGTAGTTTCTGGTTTTACTGGCCCACTCATTCTCCTGCATACCTCCTTCTGCTCTGCAACAGAACAAGTATATCAAGTTGTGTTACTGTAGCCTCAGTTAGAATCATTTAAATAAAGGAAGTAAGGATATTCAACACTGATGATACACAAAGTTAAATAAAATGCAATGGCTGATTTACACACTACGCGGTAAAGTACTATTTGCATATAAAGTAAATATAACAAAGGGCAACACTAATGTGGCTTAGGATCCTTTAATGTTTTAATAGGTGGTTGTAGGCAAATCACAGCAAATGCAGAGGAATCATTTTATCTACCCTAGGAATATAGCCAATTGCAGCTGCTGAGCAACATATAGCCACACCAGGCCTACAAGAAACATGATGGGCTGCTGGTGTGCTGCAACAACTGCTTTTCATGCTAACCACTTACGTTTCATCACTTCTTTGTGCTCTCTGTGCCCATTTATTGTATCCACCTGTCATCTTATTAGAAAACTATTAACTCCCAGGCTAGGGACAGACATTCAAAAAGTCTGAGCCTGAACCAATTCAATCTTTGCAGGTTATTCTAACCTGGCTAAGCTGAACTGGTTTGTAACAGGACACACACTCTCTCTGGAATGAGGAAATTCAGGCACATGCTTGCAGTGGCTCAGGTTAGCAGCTGGGGGGGCATTAGAGCAGCCCTCCCTTCCCTTGTATACTGCTGAATTTAGGGACTGGCCCTAGCAGGCCACTTTGATTAGGGATATCTGCCTGCACACTCTCAGGCTTTTCCTCCCGCTGGCTACTCAAGGAATGGCGGTGTTGCCAGACCCAAGCTGTGGACTAGCGCTCTGATGCAAGGCAGGTGTGCAATGCATGCATCCATTGATTATATGGAGCTTTTCAATCTCCCTCCCTGTTTCTTTATACTGCCTGCAGCAAGCTGACAGGCAAGCAAGCCAGCAGGGGGTTGAGAACAGTATTTATCACCCTATCATCAACACAAAAGCTTCCCTCCATTAGTTCAAACTCTTTTTAAACAGCTTACCAGCTGACCTGTTGATTAGCTCCAAAAAGCCATAAACAGTCACTGTTGTTTGCCTGTCCCAGTGAAATTAGAGACACACACACACCTCTCTCGGCATTAGCTAGCATAGTACATGCTTAGGGTCTGTGGGGCTGAGGTCCATGCTGTGGGAGATGAGGGGTGAGGGGGGATTTCCTGCTTGAGCAATAAGCAGCAAGGTGGGGGTTGGGCAGGGGGAAGCTGGGTAGGCCCTGCTTCCCCCTGTACCTGCAGTCTCTGCCGGAGCTCCAGCCAGGGAGCAGAGTAGAAGGGCCAAATCTTCTGTGGAACAGAGAGCCTTGCCTAGCTCTGAGAGCATGCTGGGATACTGGGGAAGTCTGATTTATCTTCAACCAACAAGGGGTCTGGGACAGAAATTGCATAAACTAGTTTGAGCCTAATCAGTTAAGTATGATCCTACATTTAACCAGGCTCATCTCAAACTGGTTTCAGCCATTTCCAAACTGGTTTATGTGCACTGAACATCTACTCTGTTACAGGTTTAAACCAGATTCTGATCACTTAAGCCAGTTGACTTGTAGCATCTGTCCCTAGCCCCAAGGCTTATAACTTGTCTCTGCTGTGCTTGTACAAAGTCTAGCATAGTGGGGCTTTGGTTTCTATTTAGGGCTACAGGCACTACTGAAAAGACTCGCACCCACAACGCTGTAACCTAAGAGTGGGAGAGAATACTGGTTTATTCAGCTGAAACTGCGAGAACAGAAAAAGACCTGGCCTGGACTGCAAGAAGAGCGGACCTGGAAAATGGTGCTAACATGCTAGTTTTAAAAAACAAATAAATAAACATTTAGTAGAAGCCATGAGCCCTAAACTTCAGAGCAAATTCTGCACCATATTAGGACCAGGAAAAGGGAACTTTAAAGGAAAAGGAAAATGCTGCATGTTATGGTATTGGGCACTAAAAATGACTGATTTTTTCCTCAGATTACTTATTGGGTCCCATCATACTTAGTTCAGGAGATCACAAGCCCCAGTAGATATGGGTAAAACCTTAAGAATTCATTCATTTTCATTCCCAAAAATATACAAATAAAGCCGTGCCCCTTTTGCATACTCGTTACAAATTACAATGTTCTATATTTAAAAACCAATTGCAAAAATTGCTTTGACTTTAATTAGACTCGTCTGGGCCATGACTAAATAAATTCCTTCTCTACCTACCCCAGGTAAATTATAACCTCAGAAACATCTTGTAAAAAGGCAAATACCTAACACATAGTTTAAAAATATACCATAATCAATCAAAAGACTACATTTAAAATAAAGAAATAAGGCACCCTGTCAATGTCCTTACTAGCCAGCTCTTTGGGCAATTCTTTAAGCAGTCCAGTTGTTCTACTCTTCGTATAAACTAAGATAGAAGATATTTAAAATAAAGCTTAAAAGTACCCATGACAACACATTAGTACATGAAGCAGATACAAATTTTTACACTACCAAAATAGGGCACACTTACTTTAAAAACATAGACCTTCAGATCAAAGACTATGAGAATGCTAAAGTTAATTTGTAATTTACAACTGCTATCAAGACAGAGGATATGATTTGCAGACTCATATTAAGCTAAGAAAAGCATTAAAATTTTCTGTAGATTTTGTTTAATATTATTTATTCAACTACACAAAAAGTAAGCTGAAGTTTATAGTATGATGGTTGTAATTTCCCATTGCCATATCACTGGGTTTACCTATACATAATAATGTCAATGAAAGAATTCATGTCCAAGCATTCATTAAATTGCTGGCAGGGAAAAATGCCTTAGATTAAAGGCCCCTGATATGCTTGTTTTATTTTTAGTTTCAAAGATTTGGGGAATGCTTGGACATGAATTCTTT
>JAGPOW010003316.1:151933710-151982304 GCA_030014935.1 Caiman crocodilus | reverse complement strand
TGTAGGGCCCCTGCAAGATGCAAACAGTAATCTTGTGGCTATGCCAGACAAGAAAGCTGATATTTTTAACAGTTTCTTTGCCTCTGTTTTCTTGAACAGGGACTGGGATATTCCACCTACCAGAGGTAGGGATAATCTTGGGGATAGCTATATCAAGCCTTCAGTCAGTGCAGATGTAGTTAGGGATCTTCTGGAAAGGCTAGACATTTTTAAATCTGCAGGTCCAGATGCCTTCCATCCAAGGGTGTTGAGGGAGCTGGCAGGGGTCATCGCGGAGCCCTTGGCTCAGCTGTTTGAGCATTCGTGGTCATCTGGCCATGTGCTGGGAGAATGGAAACTGGCTAATGTGGTCCCAATTTTCAAGAAGCGGAGTATCCCAGGGCTCTGTCCTCAGGCCTGCACTATTTAACATCTTCAGCAGTATCTTGGACGAGGTGGTAGAAAGCACGCTGTCTAAATCTGCTGATGACACTAAGATGTGGGGCAAGGTGGACACACTTGAAGGGAGAGAGAGGCTGCAACTAGATTTAGACAGACTACAAAAGTGGGCAGATGAGAAAAAGATGGGGTCAATGTAGACAAATGCAGGGTACTGCACCTTGGGAGAAGGAATCCACAGCATACATACAGGCTGGGGAGTTCCAGAGAGGCAATACTCCCCCTCTATGCAACTTTGGTCAGGCCACAGTTGGAGTACTGAGTCCAGTTCTGGGCACTGCACTCCAAAATTGATGTGGCCAGCCTGGAGAGGATTCAGAGGAGGGCCACCCCCTTGGTGAGAGGGCAGCAGGACAGGCCCTACGAGGAGAGACTGAGGGACCTGAACCTGTTTAGCCTCAGCAAGAGGAGGCTGACAGAAGACCTGGTGGCTGCCTACAAGCTCATCAGGGGAGATCAACAGTAAATAGGCAGAGACCTTTTCTCCCCAGCACCACCTGGGATGACAAGGAACAATGGTAATAAGCTGATGGAGAATAGGTTTAGGTTAGAGATCAGAAGGCAATATTTTAGTTAGGGTGGCCAAAATCTGGAACCAAGTTCCCAGGGAAGTGGTCCTGGCCCCTACCTTGGGCAAAATTCAAAAGGAGGTTGGACGATCTCCTGTCTGGGGTCTTGTGAATCCAGCATTCATTCCTGCCTGCGGCAGGGAGTCAGGCTAGATGATTTGTTCAGGTCCCTCCTGATCCTAGCTAGTATGAAACTACTATGAAAAGGAAAAAAAAAAGCTTTTTCTGCTCATTTACTAGACCACCATTCAACTCCCAGCACTGAAAGACTTTGTAGATTACCAAAATGAAAACTTTTCTAAAAATCCATTGAGATTAAATCACAGTTAAGTATGGATGTCCAAAAATGCATTTCTTTTGAAACTGGACCACATTCAACTAATTTAATTCAGCGACTGAATATTTTTAGCAAGGAGTGTGAAAATCTGTTTAAAAAACAAAACAAAAAACCCTCAAGCAGCTAGCTATGCAAAACCCTAGAATGCCCATGTTAGGCAGATCAGTTGGCAGATGTCTTCCAGCCTTAATAATCTTGATGTATAACCACTAAAAACTAGTAGTCGGAGATTATGCCAAATCAAATTCCTTGCAAAATGAAAAGTTTTCCTACATACGTGGCCATTTGCAGTCCCTTCATGAGATTTTTCTAGGGCTGTCCAAGATGTCTTGATAAACAAACTTTGCCTCCCTTCACTAGTTTTATAAATGTGTCAGACTCAGAGCTGTACAGCAGAATCTTACTAACATGAGAATTACCAAATCAAGACATGCCAGTGTTCCTTCTAAATCACTATCCTGTGTTTGATACTACCAATGCCAGATGCTTTAAAAAGTGGCAAAATCCACCATAACAGATCATTATAGACTAACCTGCCTGTCCAAACATTACTAATTCTCACAAATCAGTGCAGTGATTTTCAACTGGGGTTCCCCAGTACCTGGAGGTAAGTGCCCTGTGTGAACATGTAAGTGCTCACTTCTCACTGCACTCAGTGCCTGTGGACAAACAGGGAACATGGCAGAGACTCCTGCTTCTGCTGGTGTGTCACACCTGCTGGACAGATCTCACACCAGCATCCCCCATGCTCCAAGCAGGAGAGCAGGGGACATGGGGCTAGGATTTTCAGCCCATCTTGTCCCCTTGCTTCTCCCCTTCTCCCGGGGCTGCATAGTGGAGCCACAGACGAACGTAACTCAGGTCCCAGAATACAAGTCCTTGTAGGAACAGCTGTGACAGCAGGGGCTGCACTCATACCTTCAGGAACAAAGGTACATCTTTCTCTCGTGAGCTTTGAGATATGTAGCTCTAAAACATCCCAGGGGCAAAAGCACCTCCCAGGAAATCACCAGCACAAAGACAGCTGAAAATCACTTTTGCCAGCACTGATCCAAGTTCCAGCACAGCTGAGGCTCTGGCCAGGATCTTCAGATGACACGTGAATAAAGTCATTTGTGAGAAATCAAGGTATTTTTTTTCATTATCATTAAAATAATGTCATTGAAGTGGTTTTATTAAGCAACTGAACAAAACTAATCTTTAGGAGAAGTAGAACATTTAATTGTACTTTGGAATTTGAAAAGACACCTTTGGGAGCCATGCTGACACTACAGAAAGTGGTGCCATGAATATTTATGAGGCAAAATGTCAACCAACTTACTTCCTCCAAATATTTACCATTTGTCTGGGGAACCATGTACTTGTAGGAATGAATTCTATTTCCTCTATAATATTTGGCAAGGTAATAACTGGTTTTAAAAAGTATACAGGGCAGTGAATCTCATCTCTGTGCCACAGAGTGCAAATGTTTTTAAGGGTGATGCGACATACAAGGAGGTAAGCACAGTAATAAACCTTTTTTTTTTAAATTTAAATTAGGTTCTTCTAAACTGCAAAACTAGGCAAGAACTAGCAACAAATTGCAAGAGATCGAGAGCCTTACAGACAGCAGCTGAAGGATCTGCTCTACCACAACGATGGCAACCAGATATTCAAGTGTTCAAGTGTTCTACTAAACTCAGAAAAATTATGGAGGCAACAAGGGATGAGTGTTTTAGAGTGGCTCTTCGAAGCTGCTCCCATTAAAATGCTGACAGTGTCTCATGTATTCAACATCCTGTGCTTCAAAATGTCAGTGGTGCCACTTTAACTCATTTGACAAGCTTTAGTTAAAGTACCCTGATGTCATTTTGAAATGTACCAAGGACACTTAATATACATGATGCTGAGGCTGCTAGATTGACTGAGTCTGCTCCAACACGGTCAGGCACTGGGCATGTGTATAAGTGCCCATTAAAGCTAGAACCTCTTCTTTCTTTCCTTTTTTTTCCCCCCACCTCTTTAAGGAAAACCAAGATTCTCATAAAAATCAAGCCACTTCACAAGCTGAAAACCAGCAACAAATGCAAGACTCACTAAACTCTTACAAGCTGGCTGCATTGTTATCTTTAATTAACTGTCTTTCCCCACTCTCAGGTAGTAAAATTATCTGCCTCCTCTGGGAAGAACATCCCTTTGCTGGGACATCTTATACAGTCATCAGGAATAAAAGCATTCCAAAAGGACACCCAATTTTTCTTTTTGTTAAGCAGAGAATTAGGCCAGGGGATGTTGGCATTGTAAAAACCACTAGTTACTGTACAGAGCAATCCCCTGCGGTATGCCCCATCTTAAAAAGATGTACTTTAAAGGATGTACTTAAGCATCAGGGATATACATAAGGGATGTCCTTACTTCTCAACCGTTTTGGCCTGCTGGTACAAATATCTTCAGATGACAGTCCTCATGGGATAATATAAGAAAGGAATCATGTAACAAATTAAACATTTATGGTTGCATAATCAGCCTTTAGAACACCCCTGGACAGACTAAAGACACCCCACAGAAGATGTCAGTTCCTAGTTTTCACTCAATTTTTTTACTACAGAAAAAATATAGAGCAATTCTTCTATTGCAAAGAACTCAGACAACAAGGCAGAACATTTTGGTACTCCTTTGCATTCCTATCTGAAATCTCTATGTTTACCTTGTGAATCGTGTTCACACACCTAACAGTGCTGACTTTGTGTGGCACTCCATGACACCCTGGAAAAAAAATCTCAAAAGGCAACCCAGGGTACTGTGGCATCCTAGTTGAGAACTGCTTTAGAAAAATAAAAGAAGGGGAGAGGAGCACACAGTGTTCAATCTCAGTTTGAAGCACTGTTCCATTTACATCAATTTCTTCGCTAGCTAATGTAAGCCCTGTATTGCTATGTTTGAGCTAGATTTACAGACGTTCAGCCTTAACAACAAACTCATCAGAGAAGCAGTTAAGAATATTTACTTCCTAAGACAGTTAAGGGCATAAAACAACATTCTCATAGGGACAGAAGTTACACGTAAACCAGTTTAAGTTATCAGAAATTGGTTTAAACTTGTAACAGAACAGAAGTCCAGTGCACATAAACCAGTTTCAAAATGGCCAAAACCAGTTAAAGATAAACTTGGTCGAATGTACTATCAAGACTTAACTGATTTAAGTCAAACCAGCTTATGAAACTTCTGTCCCAGATTCCTTTCTGGTTCGAGTTAAAAATCAATCAGAATCCCCCAGCATGCCTTGCACCCCTGAGTTGGGCTGAGATATTCTGTCTGATCCAGAGAACAGGGCTGGCCATGCCCCTCTGCTCCCTAGCTGAATCAGTGAGAGCTGGCTCGCTGGCCCCCACAAGCAAACACTGGCTGGAGTTTGGGGCCAGAGGGCGGGTTAAATTCACTTTCCCTCAAGTACAGAGCTGCCCTGCCAGCTTTCTTAGTGCTGGCTGAGACTGTGGACTACAAATCCCAGAAGCAGGAAGAGGAAATGATGAAGAACCCTGCAGACTCCTGCTGCAGTGACTGTGGACTGCAAATCCCAGAGACCTTGGGGGCAGCAGGAAGAGGAAGCAAACATAGCCCATGATGGTTACATGCCAGAAAGCCATGCTCTAGCTTGGCCCAGCTTCTGGCTTGAGCCACTAGAGGCATGGGGCTACATTTCTCAAATAAAAAGTGAATGCGTGTTCATTTGCTTATTGGTTCAATCTTTGCAGCTGAGACTAAACTGAAGATTGACTCAATTCAGCCTTGGCCTGTTGACTGTCTATACTTAGCCATGAAGAGGAGACTTCATATTTTAAATGACTGAACTGGTTGCCCAGTTTGTAGCACAATGTGGAGATATCATTAGGCCTCCACTACTACAAAGATGACAAAGGTCTTAATCATGCAGGCAATTAACTGGGTCTAAGACAATCGTTTTAAAATAACAAAAGGCATCCATTTCTATGTTAAAAGTTAAAGCTTTACAGATCCAACCTCCATTCAATGTTTTTAATTCTTTTTACTAGGAGCCAGTATTCTAAGAACCATGTTTACACAATATTTAAACATTGTTCATGAAGTCTGCTGAAGGGTCACACTGGAGAACAGGGCCAGAAATTACTGATTCAGCAGTAGCTACTAAAAATGAGTGTCTCCTGAAAATGTAGTGGTGAGTGACCTATCTACAGTTAAAAGTCCAGTACTAAAAGTCCAAAGGAGCATCAGAACTGTAGAAGCATGCATTCAAAGTATATCTTACTGGGCCCTGGGTGTTTTTCAGTATGTATGATTTTAAGTACAATTACTCTTTTTGTTATAAACATCACAAACAATATGCAACTGACTTCTCTGGCATGAAAAATAATAGTATGGATAAAAATTAGGGAATACAACAAATAAAAATCAGATTTGCCTATTCCCTGGGTTAGTCTACTACGTACACACAAAGGAGAGTCAAGAAAAATGAAAATGCACTGCAGCCACTGAGTTTGCAGCAGTGGTTATGAGCATGTGGAGATAGGTACAGGCTAAACTCTATCTGGAACCAACTGGCCTAAATAAAGCCAAAAGGAACCAAACTCTCAAAAAAGAGAAACCAGAATTATTTTATTACAGAATATAATCACCTCCTCACTTTCCTCCCTAAGTTCTTTTGGTCTTTATTCCCGTTTGCCCACTCCTGTTCTCAGTGGTCTAACCACTGGTACTTGTAGCTAAAGAAAGCAATCCATCTCTAAATATAAGAATTCAATGACCAGTGATAAACCCTTCATTTCTTAACCAATCTAAATATTTTCACCCATATAAAACCTTCACAAACCTAGGCTGTGTTGTAAAAATGTAGATTTATATCTTTTAAATTACATTTGGTGGAATGTTAACTCTGCAGCTTTTCAAACTGGCATACACTGTATTTTCCCCAAAGGTATGTGCCTGGATTTTATAAATGGTAATAGAGCTTCTGATTGTTCAAGGTACACAACACAATGGTGTTGCTCAATGTTGATGTTTGTGTCAGAGATGCATCAGGTGTAGGGAGTATGAACCACAATATTTTGCAGGAAAACGGACATGCAGCCAAAAAAGTTTGAAAACCACTAGTTTAAGTTACTTCAACTACAACACACTAGTATATAACCCTGTATGTTTTGTATTTCTAATTAAAAATGTGGTATAACAACACAACACAATTGAGATCCTTTTATACTCCACCAGTTTAAAATTATTCAGATAGCACATTCCTGAATTGAAACTTATGCTTTATGACACAAGTGGCATTACGGTATCAATTTAAGAAAAAAGGCAACACCAATTAAAACTAGAACAAAAGTTAAGATTAAACAGTTACAGTTAAGTAAATTTAATTTTAAGGAATTAAATTAAAAACATTGCAATACAAATGGGAAAAAAATACTACACAAATATATCTTCAACCAAAGATAGCATCAATTAATCCAAAACTTTTGAAAAAGTGCAGCTTGCATCATGCAGCAACTGTCATCGGAGCAGCTCCATAGTAAGTACTTCACAACCATTAAAACTCCAACTAAACCTATAGGAAGAGTTTTGGGCAACCTGAATTACAATAACCTAATCTGGAATTTGGCCAAAATATCAATTAATCTGAACCTTGTAAGAAGTCTCAGATTTGAATCAGATGTGTTCATTTTTCATCTTTCCTGAAGAACATCTCTCTAAAGACCACTGTCCATTTAAATGTTGCTGTGTCATTTGACACAGCATGTTTTCCTTCAAGCACTGCTGAACTGACCACACTTCCTGCAACACTTAGCATTTCCCGGGGCTTCCATGTAGCTAGTTACTGCTCAGGTACGAACACTACATAGTTTGAGAGACATTAAGATTCCAAATGATTACCTGCAAGACATACATATGTTACAGAAATGAAGCAAACTAGCAGCAGCTTTAAAACAGAGCTATTTCTTTTTAGAAGCATCTCCGTTTCTCTCTCAAAAATCTTCATTTATTTAAATACCAAAATTATATGCATTATCCTCGTGGAGTTTTGCCTTAAATTAACACTTCACTGAGGGGAAGTCACCTTCTTCTCTAATCCAGTCATGTTCAATCTGTACCCACAGGCCATATTTGATCAGCAAAACCGTATCATCTTGCCTGTGGGGCTCCCCATGGTCTAAAAATTTGGCAGCAGGAAGACAATAGAAGCATTAATTGCAGTCCCCCATTGCCAAATTTCCAAACTCCTGGGAAGCTCCATGAGCTGGCTGTCCAAATTAGATCTCACCACCACATGGTGGGGCTGGGCCAGTGTGCACCCATGGAATGACCTTGTTTGTGGGATCCAGCCTGCAGACTGGTCTTGCGCCACTTTTGGCCCAAGGGGTCAGGTTGAGTACCACTGCTCTAAAACTTGAGGTACTTGTTCAGATCAGTCTTGGAACAGTGATTTACTAAAGAGAAGCCTGTCCCTATCTATAGCTGTTTGCTATAGATAGTATCACTGTCTGACCTCTACCTCTTCTATAACATAAAGGGGAAAAAAGAGGAAGAGTCTAGCATCTCTGTCAAACACTAAAAGTGCATCAATTTCAACAATGCAATGAAGGAAGCAAGCAAGCAACCCTTGCAAGCAACATCCCTCAGTTATAGCAACACACACACACACTTCCTCTAGGTTTAAGAAAACAATGAAGCATGGGGAGTCTTGGTCATACAAAATATGTACAAAGTGTTTTAAATTAGGAAAGCAGCTGCTTCAAACTCAGTCACCCTTTAATCATCTACAAGGGCTTTAATTAGTACCCATCTGCTTCCTGTTTTACACAACCAGTCCAATTTTCACCTGTTTCAGCACAGCAAGAGCAGACCTCCCCCTTTTTTCCATTGACCACCCCTGCCTCCCACCCCCAACTTCTACTTAGGAGTAAATAAAAATAAACTTAAGTAATCCATGTAAAAAAAAAAAAAAAAAAAAAAAAAAAAATGGTTCTGGGTAGACACACAGAACAGATTTCTGGGTATCTTTTCATTTTTTTAAAGACAGCTGTAGCAAATTTACCAAGTTTTAATTATGCACTAATATCCATTAACATATGCAAATAATTATTATGCCACTTATTAATATTGGATCCCAAAACATGGTTTCAGTTCTACTGTACTAGACACTGAACAAACACAAAAGACAGGGCCCATCCCAAATAATATACAAACTCCAAATGTCCACATCGTGTGAGATAAGCATTAAAATGCCTATCAAATATAAAAAAAAATTGTGAATAAACAATGATAAAACAGATAGTTAAGAATGTTTTTAAACTCCCTACATCATTTAAAGAGAAGAAATAAACACATGCACAAAAAATAAGGAACATTTGAATTTCCTCTCATTTTTTCTCCCTTTTTTCCTTCAATACATTATTTTTTAAAAATTAAAGACAAACAACTAAAAGTAAAGACTAGTAACAAAGCTCTCTCCTGGCACCAAATGAATAGGGCTTGAAACTGCTAGAAAACAAAGCAAAGCAAGATACTGAGGCTGCATACACACATTCAAATAATCTGGGAGAAATCTCCCAGGTTTGCTCTCCCAGTAGAAAATCTTACCCAGAGCTGTGTGTACAGACATGTGAATGCTAAGTCCCTGAAGAGTGGATAGCTTGAGGGCTGAAACTATGCAGCCAGGGGAGTGAGGTCTGTGCACATCTCTCAGTGTTCTGCAGGCTCTCTTAGTCTGCCTGGCAACAGATAGCAACAGTGCATAAGGCATCCCTGACTGGCTGAGCAGTTTGGGTTTTCTTGCAGCACAATATGGGGATTATGAAGGGAGTGCATTCTGATCTGTGATCAAGTGGCAGAATCTAGCAAAGCAACACACCATCTCTTGAGGAAGGGGGTGGGAGATGCTGGATAATTACATTCTATTCCGAGAGAAGCCACAGTATGTACAGGCATTCACTCTCTTTGGAGTGATTTAACCCTAGCTGTTCCCAGGTTATGTTTGCTCCTGAAGCAGCCATTTTTACTCTGGATGAAAAAGTATGAACATTGTATACTTGTGGTTTGTCCTGGAAAAGCAATGACTCTCCCAAGAGAATCTGAATGTCTGTATAGTTAGTCTAAGTGAGGGACCACAAATAAGAACCTCAAGCAGTAATCTAATAAGAAGCTCAGCTGCTTCAGTCTAGGCCCGTTACAGGAAAGATAGATGGCAGTGCCTATAGGACCGTTCACAGTGCAACTTAACCATTAGAAACAATCATAAACAGGTCCAGTACTCTGTGCTCAAATTCAAGTAACAGCCTGGCAGCTGGAAGGGACTCTCCCATATGCCCCTTTATTCTAAGCCCTTTTAATGCCCTCTCTAAACCCTCTTCTGACAAAATGAAAGCTGATGGCATTGCTCTGCCCAGGTTTCTGGGGTTTTTTAAGTTCTCGCTTCCTCTTTAACAAATTTGGCGCTTGTTGCTGCTGCTTTTCCCAGACATGTAAAACTGATAGGATGCATCTTGCATTCAAAATGCTATGAGCAGTTACTGGTCTGCAGACTCAAAAAACACATCACTACATCAAGTCACACAAGGAAGTTCATCTTGAATATTTAGAAATTTTTCATCTATTCAAAAGCTTAAACTCTGTCTCTCAATACAGAGGTGGATTCTTCCAAGTCAGAATCAAAAGAATAGCTAATTACTCAAATCCTCCAGTAAAATGTGTGTTAAGCCCCCCCTCTCCCAAAGCAAAGAGTTTCCCCCTGCCATCTCTGCCATCAGAGGGTTTTTCCATTTCAATCTATTTGGCTAGAGACAAAAGATAAGTCTGTATATGTGCTTTGGATAATATTCTAATGACTGTAATAACACCAGACTATGGAGAAGAACTTTCCACACATCAAAATATGAAATATAAATTGCATTTCAAAATTAATGGATTCTATTTCTACTATAAATTGAAGCAGAATACCTGTGTTAAATTAAGAAGCCTTGACAGAAAAATTCTTGGGCAAGAAATAATAGTTTTCCAACCTTTCCCACAAACAGCATAGGCAAAGAGAATATCAGCAGTATGGCCAGCATCTGCTTTTGGGAGGACGATTACTAGCAGCTGCAGCTTCCTGCAGTCACTACCCTCAGCGTAAGAACCAAGGGACTGCTAACGTCAAACTAGTTGCTAACCTGCACACAGCAAAACCCAAGTGTAGCCAAACGTGGCTACCCAATTTAAGAAATTCATCCAGAGCACCCAATGCAATTCAAAGTTTATGCTTTGGTAGTTATGCAGTTCGTTTCCATTTCACACAGGAAAATTCATCCCACATCACACAAGCCAGGTGTACAACTAGGATTATGGCCCATGACTAAAGACTCTCTAATGCCCCTCTTTACAGACTAAGGGTAACAAGCAAATCGAAGACAGGCTGACAAACACTGAACTTTTGTCATTCTTGTCCATATTTTGGAAGTGTGTAGGAGAACAGAGTCTGCCTCTGGAAGAAGACTTTTCAGTCAGAGCTGCTTATCATCAGAGAAAGTGACAATAGAAAGGGTGGAGCAACTGAACAAATATTTGAGTCCAGATTGCTCCCTAAATTATAGACAGAAAAACCTACAATTTCACTACCCAAATTGGTGCAACTGACGAAAAGTATGGGAGCTAGAATTCAGACTTTATATATCATATTGATTTTAATGTAGAAGTGAATTGTTTAGATTTTGCTGACTGCCATGATGCAAAAGAAAACTGTTCAGTATATCGTTTTCTACTACAAATACTGTTCAATGTTTTCAACTTAAAATTGTACTAGCATTAAGTATTTTTTTCCATGGCATCTAAAGCAACATATTACAAAACTTCAGCCAGAACTGAAACAGATTGTCTCAAGAACAAATGACAAAATATTTGTACCAAGAAATTCTGGCAACATACCATACAGATGGATTTCTGAAAAATGGGGTTCCAAGAATAACCCGCCAAGGTTCCAAAAATAAAATATCTAATTCAAACAAAAACAGATTGTTCATTTAATGTGGTGTTACAACCTTTCCCCTAACTCTCCCCCTTTTCCATACACATGGTGCAGTAGCTAACCACAAGCCTCTAAGCTCTTAATTACTGCTAAATATAAGAGATTCAAATGCAATTCAGTTCAATCATCAGATGCCAGAACCAAATAAAAGAAAAAAATTAGGCACATTAAACCTTAGCCAGCTACACTCATCATCTCTGCTGAGCATCTTGATAATCCCAAAAACTGGATTGGTAAACACCCATTACAGAAATAATAATAAAGAATTAGGTATCTTCTTTACATAGACCATGCCATCAGATATTAGTGGGATTTCACAAAAACTGCATGAGATGACAAAACACACCAAATAAATAAACTTCTGTGCACCCGGGGGCAAACAGATCAAAAGAAGCTTGTGCTGCTACCCATCGCTCCTCCTGCTTTCTATCTTTTATGCTTGCAAGCTCTGTGCTACCACACAACCATTGTACAGACACAAGCCATGAGCAGGCTAGGCACATGACTTGACATGCAACCTCAGTAAGTCCACATAACCACAGAAACCTTAATTCCCCCCAGTGCATTCAATAGTGCAACATATGACCTGAGGCATGAAATGTGTCACAGCTCTTGGGGCAGGTCACCAGAGCACGACTGGACAAAACCAGAAACAGATGTCTTAGCAAGTACATGTACACAGATGAGGTGATCCAAACTGCAGTGTTCAGAAGGCCAAGCATACTGAAGTTACACTGATAAGAATCTTAAAAGAGTGTTGGGGTTTTCCTAATTTAACACACTACATTTTCATAAGCTAATTAACTGCATATTACATTTGTTTTCATCATGAAAATCTTCTGAATTGATAGAAACTCCAAGATGTGCTGAAACAAAGTGGAAACCTGCTTTGCTTTAAAATAGAGTCAATACGAGCTATACTCAACACCTAGAATTCTTCCCTATCCAATCTCATCTTGCTTGGCATTGACCAAATCTATTACATATTATCATAATAGATAATATCCAGCATTAAATAGTGTATGGCAGAAGAAAGGGCCAGATAATAAACAGATTTTTGCCATTTTTAAGATATGAAAAAAAGCTGTGATTAAAATGTTCAAACTTGGCACTTAAACCCCAAATTTTCCGTTAGGCACCTAAGTAACTGACTGGTTTGCATATACTTTTAAAAATGGAATATGGATAAGGTAGAAGGAGAAGTGAAACAAGAACTGCAGAAAAAAAAATCTCCTGGTATGAAAAACATCACAGACTGATACACAGATATTTACTGTACCTCTGCTGTTGTTTTTAAATTAAGCTTACATACTTACCTGGTCAAAATTTATTTAGCCTATAAGTTATGTCAAGATCATAGCCTAAAATGGTATATTTACAAATCAAAGATCTGACTATATTCAGACTAGCCCAAGAGAAAGGTGATAACAGGAACAGAAAACAAATCCAACTCTTCATTACAATGGATGCAACACATTTTCCTTCTATTGAGAATGGGTCTAAGATTTTTCAAATTAAAGTCTTAGGGTTACATCGGTGATTCTGAACCAGAGTCTTGTCGCACTTTTGGGTGTCTTGTGATCCTTTAAGCTAGGGACAGAAGTTACACATAAATCAATATAAGTGATCTGAAACCAGTTCAAATCTAACATAACAGAAGTTCAGTGCACATAAGCCGCTTTCAAAATGGCTGAAACTAGTTTAAGATAAACCTGGATGGATCAAACTCAGTTGAGTTGCGTCAAACTGGTTTATGGAAATTCTGTCCCAGACCTCTTCCTAGTTTAAGTTAAATCAGAGTCCTCTAGCATCCCAGCATGCTCTGCAGCCCTGGGCTGTCTTTTCTGGCCAAGCAGAGTTGCCCCCACCCCTCTCCTCCCTAGCTGCAGCACTGTCACTGCTCCAGCCAGCTGAGAAAGAGGTGGAGGTACAAAACCCTGCAGTGGTGTACTGCTGGGTCTGCCTGGCAAGGGGACAGCAGCCCTTGCCAAGCATCCCCAGTCCCCTACCCTCCTTGCTGCTCCAGCAGCAGGAGCAGGAGCAGGGCCAGGGCCAGACTCCAGTAGCCTGAGAGGAAGCAGGGGTTTAAATCCCCCATTGCAGGAAGGGGAGCCTATCGGTGCCTGCGCTGCCCACTTTTGTACCTGGGGCCATAGCAGCCAGATGCCAGAAGCCTGAGGGGAAGGGGGAGGTTTAATCCCCCCACTGCAGGCAGCAGCAACAGGGACAATGACATGGTGCCCTGAGCTGAGTCACTGAGGAGCAGCTAGCTGGCTGGTGACCTGGCTGTCGGGGGAGGGGGGGGCGGGACCGACAGCTGGAGCTAGTTACAGAGCCTGGTTCAACACTGCCTCCCGCTGCAGTCCATGGGGTGGGGGTCAGTATGTGTCACCTGCCTCCAGCCCCATGCAGGGGCCATGATTTTCAGGTGGGGTGCAGCTGCAGCTCAGCTCCCTACCATCTGCCTTTCCCAGCAATAGTGACAGAGCTAACAAATCGCAGCGGTTAGAGGTGAAGTGCCTGTCCCCCGCCATCTGCTTACAGTGGCACCGGGTGCTTGGGGAGGGCTTCTTCAGGCCAAGGGTGTAGGCAGCAGTGGAAAGAGGCAATGGACCACTGCAGCCCTGTTTGGCCTGGCCCCATGGCTCAGGAGTACAGCCCCGTGTGGCCGATTCCTGTGGCCCAGGGGTGTAGGCAGGAACTGACCTGCAGAAGCCCACCCCGAGTGCCCAGCACCACTGCGGGCAGGTAGCAGGTGATAAGTGCCTCACTTCCACCAGCCACATCTTCACTTCTGCTCCACCATCACCAGGAGGGGGAAGGGACACGCTGCTGCAGCCCAGTGGCTGCCTACACCCTGAGGCCGCAGGACGAGGCCACCAGGCTGCAGCTGTCCATTGCTGCCTCCGGCTGCCGCCCACACCCCTGGCCCACAGTAGCGCCCCCCACAGTGCCTAGCAATGCCATGAGCAGGATGCAGGCGACAGGTGCTTCACCTCCACCCATCATTATAGTTCACTCTGCTGTCATCATCAGAAGGGGGCAAGGAGTTGTGCTGCAGCTACAGCCTGCCTGTAAACCATGGTCCCCCGCACAGGACTGGAGATGGGAGGTGAAGGATGCTGATCCCCATGCCTTGGAGCTGCCCCAGCTCAGGCCACACTGCCGCAGCAGGAGCCAGAGGTGAGGCAGGCTCCATAACTAACCACAGTGCCCTCTCCCACTGCAGCCAAGTCATACCTCTCCTCCCCCCACCTCCCCACAGCTGGTTGGCCACTCCTTGGAGGGACTTGGCTCAAGGCACCATGTTAATGCCCTCACCACTGTTACCTATTTGGCACTGGTGAGGCCTCAGCTTGAGTACTGTGTCCAGTTCTAGGCACCCCACCTCAAGAGAGACATGGATAAGCTCAAGAGGGTACAAAGAAGGGCCACCCGCATAGTCAAAGGAATGGAAGATAAGCCCTATGGGAAGAGACTCAAGGAATTAGACCTGTTCAGCCTGAGTAAGAGAAGTCAGAGAAGTGACCAGATGGCCACCTACAAGTGCATCAGGAGAGAACACAAATACCTGGGGGACCAACTCTTCAGGAGGGCACCTCAAGGGAGGACAAGAACAACCGGACATAAGATTATACAGGGCAAATTCAGGCTAGACACAAGAAAGAACTTTTTATCCATAAGGGTCACTAGAATCTGGAACACACTCCCACCACAAGTGGTGCAGTCACCATCATTGGAGGTGTTCAGGGAGAGGCTGGACAGGCACCTTTGCTGAGCTTATCTAAGCCCAATAACTTCCTGCCCACAGCAGGGGACCAGACTTGATGATCCTACAGGCCCCTTCTGGTTCTATGATTGTATCTGCAATGAGAGGATTAAACCCCTCCCCCACTTCCCCTCACGTTACTGGCATCTGGCCACCTTGGCCCTGGGTGCACAAGTGGAGCCTATCAGTGCTGACTCCACCCCCTCCCTTGCAATGGTGGAATTAAACCCTCACTCCCCTTCAGGCTACAAGGGTCTGGACCCACCCCTGCTCCTGCCACTAGCTAGTGAGTGATAAGCCATGGGGAGGGGGAAACCACGAACAGACAGACGGACCCCTGACAGGAGTTGCTTTCCCCTTCCCCTCCAGGCAGACCCCAGCTGAGGTCTCTGCAGGCCATGGTGGGGGTTTAAACTTTCCCCAGTCATACTCAGACCGCTCTGGGCCTGGCCACGCCCCTTCCCTCAGCTTAGTTTCTCTCCAGTCAAGGGTTCACTCTAGCACCCCCCAGCTTCTGGCCTGAGCCACTGCAGACATGTGGCTCCATTTCTGGAGCCAAAAGTAAATGTCTATTCACTTGCAAATTGGTTCAATCTAGGCAGGTTAGACTAATCTGCAAAGACTGATTCAATTACAGCTCTGGCTTTTTGAATGTCTGTCCCTACCCCTTAAGGGTGCCACAGAGTGCAGCTCAATATTAATACTGTTAATTGTGTATCTGCACGATTCACAAGACAAGCCCAGCAATTTAAAAGAGGAATCTACAGTGTCAAAAGCATTCTGACCTGCTGTGGTCTTTCTGGGTTCCTTGCAATGGAAAAATTGCTCTGTGTTTTCACAGAATCAAAACACAAATGAAAGCTGAGACCTGACACTGATCCGAGAGGTGTTTTGAGTATAAGGAGGAGTGTCTTGAGTCTAAAAAGTTTGAGAACTACTGGTTTACATAGAAAACATCAGTCCTGATACAAGGGAAGCAACAAATATTCTCAGAATTTCAATCATCCAAATGATAAATACTAAAATTATTTCTTAATCCAAAGTAAACTAACATCAAAGAGGTCTTTGCATTGAACCCTTAACTTTTAAAAACTTGACAGCTGTTTTGAGATGTTCAGCTGGCTCCTCTTCAGATTCCTCTGTTTGTGAGTGAACGTGTTCATTCAGTCACGACAAATAACTGAAATATTGCTATTTAGTGCAACTGTACGTTGAAAGCTACATAATAGTGCTACTAAACTTGAAAAGTCTCAACGGTGGGAAGTGTATGATGCAAAGCTAATCTGGTATAAAAGGTAGTCAAAGCTAATCGAGAAAATAATAAAAAAAAAAATTAACTAGATAATGGCTAAAGAGGTCAACCATAATTACTGGCACCTTGGAACATAACTTTCCTTGCTAATTTAGTTTTCTTCTGTGGATGTTGACGAATATTTATTTAATTAATCCTTCATTCAGAAGGAAACACATACCAAATTTTAAAAGTTTTGGGGGAAAAAAGAACTCATGGGATTCTTCTATAAAATGTAAAAAAAATATATTGATAAGTGGCAATCTGTTGAGTGATCGAGTTAACTTTTCCACACGTGCAAAAAGTTATCTACAAATTAAAAATAGCCATAAAAATTTAGTCTAAAAAACCATCTGTTTTTAATATTTTAGGCCAACTAAAAATAGGGGACTTGGAAAAGTACAAGTAAATTCACATTTCAAAACTTTCTGCATGCGTGAAAAAGTTAACTTAAGATCATTCAACAGATTGCCTTTTATTTGTGTTTTTTCACATTTAAAAACCTAATTTTATTTGAATTTCTCCAAGTACAAAATATCTATATTTCCCTGTGGACTCACCCATTTTGTACAGGACATAGAAAGGACAGAACAACACAACCAGGAGAAGAACAGTAATTCAGTCGAAGTATATATATTCAATCCCCTTTAACTACTACATATCCCCATAATAGAAATACTACAGGGACATTACACACCCAGCTTTTCTGCACTGTCATATATGGGGAAAAAAAGGGGAATAAAGAAGTAGGACAAATTTTATGGAACAAAATCTGTGCATACTATATAACACAATCTACTTGTCAAGAAATACAATGTTTTTGAGAAAGAATCTATATTTGACAAGCCTAATTAATTCAAAAGAAAGTAACATATTAAGAATTTTTAGGTCTACTAGAACTTTCACATATTCAAATCCTACATTTGTTAATGCAAAAGTAATTGGCACAGAAACTCTGGATTCTTAGGCAAATTAATACAGTTAGAGAAAAGAATAAGTACTACCATGGCAATCACCTTCAAGATGTCTCATGGGATTCTGAAGCATATAGCAATACTCCAAGTAGCTTCCTTTTCTTCATCTTAGGGACCCAATTCAACAAAGCATGATGTCCTTAAGATTATATCCTACACTTGGCAAAATTTCCTTTTCTAACAGAGGCAGCAGAAAATAACTACTCTCAAGTGTCATCATTAAAACAACATGAACATTACTCTCACAACAGCATTGTGAAAGATCCCATAGTACAACTCAGTTTTCATCATAAAACACATAGCATACTATATGGTTATTTTACAGACAGCTTTACAATGATTCATAGTTTCATAGTAGTTAGGGATCAGAAGGGACCTGAATAGATCATCAAGTTGAACCCCCCGCCACTGGTTCAAGCACACACTGGGATCACATGACCCCAGACAGGTGATCATCCATCCAACCTCTTTTTTAATTTACCCAAGGTAGAAGCAAGGACCACTTCCCTAGGAAGTTGGTTCCAGATCCTAGCTACCCTGACAGTGAAATAGTGCCTCCTAATCTCTAACCTGAACCTATTCTCTAGCAGCATTGGCGGCTCATGTTCATCCTGGAGTCACTAATGATTCCAAGATCCCTTTCCGCTTCTGTGCTCACAAAGGGGGAGCTCCCCAGCTTGTATGTATGCTGTGGATTCCTTCTCCCCAGGCGCAGCACCCCGCATTTATCTATACTGAAGCCCATCCTATAACCATCCACCCACCTCTGTAGTCTAAGTCTGATTGCAGCCTCTCTGTCCCTTTGAGCATGCCTACCTATCCCCACTTCTTGGCGTCATTGGCAAACTTGGACATGTTTTCCACCCCCTCGTCCAAGTCGCTGATGAAGATATTGAACAGTGTGGGCCCCAGGACTGAGCCCTGGGAGACCCCACTGTTCACATCCTGCCTGGTCAAGTACGACCCATCCACCACCACTCTGGGTGTGCTCCATCAGCCAATTTTTGACCCATCTAACTGTGTAGGTATCAATGCCACATCCATGGCAACACCATCATCCAGGGATTTAGTTACCTGGTCATAAAAGGTCAGCAGGTTGGTCTGGCAGGACCTGCCTTTGATGAGCCCGTGTTGATTTAACCTGGGCATGATCTTCCCTGCTGACCCCTCACAGATGTGCTCCTTAATGATTTTTTCACGGATTTTCCCCAAGACCAATGTGAGGCTTATGGTCCTGTAGTTTCCCAGGTCCTCCTTCCTCCCTTTCTTATAGATGGGGACCACATTAGCTAGTTTCCAATCTCTGGGCACCTGGCCCATGAACCACGATCACTCGTACAGCCGGGCCAGGGGCATAACAATGACCCCCGCCAGCTCCCTCAACACCCATGGGTGGAAGGCATCAGGGCCTGCAGATTTGAAGACATCCAGCCCTTCCAGAAGATCCCCAACTACTTCTGCACAGACCCTAGGCCTGGCAGTGCTATCCTCAAGATTGCCCCTAACTGTGGTGGGAGAACTGTCCTGTTCCCTGTCCATGAAAACAGAGGCGAAGAACTTGTTAAAGATTTCAGCTTTCTTGTCTGGCGTAGCCACATTTGAGTCTAACAGGGGCCCTACGTTACCCAGTGCCCACTTCTTACTCCCAATGTATTTGAAGAAGGATTTTTTGTTGTCCTTACTCCTGGTCACTAGCCTGAGCTCCACCCCTACCTTGGCCTTCCTAATGGCCCTCCTACACTCACGGGCCAAGGAGGAGTATTCCTCCTTGTTGACAGCCCTTCTTCCACTGAGTGTATGCCTCCCTTCAGGCCCTCAGACATTCTCGAATGCCTTTGCTGAGCCATGGGGGTTTCAGAGCACTCTTACCCTGCTTCTTTCTCTCCCTCAAGAATCGGCCCCTTAAGGTATGACCATCCCTCATGGATTCCCATCTCCCCTACCCTTTGGGCCCTCAGTGCCTCCCCACTAATCTCCTAAATTCGTTGAAGTTGGCCCTTCTGAAGTCAGGGGCTTTAGTCTTGGTAAATGTCTGTAAATTAAAAACAATATCAAGCAATAAAGAAAGATTAAATAGAAGGCAATTCCTTCCCATCTTTTAATTTTGCCTCTAAGTTCTGATAAGAAAAAAAAACCTATAGAAGCAATGCTTATTTTAACTATCAACACATCCTGAGAATTTTAAACCTCTCATGCTGCACCATCAGCATATCAGTAACGAAGTACCAGTAATTGTCTAAGGCCAACATTTGGCAGGTGTCACAGATCAGCCCCACATACCATTTGAGTTCCACTCCAATCCCACTTGTGGAGCACATCACAGGTTGACCACAATTTTATCTAGAAGACCAGTGACACTTAAAAAAGAACTATATTGTTAATGTGACAGAAAACACTTTGATCAGAAAAAACCTCAAGTATGCAAAAGCAATGTTTAAAATATTAAACAAAACACTGTCCATATCCGATTACAAAAGTACTACAGAATCGAGTCTCCCATCATTAGAATAATGCCCATGTACAGTAGTAATGGAGAATCTTTGTTTTCAAATGCTACTATTTTTAGTATTTTTTTTGCCAATTCTGACACCATTTACCTTCTCAACACTTCAGTTTTTCCTAATTTCCATCTTAAAGTTAAGCTGCTTTTTCCTATCCAACCCCCAACAGCTCTCAAGAATAGTTGATCAACATCATCATTAACAACAATACTTTTTAGGCACTGAAAATATTCCCTCTCCTAGAGCACACAAATTCATTTCTTGCACCCTTTTCTCATAAGTCATGTTTTCTAAATATCTTGCTCTTGGTGCTCTCCTTTGGACTTTCTCTACTTTGTCTACATAGTTTGCACAAAAGACCAACAGCATACTGGGTTGTATTGACAAGAGTCTTGCTTCCAAATCAAAAGAAGCAATTCTTCCACTCTACTCAGCACTGGTAAAGCCTCACCTGGAATACTGTATCCAGTTTGGGGCCCCATGCTTCAAGAAGGAAGTGGATAGATTAGAAAAGGTTCAGGGTACACTGACAAAAACATTTAGGGCCTGGGAAGCAAGAACTAAGGAAAGACCGTAAAAAATAGGGTTATTTAATCTCAAGAAGAGAAGACCCGAGGGAGGTGGAGGGGGGGCAAGAGGGGCTCAGTTGGTTAAAGGCTTCAAATAGCTTAAAGGGCAATTAGAGAGAGTGGAGATGGGACTCACTCTGCGATAGCAGAGAACAGGACTAGGAGCAATGGCCTCAAGCTGCAGCAGGGGAAATATAGTTTAGAGATTAGGAAGAACTCTCTGACTATAACTGGAACTAGGGTTAAGTATTCAACCTGTCAAACAAAATGTGGTCACAAACACAGAAAAGCAAATATTTTCCATTAAGAAATGCATAAAAAGTTTTTTAAAAATCACATTTAAAAAAAGGCTAGATAGGCATCTGGCTGGGGTCATCTGACCCCAGCACTCTTTCCTGACTAGACAAGGGGTTGGACTCAATCTGTTGAGGTCCCTTCCAACCATAGCATCTATTCATTTCTGTCAAAAACTACAAAAAAAAAACAAAAAAAAATAGTTCTTTGATTTTTGTAAAATTGCCTTTTTTTTTTTTAAACCAGAGATTGACTGGTCCATTGACCAGCATGCCAACAGTATTTGGAACAGGCTACCTAAAGAAATTTTTAAATGCCCATTCTTGGAAATTTTTAAAAAGAGGTTGCACAGACATTTGACCAGGTTGATTTAGTCATAGACAATCCTGCCTTGAGCAAGAAGCAGGACTATATGACCTCATGAGCTACCTTCCAGAGCTTTCATATGATTCTGTGATATCTTCCCTAGGCACTATGATACCAAGACTGAACACAGTATTCCAGTTTAGACCCTAATAGAATAAAAACAACAGACTTGTAGGGAAGCCTGTATCCAGACAACTGAAGTAATGCTGATGATTGTATTAAGATGCACTTAGAAAATATTCAGTGAGTGTTCTGCATTTTTCATAAAAAGATACAGAAAAAAGTTATACCAACAACTTGAAGCTTGGGAAAGCATTCATAAAGAATGAAAAAAGAACTAAAATAACACTGTCTGAATGTATTGGGGTCAATGTATTATTTTAGGTATGATTTTTAAATTAGTTTCTACTACCATAATTATTTTAAAACATGATTGTAATTATTAGCATGGAAGATTTTTTTTTTTTAAATCATAGTCTATATATACCCAAGCAGGTTAGAAAATGTGTGCATTACTGCTTTAGGTCTGTGACAGGTAGATAAACATATTAACAGCAATAAGTAAATCATCTTAAAGCAAGGCTGGCCAACTTTCAAGTAGGGAGCTGCACAAGCATGAGCCAATACACCATACAGGCAGCCCCAACCCTCAGCTCCATTGCTTCTTCGCAACACTCTACCTCCTGAGGTGGGACCAGGAAGTGAAAGCTAAGGACAGGATGCTTTTAGATGTCATTTAGAAGTATAGACAAAGTGGTGTTGCAAATACTAAAATTAAACAGAAAAAATTATATAGGCTTTACCATTGCAGCATATAATACAGTAGAACCTAGATCACTTGGATTTGGGTGGCTTGCAATTTAATTCACAGTGGGTTGTCTAATTAAAGACCAGCCAGTCAGCTGCTTGCTATTGAATTTGGAGTAAATCCTATTGCACCGCTTCTCCATTCGGCTGGAGCACACCAAGGTTAAAGACAGACATTACACATAAACGAGTATAAATAATCAGAAACCTGTTCAAATCTGTAACACAACAGAAGTTCAGTGCATATAAACTGCTTTCAAAATGGCTCAAACTGGTTTGAGATAAACCTGGATGGTTGTAGTATCAGACTGAACTGATTTAGGTTAAATTGGTTTACTGAACTTCTGTCCCAAATCCCCTACCAGTTCAAGTTAACACACAGTCCCCCAGACTCCCAGGATGTTTTACACCTCTTCCACAAATCCCTCCTTGCAGGGTGGGTGAGCTAGCCTTAGCCCAAACTGTATGCTCCAGCTGAACAGGGAGGTGTGCTTTGGCCTGGGCTACTGCAGCCATGTGGCAGCATTTCTGGAATCAAAAGTAAATGTCTGTTTGCTTGCTGAACAGTTCAATCTACACAATTTAAACTAAACTGCGAAGACTGAATCAATTCAGCCTCAGGCTTTTGACTGCCTGCACTTTGTCCAACAGTCCCATACAGCTGAATGGAAAAGGGGCACTATCTGAAATAAAGCTACAGTGAGCACTTAGAGCCCCTCAGTGAACTTGCTCAGCTGCTTGCTGCTGCTTTATATATCCCCAACTAATTGGGGGAAAGAACCTAACCCTGCAAGCAATCTAGGACATCTTCCAAATGTGCTGCAAGACATTACTTGGGCAGGCCTTTAGCAAGCTAGACTAAGTTGGGACATCACCTAGGGAGTTTTAGTTCTCTATCTATTCTACCTGCTTTATAAGTGAGTGTCTCTTTATAAGCTGGTGCAAGCCTTTGTTAGGAAGGGCAACACCTAAATCTAATAAATAAATGAATACTAAATGAGATTGGCAAGCAACCTAACCTTACCTGCTGTCAGGTGCTTTCTTTTACAAACAGAATCACACAGACACACAAACATCTTTGTATAATTATCCAAACATCTTCAGCAAATAACTTTATGCTACTTTCTCTCCAGACTCAGAACTTTGCTGTTGCTGTGAGGCAGTACTGCAAATCATTAATACAAAATAACCAATTTAAGCAGCCTTCCCAAGGTCAAGCCATTTCAACATTGTTTCTTCAGCAAACAGGAGCCCAAGCATATCCAGAATAGTCCCTAAGCAGGAGTGTAACTAGGGAGGACTGCTGAGAATAGGGGGACTCCAGGATCCACCTTACCCCTCACCTGGCATCTTTGCCACTGTAGGGGAAGCCCTGTGATACCCCTGCACCACACAAGTGGGCAACACAGTGCTACACGAAACTGCATCTGAGGGGTGGGAACAAGTTGAATGGTGTCCTTCTTCCCTCCCCCAACCCTGCTCTGTCCCCTCACAAGCCTCTGCAGTGGTGTGAGAAACCATACATTGCCTCTACCCTGCTACAGAAGCTGGGGTGTTGCTGCACTGCCTAAACAGTGAATGCTGAGAGGGTGGACAGTGAAGTAAATGGAATGGTGCTCCATGCTCTCCCTGCCAGTCTACTGTGGCAAGCATACTCTCACCACTGCTCTCACTCCCCACCCCACACTCTCAATAGGCACCCTATGCCACTGACACAAAGATATGACCTCATGTTTCTGAGCAATCCTTCATATACCAATTCACAACTGTCTGAACTTTCCAGGATTAAATAAAGGCCTTGTTAGACCTTGCCACTAGAGGCTTCCTGAGGAGAGGCAGGGCTAGGTGTAGGACCCCACAAGCTGCTTCTGCCAGGCAAAGAGTAGGCCCGCCACCATGTCAGCAAGACCAGAGAGACCTAGAGAAGCAGCACCCTTGGGGCTCTCTGGTCTTGCTGAAACTGATACAGCAGCTCCACACAGAGAACTGGGTTGTCAGGGCTTAAGCAAGACCAGAAAGACCCAGGAAAGCAGCTTTTTCCTCTGGAGCTCAGGCTGCTTCCTCAAGTCTTTCTGGTCTTGCTGAAACCGATAGTGTCTGCATCGAGGGCAGGGCTGCCAAACTTAAGCCCCGACAGCTCTTCTCAATGCAGAGCTTCTACCAGTTTCAGCAAGACCAAAGAGCTCCAGGACACTACCTCTGGTAATGTCTAAGCTTCAGAGGCCCCAATCCATTTTTCTCCAGAGCTTGGGCAGTGTCTGCTGCCCCACGCTCCACTGGCCGGGCACCACCTAAGTTCCAAGAGGTCCAATCCTTTTTCCCTTGAGCCACCACCAGTGGCAGCAGAGCCTGTCCAAGCAGCAACAAGAGGCGCTGTGGCTGCCAGGAACTCTAGGGAAAAAAGGATCAGGCCTCTCAGAGCTTGGAGAGCAGCCCAGCCAGAGAGGCACATGGCAGAGGGCGCCACCTGAATTCCAGAGAAAAAAGGATCGGGCCCCTCAGAGCATTCTGGGATACTGGAGGACTTCAACGTGGATGGAACAAATGTGGTAAGTGGCTACACAGTAATGCAACAGAAACAAAATTAGGCAGACTGGAGATGATTCTGATCTGAAGTGGTGTAAAGAACTCAATAGTTAAATTTTAAATGGCTTAACTATAAGATAACATGCAGCCAGTCCTGGGATTAAGAGCTCCAAAAGTTTCCTAAATTTACTGTGTGATAAGGCCCTAGTATACCATATTTAGTAAAATACAAGACAAGGTTTTTCCCCTCCAATTGGCATGGGAAAAAACCCCTATCTTATAATCATATACAAAGAAAGCTCACTAAATACACTGCCTATCATGAACATGTTGTCAAAAGCACCACATGCTCCTCAATGAAAACCAAATACAATGTTGATTAAATGCAGCCAACACTAAGCATCCCTATAAAACACATAGATTAATGTAACCCATCTGAATAAGACATGGCAGTACCCACTAAGCAAAGTCCTGCTCAGCACTGACTCTTTCAAGTTATGGTGAGCCACTACACTGCATACACGTTTATGTCCTCTTCATTCCCACAGCTGAGTTGTGCTTTTCTTTCCCATTTCCAAAGATTCCTGTTTCTTCACCAGCCTTAAATGTGTCGCAAACATTACTACATGGGACCACAAACAGTTTACCCAGAATCCCCTTCCATCAACCTGGTGCATAAGATTAGTGCTGCCCCACCCTCCATGAGGTGAAGCCACAGCAGACTGACCTAAACCTCCATCTGCTTATAAATTTTTGGAGCATCCCAGTACTTGCAATAAGAACATCCAGTTCCAATCATGAGTGGTAGAGGTATTTGGAGTACATATACTAAGCAGTCTTGAGTATGAAGTCACTATGGCTTGAAATGCTATCGACTCTGGTGGGACCCACCCTAATGAACTATACAGTAAATCACAAGCCTTTGGCTTTGGACTAATATCATACATAGTTTGTACTACATAAGGAGGTGCCAAAGGGCTGCTCAAAAGTGTTTTTATGGAGTATGTGCGCTAAAACATGCATCAGTTTTGGATGAACTAAGTGTATGGGTATATATAATATGCAAAATGCTACAGCCAGGTTTAATTTCAAGGTCATTGTTTTCAAACTTGTTCCTCACTTCTATGTGCTCAGGGAGCCCAGAGTCTGACAGGAAAGAGGGGGAAGAGGCTGTCAAGGGAAAAAGCTGGGGGGAAGCAGAGAGCAAAGGG
Organism: Caiman crocodilus; assembly: GCA_030014935.1. NCBI lineage: Eukaryota > Metazoa > Chordata > Crocodylia > Alligatoridae > Caiman > Caiman crocodilus. The sequence continues at coordinate 151,956,643 of JAGPOW010003316.1, read as the reverse complement.
GCTACCTCCAATAATTAGATTCTATATCTGAAAAATTGTTTTAAGAATTATAAATTTTCCATACATAGAATCTAATTATTGGAGTGATCATATTATAATCAGTGTTGTCTTCTATTTGAGTAGATACAGTATATTCTTAAGTATTCTACCTCTGAAACCAAGTGAGCAGACATTTGTTGCTAATACTGTTCCATTACAAATTGCGGCATGAACACTGGCTGCTCCTTATAGAATAGGATGGCTCAGCCGGGCTATGCAGACTCCCTACTATATACATCATAGGCAAAACCTGACATTGACTCTCCTCAGAGAGAAACTGTGCTAGCAACAACTGCATTCAGATGTGGCTTTTGATAATTCAAGTTCAATTATTGTGGGGACAAGACCTGGACTGCCTTAAGAGACTCGGACAATACGCATCTTAGGAGCTCGGTTCAGAAATGTAAGAGGTCTTCTCTCCCCTTCTCCCCCTCTGTTTAAGAAGCTTCAGACAGAAACATCCATCAGCTGAAAGAGTCCTCTGAAAGAGATTAGAGGCATGTTACTAATCAGAACACTACAAGTCTGCAAACTAAAAGGAATGGGCTAAAAGGAGGCTACCTGCTGAGCAACACTATTACTATTAACCTGTGGCTGCAGAATTATTTTATGGTCCCAGGTTTTTGCAAGAGAAAAATAATTTACGTTCAGGGAAAAAAAAAAAAAAAAAAAAAAAAAATACTGAAGCAGTTGGCAAACCTACTGATTTTTTAAATGAGAGGTGCCCTAAACTTGGATCAAAAGCATACAGTTGTCAAATTGTTGACAAGATGCTTATTCTTGTAAACCAAAAAGCCTATATGTAAATTAAAAAATAAAATTAGTATTTATTCTGACAGAAAAAGTAAACAACAAAAATTAGCACCATGCTAGATATAGAATGAATGACTAGATACAAGTTCATAAAATAATAAAATCAATGTTAATCCCTCCTTAACCAGAAAAAAAGAATATTGATACTGAAGTGTCAAAGAATTTTAAGACAAGGTTCTTCAGGTGAATCTGATATTTTTTATTACACCAACCCAAATAGCTGGAAAATAATTATTAAACAAGTTTTCGGGTTCAAAAACCCTTTGTCAGGCTAAGGAAGTTTCAGCAGTTGGTATGTGCTCTTCCTGGAATTTTAACATATTTTTATCCTATTTCAACCTCATGTTTTGTTTAAATAGCACCAGCAAACACACTGAAAAAGGTAGCAGCATTTCTACCCCCTTCCTGGGTTTATCATAAAGAAAGTTTGAGACAAATTCTATCCTTGGAAAAGCCTGCAACAACTCCCAATGACTACAATAAGTCTCAAGTACAGACCCATGATGACTTTTTTTTTTTTTTTAATCATCATCAATAAGACCTTTGGGGAAGAAAAAAAAATCAAGCCAGCACTTAAAAAAAAAACACCAGTAACAACTGTGAATTTTCCACTTAAGTACAACTAAAAAAAATTAAAATAATCAGAATCAGGCTCTAAACTATAATCCAGATTTCAGAGAAAAAGTTAAATACATTTTTAGACCTACTAGTTATATAGGCTTTTCCCCAAACTAGTTATACTATAAAAATAAAATTATCAACTTGTTCCAGTATACAAATTAGTGATTATGCAATCACAAATAAGATAACTAAAACTTCTATTGAATAAATGTTTTGTTAATTGTATTAGTTCCAAGAAAACCTAAAAATGGCTTTATTTGAAAAACAGCACAGAATATATTTTAAGAAACTTAAAATACTTAATGAATATTCTTTTGTGATATTTTAATTCATACAACTGTAACTCTAGTGTAATTTTAGATGTTGATAAGAACACAGTCCATTGTGCTTCATTAAAACATATAATCAATTGGTAACTAATGATTATTTACACCAAAAATTAATTTGGGACAAAAAGTAAATCAGGGGTTGAGGAATGGTGAAGAAAAGGGTGGAAAAGTCTGGTTGGAAGACCATGAGGATCTTCCAAGATACTTGCCAATATTAAAGAACAAAAATAATAAAAACAAGTATCATAGCTCAAGAGTTTTCCTGCAATTCCTCTGAAAGAAAAAGTCCTAACAAACATTAGTTCATTCCTTCAGTGCCAGAGGTGATTTTTTAAAACATCTTTTCTTTCCTATAGATGGACACAAAGCATCCTTAATATACAAATCATTAAAGTTTCCTCATAGCTACATTTATTTGATTATATTGATACCCAAGATGTTAATGTTGCCTCAAGCTTATCAGGTCCAAAATAAAAATCACATAATACAAATTTTGTTTGTAAAAAAGCCAGGCTGTAACTCTGCACAACTAGATAGTAAAAACATGGCCACCTGGTTCTTTTACAGAAGTCTTCACATTGTGTAAAATGGTTACTTTGAACATAGTCTAAAATATTTGGCATATGGCTGAACTGAGAATTACATAGTATCCTGATAAGGCTGTTGAGAGTTTATTTGTTTTTTGAGGGAGATAAAACATATTTTATTATTTAATAGTTATACTTTAGTAGCACCCAAAGACTTCACTCAAAGAAAGGGCCTTGTATCAGGCACTTCACAGGCACAGAGTACACAGGATCCCATGTCCAAAAAACCTGACATCCTAGTAAGGCAGGCAACAGTCGAAGAAAAGGAGATTCCATCAAACTGACACTTTGGAGGTTCTAACAAATACAGAGACTCTGTAACAAGCTTTCCCCCTAAAAGCACGTTTATTCAGACACCTATTACTGGGAGATCTCCTAAAAGAACCATTCCTACTTCTTGGGAAAGGACTGGAAGAAACCTGTTGTCTATAGGAGTTCTCTGAATAAAGGATGGCATACAAAAAAAAACCATAATGATGTTTAATGGAGCAGAATAGTTTATCTTCTGTGAGTTTCACTGCATATTAGAAAACTAATCTTCAAAGACAAATCTTATAAAAATGGAAATTGGTCTTTTAGGAACAAATGGGGAACAGATTCATTAATTACAGAGCCTACAGTATTTTGTACCTTGCAAAGACTCCACCAACATATAGCAAGTCATTTTTAAATGCAATAGGCATGTCCTAGATCAGTGGTTTTTAAAATGTGATCCAGGGGACCCTGGGTTCCATGACAGGTCATCAGGGGTTCTGCAAAGAAACTGGCAGAGAGAGCTGGGAAGTATATTCCCATTGTCAAACCTGGTGCCTGGAACAACAAATAGGGGGAGGGGTCCCATGGCAGAAGAAGTGATATCAAAGGGTTCTGTAACTTGAGGAAGTTTGAAAACCACTGTCTGAGTGGAATTTTACGATAGCCTGAAGTACTGAAAATGGCAATTTTGCACCAGAATTTCTAGATTAATTCTATTTGGATGAGTTATCCAATGAAATTTTGCCTCAAATTTCTTGCATATTATTTTTTCCCTAGGACATTACTGGCCTCCTTAAATACCGAGTGAATCCAAGTGTTACAGGAGGGGAAATAGCTATAGGACTGAGTATGAACTTGGGAGTGAAACACTGCAGAATCTACTTAGATTGGTAAAGCCACAAGATTGCTTGTGTAGGTATTGTTGACTGTTACTTCAACATATGATCAAGAAAAGTCAGCAGCTAATTCACATAAAACAGCAAAAGAAACCAATAACTTGTACTGTAAAACACTCATTCCGTATCATACAAATGTTGCCAGTCGCTTGTTATTTCTTACACTGAAATTTCTCCTACAAAGGAAGGCTTTGCTACACAGCCTACAGACAGACTGGCCTCTGCTACTTCAGATGAGGGAAGAGAGAAAGACAATGTTCCAGGAGTTCTCATTCAAAAGAGTTAAACCACCTTCCCTGCCCACCCCCCTCCCACAAGGATCTCAATGGCATGCAACAGGGCAGGTGTTCTCTTAAGCAGGCAGATCTCGAGTCACTGGAGCCAATGAATCACCCTAATTTGGTGAAGACATTTAGCCCTTTTACTTTAGTTATCTGTTTGTAAAGTGGGAAATGCTTAGCTACCCCCATAGGGATGCTAGAGGCAATCTGTATAGCGCAAATGAAGATGTTATGTGCCTTGGAAGCACGATTAAAAATTGGTTTTTTGCAGCAAAGCCATCATATATCAAAATAGTTTCCAACTGAAAAAAGAAGGAAGAGGGGGCACTTACATTTTCCCAAAGACTTCAATTTAGGATAGCTTTAGCTCCCAGCTTAAAGAATGTTACCTCATACAGCTGCCAGTAACAACCCTCTTTCTTCTGGAGTAAGGAAGGATGGAGATTTGTTAAATCCAGTCAAGTGGCTTTCACCAATTTAAGAGACTCTTATTAACTCACAATGTCAAGTACTTGTACTTGGATATAAGATTTAAGTTGCTTTTTGCACACTGTGACCCAATCTGAACCTTTGTTAAATATGCAGTAGTCATGTGTATTTTGCAGTTTGTGGCCACAAGCCAGTTTGCAGCCAATAAGCGAATTCTGTCCTTATTGCCATGTAGGTATACATATTTACACAAGCAAATCAGTCTCATTAGACTTTCTTGATTCTAGGATTTGCAATAACATACACAAAAAAGATCACCATTGCATTTCTAAGCACATTAAAATGGTTTCAGTCAAGTGAGTTTTTTCTAAACATGCAAAAAGCCTTCTAGGCTTTATTTTCTTTAGTATTCCCTAGAACTCTTTAGCTGTCTGAAGGAGAAACTCAAGAAAATATTAAATCTGTAACAAGAAGGCCATAAGTTAAGGTTTTACTAACTGCAAGCATGTTCTTTATGCAACTGTCCTTTAAATTTTAAAAGCTATTTTATGAGTACTTACAGTAAGGCTTACATTTCCTTATTTTAAAGAAGAGAACTAATGATACTATCAACACCATGGATGAATCTAGGATTTTGAAAAGGGGATGCAGATGGTATAGGACATCGCCACATAATACACAAAACATTTTTTCTAGTTAAAGAAATATTAGTAAAGCATCTAATTTGCCATGGTGTTAGCGCTATATCATTCAATTAAGATTAAAGTAAAAACAAATTAAATATTGGAATGCACAGTAATTTGCTAGATTATACATAAAGTTTAAAAAAATGCAACAAGCAAGGCAAAAAATAGTTTTAAAATGTTGCATTATTAGTCTTGTAGCTATTATAGTTAAATGATGTCACTCAGGTTCATAGAACAACACTGTATGCTGTAATGCCTTGAGGTGGCAAAATACTGCCCACAGGCCAGATCAGGCCTGTCAATAGATTACATCTAGTCTACAGTTGTCCCCACAGCACACCACATGGGGCTCAGCCCCACCTGCTCCTAGCTGGGGCAACCCACAAAGCAATCCTGCACCCAGTCCCATGCTTGCCAAACACAACCCCAGCCCTGGCCTCGGCCATCACATCCAAAGAGGGCTGCTACTCCTGCTGCTGCATCCACCTGAGTACTGCTCATCTCTCCCCATCTTCAACAGTTCCTCCTGTCCTGGCTACACTACTCTGGGCAGCAGTTGGTGCAGGGGGGTGGCAGTGGCCGTGGGGTCACATGCTGAGCACCATATGCCCAGCCAGGCAGGATGGAAGCTGCAGTTGTTCAGCTCCTGCCCTAGCATGTGAGGCTCTACTTCCAAGCTACCTTCCACCCGCTCAACTGCCCATTGGTAGCTGCTCATCACCAGGTTGAGTGGGTGGAAGACAACTGAGAGCTGGAGCTTGAGTTTGCATGCTGAGGCAGGAGCTGCCTGGCTGCAGCTTCCTCCCCACCTAGCTGGGCATGTAATGCCCAACATGCATCTCCACAGCTGCCACAGCTTCCCAGAGCAGTGCAGCAGGAGCCAGAGGAAGAGATACTGGAGGCAAAGGGGAGCTGAGCACCACCCAGGCAGCTTCAACAGCAGCTGCTGGAAAGCTCTGCACACCGACTAGGGCAAGAGCCAGAGTGGTGCCATTGGCAGGTGCAGGTAGAAGCATGACATGGGCTGTCTCAGGAGGAGCTCCATGGAGGAAGACACAGGCCAGATGGGGGTGAGGGACAGATCGCACCTCCACCTATGCCACACCACACAAGCAAGCTCTGCTGCACACATCCCCACCACCTCCCGGGACATAGTACGCAGGCAGTGTCATGTCCCGTCCCCCCCCCCAAACACACACACCCCCCTACAATATACAAGAGTAGCACTTTATTTTGAGCTGCTGTGTAATCACCTCTACAGTATATACACTACTCAAAAAAAAAAACAAACCACAAAAATCAAGACAAAAATTATTTTTTTGAATAAAATTAAAATGTGTTATGGTAGATGTACGATTTCTAGTATATTTGTTTTGTATCTGTAATTTGTTAGAGTATCTTTAAAAGATTTTGCATGTGGCCCTCAACAGCTCACTAAAATTCATTAAGTGGCCCACTGACCAAAATAATTGCCCACCCCAGTCTTAAGAGCACCTCCAAAACACCACTGTCAGTAATTTCTACCCCTGAGTTTCTCTCACCATATCTAAGTTAAGTTTTTTTTTTAGCCAGAGCAAAAACAGTCTTCAGGGCTGTGAAATAAAAAAGAGCCATTACCAGGAATGGCTAACAGACAGCAAAACTGCAGAAGAAAGGATTTCTGAATAGTGGAACAGCAAGATCATTAAAAAGGATACAGAGCCATTAACACCTATGGAATAGAGAAATTAATCTGAATCAGGGAGATGGCAATAAGCCATGAAGTCAGTGGACTCTCTCAGCACTGCCTGAATATATATGCAGCTGTCCCTCCCAGCAGTTAGCTTTAAATTTTGGGTGGAGCAGGAATTAAGGAAGTCGGGGGGAGGTAGGGCAACTGCACCACTACTCACATATGCCTCCCCAAATCCCCCCCACTTCAATCTAAACTCACTCTTGCCTTATCTAAGAGAAATTTGAAAACTGGTCATTTAAATTGTACAATTATGCATATACTGTAAATATATAAGATGTCCGTCCGTACTCTTCACACCATATGCATTTATGCACTGCCTCAAGCTTGCTTTATAAGCTATGTTAGGTTAAGGCTTTCTACAGAATTGAATGGGAAGTTAGACTGTGGTGCATACACCCATACGTTAATGTGACCACCCTGCACAGAAGATCTTGGACATCTTGGAATTCCTCCAGTGAAGTTATATCTGAAACATCCTCCCCTTCCTCCCTCCCTTTTATACACATCAGTCCCAACCTAGAATCTTATGGCCACCCTCAGGTGATGAACAAACATACACTCAGAGCAGCTTCAAAAGGGTAAATTATGCTATAATAACTAGGTGTTGAAGAGCCTGTAGGACTACATCTGTAGCAAAGCCACTCCAACTTTAACCCTGTTTCACCCAGAGTCAAAATTGGAGTGCGTTAACTCACTTGTATAGCAATAGAAAAAGATCCAAAACAACCTCAGGAATAAATCAGGGCACAGCAGTCCTACATTAGAACCTTTAGGCTGGCCATACAGTTGCAATGCCAATAAACAATGGGATAAAGACAAAAAATAAGACTTAAATCTTACCCTAGTCAACAAGCTGCATGAGAGAAAGGGTCAGAAGAATGCCTTTTCTGCCCAGGGTAAACTATTAGACTGGCCAGGTATCCAGGTTTTAGCCCAACTAAAGAAATTATTATTTCAGAAAAATCTAGCTGGTCTAATTAAAGATATCACCTCTACCAGGAGTTCTGATTCTTATTAGGCTGGTACCATTTGTGGTACCCCAAATCCATATGTAGGTGCTGATTTGGAGTCATGCCTTTGCTCTTAAATTTGAAGTGAACAGAAGTATGTTGCTTAATGAAGGGGTAGCTCTGAGGGGTTCACAATGTATTAAAGTACACAAGATATTGGGATACAGTAACCCTGTACACTCAGGTTCTGTACAATGATACAGAAGTGAATTTGCAGCTAGTTAAATATCTGAACCTCTGGAAGACATCTGGGATGAAAACCTAACTCCACTGAAGTCAATGAGGTAAAAACCTAACCTCATTAGTTTCAACAAAGTTTTCAACATGAGTTTTCACTCCCCAGCTCTTCTGACAGTAGGTAAAAAGATTAACCTTTTAATGAACTATTTTCAGAAAATCCTAACCTGAAATTCTTACAGACCACACAAATGTTGTATTATTTTTAATGCAAGTAATTTTCTTTTTTCTCCCTTTTTGCAGAGCAAACAATGAGAGGTGTCAATAATGGTTTTAGGCGGAGATGGGGGCTGGGGTAGAGGAAAAGATTCACAAGTATATCACATTCATCTGCTTATTCTTTTTTCTATATTTCTAACTTCACATTATTCTCCTGTGTGTAATTATAGTTTTAGTAATTTAATGAAAAAAGTAATAAAAATCCATTGAAAACCAGTCATTTTGATGGTGGTGGAATTTAGAATGTGTTTACTCACGTAAGCTAAAATAATCAAATACACCGTTGCATTTGTGTTTCTCTACAATCTCTTTGTCAATATCCTCTTTTACCCCAAGTCTCCTCAACAACAGGGCTACAGTATATTCTCATACCTTGCAGTAGCAGCCTCACCTGGTGTTTTACAGCTCAAGGAGCAAGCTACCCTAAACCAGTGGCAGCTAACCTGGTTTTCAATGCAGCCTATCACTATAAATGCTTCTTTCAGAATTTCTGGCTTGGCACTACCTTCCTGTTGACACAGGTGACAGAGGCCAAAGTCTCAAAACCATAAACACTTGCAAGTTGAATTTCCTGAAGTAAAAGACGACTTTGAAAGGCACCCACATTTCTAAATAATTTATACAGAAGATTGCTTCCTTCTCGTGTTAGTTATCTGACAAATACTAATCAAGACAAGGTGTTGATAAGCATTTGAATCTCTGTTATGAATGAAAGCAGCTATGACATTTTGAAGAAAATAACTGTTAGATTTAAGTCACTTAATACGCCCTTCTTTAATATTCCCAATAATTATAATGATGACAGTTTAGGACTTCTAAATGGATCTACCACTTGCTACAAGAAAAAAAAAGAAGGAAAAAAGGGGAAGAAAAAAAATAATAATTGGCATTACTTCTGGAGGCAAATTTAATCTTTTTCTTGCAATAAAAGGGAGAATGTGTTTGTCGAAGAAGTATAACCTATGATACAATGGACATCTTCTGTATGCGATTCAACGCTGAATCCAAAAAGCTATTCATGGAGAATACACATCCAATATCAGGAACAGAATTCTTATACACAAGCAAAGAAATTAAAAGCCATTACACATTTCTTGCTATGCCACCGTTTAAGCCTTCTATGCCATGGCCAGCTCCTCAGGATTGTCTGTGGATGCCATTTTGGAGGCCAGACATAGGTAAATAGTTCACAGTGGGTTCACAGAGTAAACAATTGTTCAAAGGGGTAAAGTGATTGACCAAAGTGTCAATAAGGATTTATAGTATGATTTGTAAAAGGATAAGGCTTGTTTTTTCTAGGCAATGCTAGATTGACATTGTTCTTGTTGCAGAATGCTTTTAATTAAAATAATTCTTCCTAGAAATATAATTAGTAATAAGCAACATCTATAGTTAGTGCTAGTATACAACTATTCTTTCTTAATCATAAAGAGAAAAAAGGAAAAGCAGCAAGGATTTGGGGGCGGGGCACAGGGGGAGGGGTGGAGGAGGGGTGATACCTTTTTCTTGACCCATTGTATAGTTGGGATAAAGTTAGACAAGCTTTTGATGGCAGGGCATTCTTCAGATATGGAGGAGGAAAGCAAACAGAGGACTCAAAAGTTTGTCTAAACTTTATCCCAACTATGCAGCTAGTCTAATAAAAGATATCACTGCAAAAAATACTTGCCTCTCATAGCTACAACATCCCAGCTACAACATTAGTCTAACACTTCCCTAATAATGGGGTTACATCAACAGTACAACTTAGGTAGCCTGGTTAATTTTCCAAAACAGAACAAACCTAGAAGAAACAATGTATAAAAATTAGTTCTTGCATTGGAAAAATGCAAGACTTCAGACTGTCTGAAGTGAGAGCTCTTGAAATAGCGGTATTCTGTACAAAACTACAAATTCACTAGGTTTTCTCAAATATTATCAGAAAGAAAATGGCTTGGAGTAAATAACATTCTGAAATTGTATTAAATTTAGTTTTAAACTAGATTGTAAGTGTTATATATCAGTTATCAAATGTTTGACCCAACAAGTGAATTGGAGGTTCCAGCTTGTCTTGGAAGTCTTGTTTTGTATGTGTTGGTTAATTCATTTCATGAAGCATCCTGCTTCTTAAGTGCCAATGTAATATCACATACACCATTTACATCTCCACTTTCTTTCACAATCCCATTGTATTCTCAAATGAGTAACTCTGATCTCCCTCCCATATTATTCACATACCTGAAAAAATTCTCTGGCTCTGCAAGCCATGCAACCACCCTCTTGTTTAAATAATTCTATAAACCCATGCCTTTCAATCATCTCCTATCAATAATGATCCACACCAACTGAGAAGGCAACCTATCACTTAAAGAAAAATAAAGGAAGAAAAAAAGAAGAAAGGAAATGAAATGCTACCACTCAATATAAAGTGTCAAAGTACTTTTTATCATTGATGTTGACCCATATCAGAAGTAGCCACTTGAACAAATTTAGTAAGATTTCTTCAAAAATATACTTACAGAAAAAGGCATGAAAAACTGAAGCACAGCAGAGACAAGGCATTTATCACCAACAAATTACAAGAAATTCAAAACTAAAATCTTCAATGTTTAAACCTGTGAAGTAAACCTACAGAAAGACTCTTACAAGCCATCTTCTCAGCAGCTACCTGTGTTACCACTTAATGGCTAAGTTGGAAATACACGCTTGATTAAGAAATTAATTTGTTTGATCCTAGGGTCAGCAAGATCTATGAATGCTGCAACAGTAATGTCCTCAATTCACACTGGCAAGGACAGAAAAGTAGCAACAAGATGCACTTTAATAGACAATTCTAGGATTAATTAAGCAAGGAGGCCTTGCCAAAAAGTCTTAGTCCTCTAGTTAAGTGGACAATAGCTAGGCAGTAGTCATGGAAGCAGCTATTCTACAGAGTCTAACTCCTTTAGAAGAGCAGATGGCTGGGAGCTAACTACTGTATGTGCAGAAACTGTTATTGAATCTCAATTTAATATTTCTGTTGATGTGCAGAATGTCTAGCAAGTCAACATAAAATTTGGTTTATCCATAGCAGAGCAAAAATTATTACACAAATTTGAAAGAAAGTTTAGCCCTTAAGTCCAGTTTCTCAATCTTCCTTATAAAAAGCCAATCCCCAATCTTGTAAGTATGAACTCTACCATAAAATTAAAATAGCTGTGGTCTTCAGAATTGTCAATCAGTTCTGTCTTTAATCTGCTTCCTCTAAATAGCTGCAATAGTCTGTTTTAAAAGTACATAGCCATCTATGAATCAGGCTCAATTTGTCATACACTAACAAAATTATGAAAAGAAAAAGAAATCCACTTGACATAATCATCTTTCACTATTTGACACTGGGGAACGAATCAGACTGGACAGCAAGTTAAAACACAGTGGTCCAGATCAAGCAATCCATTAACTAGTTAGACATCACCTCTCCAAAAAAGAATATAACCCCCAACCTGCAATACTGTTACAGGAAGGAATAAGGAAGTAGTGGCAGAGCTACTGTATGTGACAGTGCTCTACACTTCGACATAGCAAGTTGTCTCGGGTCTTTTTTAGTAGTGTATTTTTGAACCCTATCAGAGAAAATTGAAGTTGCTGGGGCAGAGCATTTTCCCAGAGAATGATAGAAGCTATGCCCACCTGTCATGAAGATTCTCTCACAAGTTCAACCCAACTACTTCTGCTCAAATATTTAAATCAGTCAGTCACATTCTTGAGATTTTTTTTTAGTATTCATGTTTTTAAGTTATTCACACAAATGCCCAAAAGCAATATACACATGAAGGTAGCACCTATCACCCTGAAACACACCAAAGTAAGGCTGCATATACAGTAATAGAGTCAGCTACGCACTACTAAAATGCAGCTACTTCCAAGGTGTCTGCACTAACTCTATATGACTGTTTGTAAGAAGGAAAATGAACCTTCAGGTTCTCCCACCTGAAGCTACAAGAACTCTAGGCAGGCAGAAGGTAATTATCCAACTGGAATTTGGCCAGAGTACTGGGGTTAACGTTGCTATTCTTGCAAACTGTGCCAGAGGATCCTGGAATGACCACTGGTGCCACTGACTGAGTCATCAACACCATTTCCTACAGAACCTCAGTTTTCCTTGGAGATCTCCCATTTGCATATTGACCATGCCCAGACCCAATTAGAGTGAGAACACTGAATGAAGAAGGAACGGCTGGAAGCACGACTATTAGAGTCGCTTTCAACAGCAGTAAAATTCACATGTATTAAAGAGATGAACTCCTTCTGTATAACAGAAAGGATTATAATTATATTGAAGGCAGCTGTCTGTTTGGCACCACTTCCAGTAAGACCTGCAAGCACTTATTGTACAATAACAAGGTGCTGTTTAGTGTGAGGTTTGGGACATTCTGCCAGAAAACCCAAAGCATCCAGGTTGTAAAACACTGTAATAAGTAGGTAATCCCCAGTCCAGCATCCAAGTTGCTGCCCTAACCTGTTCCTTATGATTATAAAATGTCTCAGTGTCAGCAGGTTCACTGTGAGTCAGAGCTGAAATAATAAATGGCTTATTTTCCATCCTGATGAAGGAAATACATCACGGCTTATTGTGGCTCATTTATTAAAGCTGTTTTTACAGGAAAATGTAAAAATAACCAAGTCATTCTGCCTTACTGCTCTTTTTGATTAACAAAGGCCTTATTACAACCGAATTGGAAAAGAAAAAGCATGTATTCAGTGTGGACTACAAAAACAATCACTTGGGGAACAATGTAGAAGATCAAATGGCATATAAACAGTTAAGGAATATTAAACTTGTAATAAATAACCTCTTTGACAAAAGAACTACATCAACCAATGCAACCAACTGACCCTTACTCCAAAGCAAAGAAAAAACCCACGGGACCTAACTCTGCAAACTTACTCCTAGGAGTTGTAGGTCCTTAAAGCCAATGTAACATAGTTAAAGTCACTCCATTAAGTGTTTGCAGAATTAGGGCCTTTAGCTGCGAACCCTAAAAAACATCTTACTGTGTTCATGCGTTACCCACGTTAATGGGGCCATAATCCTAGTTGGAGTTTATGGTTACCCACTACAATTTAATGTGTGAGTTGTATAATATTTATCTCATGGAAATGAAAGATTAAAAGAGCAATACAGGGTATGCCTCCAAAAGAAGCTACAGAAAGAAATATACACTAGTAATTTTACAGTTGTACCTCTAAGGCCACAAGTAACAGAGATACCCCTCCCCACAATATTCAAAGACATTTGAACACCCATAAACAGTCCTTTCCTTAATGATTTTATAATCCAAGCAGACCAGACAGACAAAGGCTGCTCTCAGAGGCCTAGTGCCCCCTCCCCTCACCCTCCCACAGCACAGGCTGCCTGGCTCCCTGGCACCATACCTGCAGCACTGCCCTTCCCTCCCAGCCATGCATTCACCTGAAGAATGGGTAGGCTACTGCCAGTCTCTTTCACATGCAACACATGCATCTTTGCCCCCTCCCCTTCCATGCACACAGCATGGGCATCTCAGCCCCTTCTCACTGCACTGCCCACTCCCCCCACAGCAGAGTCAGGAAAGAAGTCAGAGGAGGGCAAGAGAACTCAAAAAACCTGCCTGCCAAGTCAGGAGAACCGGTAGGAGGTGGGCAATAGCAGCCACACTGGGAGCCCATGGGCCGCATGCTAACCCTTTTGTCAGTTGGACGGTCCTGCTGTTCATAGTAGTGGATTACACATGCTGTGGGTAATCCACTACTGTGGACAACAGCAAAGGAATCCTAAAAGAGTCTGATCTCTAGTTACGGGTCAAAACTGTAGAAGTTGGTTGATAAACTGAAATTGCTCAAGATCAAGCTGGGAGGTAGAGCAGGTGGGAGCACCAAGTAGGGTATTAGTTAACCTCCATCTTGGGCCCAGTCTTCATTAATGGACAATAAACTTAATCAGTAATGATTCTTTATGAAATATTCTTATCCCCTATAAACTGGAGATACAACACAAAAGAAGCCAGAGATCAGAAAAGTAGAGAAAAATGCAATCAAAAATAGTTTGATGTACAACATGCATCTTGCAGAAAAAAACAATCCAACAAGTAGTTTCAATATTACCAAGACAAACTTAATGGTTCACTGTGATAAGTAAATACATGATAGAGTAGGGCCCCTATAAAAATGGTAATAGAAGTTTAGGCTAAATCTATACAGGCATCACTTTCTAGAGCATGGAAGTATCCTTCCCAATTCATACAGCTAATGTGACTGTACCTGGAATATTAAGGAAGTATCCAACACTAAATTCACTGAGAAGGCAACTTGGAAGGAGTTCAGAGAAAAGTAAACAATTAAGGAGATGAACAGCCTGATTTGAACAAAGATTACATAGAGAGTGTTAAATACATCTAAGCACTAGCTAAGAATCAGGAACAGTCACAGTCTACCAAGTCAGCCAATTAACATCCTGAGGTTATGCTTCCAGATACATGTATCAACATTTTAAGCAGCCTTATTATCATATTTCTGAGGCTCCCAAAGGAAGCGCTAGAACCCACATTGTTTTTCATATTTAAAATAAAACTGGTCAAAAACATTAGCAAGTATGTAAAGACAACAACCAGACACTGTGGCTGAATCCACATATGGTGTGGACATTTGGTTCCCTGGAGACAACCAGCAACAGCACAACTTGTCCACAGGGAAGACCCTCTGACGTGTGGCAACTTACCCCACAGGCAGTATAGGGGAGGCCAGGTCCAGCACTAGGCTGGCCCCAGCAGCCTTATCTGGGGTCCTGCAGGCCTCCTGAGACTGCAGCAGTGGCGATTCTGCCATACAGAGCCTGCCTGGCAGCCACAGCATAGCTCTGGGTGACCCCGCTCCACTTTCATGTGGCGTGCACTGCCCATGTGTGCACCACTCCGCTTTTTCTCCACAGAGTTCTCCGACCACAGTTTTTTTGATCAAAACCCTCCCCCCGAAAAAAACCCTCCATGCTGCTCCCTTGCAGCATGGAGAACAACTCACGCATCTGGACATAGCCTTTGAGGCCAACTACAATTTCTCTCTCTAATACCTATGACTGTACAAAGTACACATCACATAGCATTTCATCTACTGTAGTGAATGACAGGATGGCTTAAAATTCAGCCAGGCAAGACTAGGAGGCACATACAGAAGTACATAATCACCCAGGGCTCTTAAATAAAAATTACTGAAAAATAATGCATAATTCTGGTTTCAGAATGTAGATGCTAGTGTAAAAATATACTGTGCTGCGATCATCTGGCTATCCTGTTTCTCTTCTTTGACTGCCATTTATAATAAAATACAATAAGAGTTTATGAAATCAACATTTTTAAAGCTGCAAAACATTTATCTCAAGGGCTTGCAAAATAGTTTCTACTGCTTTCTATGTTCTCTGTTAATGAAAGATAAATCATGACCTTCAAAACACCAATATCTATCAGGTAGTTAGATCAAGACTGAGCTGAAAATTGCACCAATATTGATTTTCTTGTACATATTTGCATGCACAGTCACCCATCTATATTACTGGGCCAATCTGCATGCAAGTCGCGCTATATTTCAATTTCTATCCTACAGTGCCTTGTAGCTGAACAATTACTATAATTCTGGTTTTGTTCTCGTCTTCTCCCCGTTAACCTATGGCTACCTACTGACTTTAAAGCACCCATTCAGAAAGAACGATGGTCTTGTGTTCAAAGTCCTGTGACTTTCTAGTGTCATGAGATCTGGATTCAATTCCTGCCTCTGCCAAGTTCCTGTGGACCTGGGCAACTTGCCCAGCTATGTGCCTCAGATCCCACAACAGTAAAAATCTGAAACAGTATCACCATAGGTACTGAGATAAAAACTTAATTTTTGTAAAACATATGGAAGATTTTCATAAATTCAAAATATCAAAATTAATGTACAATGTGCCCCCTCACTTCCCTTATCCCCACAAAGAAAAAAAATCAAAAAAAAAAAAAAAAAAAAAAAAAATCGGTGAGGATAAATTTTACATTGATACGAAAAGAGTACTCAGGAACAAAAAGTATGTACGTACCCTACTAGCACTTATTACTCCAAGTACACCTTATTTAACTAATGGAAATAAGGAAGTAGCTAAATGGCTTTACTACTTCCTGCTACTCAGAGTACAATACTGCTACAGCTAGGGGAGTGCATTAATGAACCAAACAATACCTAATAATGATTCTTAAAACTTTACAGTCAAGATGTCTTCTACATCAAAATTCTGTTAGCAAGAATTTCTAGTGCCACTTCAAAACCACTTTTCACAACTAGAACTTCCCTTCCCAGGAGTTACAGGTCAAAGACAGGTCAATGCCAATATTAAAGGAAAGCAAAAATACCGACTGATTGTCATGGCAAGGACTCAAGAGTATCAAAAGCTGCAGATGCAGCAGAGATGTATACCAAGGAATTTTTTTTCAGCCAAAACATTTACCCTTTTCTATTCTACCTTTTGATCTCCCTTCCTCTGTTATGGCTTCAGAGAATGGAGCTGTGTCTTTATTTTGCTCACTAACATTAAATTTTATATTGGTTACTGACGTAAGCAGACATTTACAGATATTCTGAAATACCAAAGGTATCAATCCTTAATTCTTAAAACAAACAGTTGCTGCTGTCCTGCCTGTGGCAACAAAGGCTCCAAACCTCCTCCTCCTGACCCCCCCAAAAAATGTAAGTGTATTTTTAAAACTGGTCAGTATTGGAATACATAAATACATAGACATTTGCCTGACAAGTAAATTGCATTAGATTAGCTTGCTTTTTAATTTAACTTATTTACCTGGTATATGTCTGAGTCTGTTTTATTCTTTTAATTTCAATTTTGTTTTCAATTTATTTTTGAATATTTTATGGCTGCAGGAAGAGATTGTTTTCTGTAGAAAAGTTAATAGGAAAGGTATACAGCTTTACTGTTAATTTTTCTTCTCCACAACTTTATCTTCCATTACATAACAAGATTGTTTGCCTGTAAAATGTTCCTCTTGATGACACACAGTGCCCTTTCTTTGCTAAGGAAAGTTTTACTTTCTAGCCTAGGACCTTACTAAACCAAAACTGACAAAAAATATCACATCATCTGCCCCACATTCTGCTGCTCTACATACAGTAAGCCATGCCAATCACTGTTTAGCTTAACATTTAAAAATTATCTCATTTCCTCTGCTTCATTTTGCTAAAGAAAAAAAAGGACTTTTCAAGCTTTCATTTTCAAAACACGTAAGACTCCAAGTGCAAGAGAATTTCCAGTGGCACCTTTTCAGATTACCAGCAGGCTACAATTTTGTTCCTGTCTGAATACTTAAAAATTTACTTTGACCTTTCTAATTTTGTTAAAAAACACCAAGTAATTTATGGTTAAGGATGTGTTTCTTATAGCTGGTCTGGAAGAGGGGGATTTGTGACTGACAGATGTTACAACATAAATACCATTGCTGTTAGTGTCCACAAGTATGTGTGCGTAACTAAAACGCTTTGCTCTCATGCCTCTCTTACCAGATAAAAGCAAAAAGTCACACGTGTTAAGTTCTGTCCCAAACTGGTAACCCAATCACTGCATTGATTTTGAGATAGATATTAACTTGAAACTACAAACTTCTTAATTTAAAAGTTGTCAGCTCATGCCATTAGTGATCTTCCAGGAGCATACTTAGAACTAAACCTCAACATTCTGGCATGAGGTCAGTGGCCCGATGCCTTAAAGAGCATAAGAAAGAAAAAGTCACATCTCTAGCACTTTCTCTTCCATGCTACAGCTGCATGGTATGACTATAGCTTCATTTACAGGTTGGTGGATTCCTGCCTTTTATTATTAAAAGTACTAATAAAGAGGTTCTAATTGTATTCTAAAGGTCTGCTACACTACAAATGGAGATAAACCAAAAAAACTGTTGAAAAGAGCTGCTTTAGTTTTAAGATGAATAAACATCAGTAGTGGAGGAGAGGCACAAGGGAAATGGAAAAATACTTGAGAATGTAGAGTTTGCTGGAAGGGGAAATCAGGTGACAGGACGAAGCAAAGCACTGACTAGAGAATCAAAGGAAGTACCTCAATAAATGCTAATAGTCTCTGCTAATACCAGGTCTCAGATACCTTTTCAGCTCTATGTGCGAAGGCCTACAGACCTGAAATTGTTGTTTCATGCAAAGTTTAAGAGTGTAACTTTTTCTTGAATCTCTACACATTTCATAAATTAAGCACTTATCAGTTAATGCCTAACCATCCACAGTTTCCTTCCCTGTTGACCAAGGTCTCCACTACCACAGAAGAGAGGCACATAGACTATGGTGAGTGATTTTCACCTACAAAAAAGTTAGCAAAGAAGAAAGTGCTCCACCAGCAAAATTATATTTAAAAAATAGATTTGATCTCATTCACTCTCTCTCACTGCCAAGGAATGGCATGACATGGGGAGGTGGCAGGAGATCGGTTGGCAGCCAAACAAGGCGGCATGATGGTACATGAGGTGCTGGATGCCCAGACAGGCTCAGGGAAGCTAGTAGCCTACCTGGGCAGCCCTGCCAACTTCTTTGGCCACCAGCACACCTAGCCATCCTCCTGCTGTCTCCTTGCACTGCCCCAGAGGCAAGCCATCCCATTCCCTGGTGGCCCCAGGTGTCCTGCAGGCCACAGGAGCCCGCTGAAAGCAGAAGCAGCAAGGGACCCAATCCTTTTTTTCCTGCGGAGCCTGCCCACCTCTCCCTCAGCCAAGAGGCAAGCTGACTAATGGCTACAAGGTTCCACAGTGCTACACTGCAAACTAAACTACATCAGGTACATCAATGATGCAAACTCATTTAAAACTCCAAAACTTGCCTACATGTAATGTGTGATGCCATTAAGCCACACAAAGGGAAATTTTTGTCATGTATACATTGTAATGTAGACACGTAAACAAGTGCCTTTATAGACCATTTTCAGATAAGCAAGAATAAAAAAATAAATAAATAAATAAATAAATAAATCAAAATTTACATGAAATTCCTATTTTTCCAGAAATCAGAACAGAGAATCAGAATTCCCAGTAGTAACTCTTAAGAACTAAGTTTGCATCAATGACACCATCTGTTTTCAATTATGACCATCTTTATCTTCTATTAAAATTCTCCTAAAACAAGAATTTGTGCTTGATAATATTCATCCTGAGCCAACCCAAGCCTATAACTGACTACTTTGGTACCAGCTGTCTGTCCCAAATCTGGGAAACATATCACTACTATGTATTTGCTTTTGCTTTCAGAAGGAGACAAATTGTCAAGCAAGACACAAACGAGTTTCTTCTTCCCTGACAGTATTATTGTTACTACGATCCCAGGGACACCTAGAAGCACAAGAAAAATCAAATGATAACATATGAAGTTGAGAAAAGAAAAAAAAATATTATCTACCATCTTCATAACTTATCAACCATCCTAAGAAAGTAGAATTATAGTGCTCTGATAAATTTAAAATTAAAAACTTATTTAGACCTTGATATCTGTTTCTCCAAGTCTAAACACACAATAGGGAGAGAGTTTTTCATTTACAGCAATCCTGGCACTGCCAGATACAGATTTTTCTGATGGTACAGAAGCTGACTTTTCTGATAATGTGGAATACAATGGGGGAAAATTTTAAAAGAAAGCTGAGTACACTTTTTCCATTATCAAGGAACTAATTAAAAAAAACAAGGAAAAAAAACAAAAACAAGTACTCTCTTCCCCCCTAGTAGCTTCATAGTAGCCAGGGTCAGGAGGGACCTGAACAGATCATCTAGCCTGACCCCCTGCCACAGGCAGGAATGAATGCTGGTCTCACAAGACCCCTCTTTAAAGAGAAATGTTTACACCATATAAAACTTTAGGTTTAGAAGAGCTTATAATACTACCCACATATATGCACTGCTTGTAAAGCATTCAGGGACATTTAGGGGGTCATATGGCAGCTCATATTTGTTTCTTGGTCTCATGACACCTGAGGGTCCTCACGCCTGAAAGAGAAGGGCCAAGATGAGGAGGTTTCCAGAGGGCACCTCTGAAGGATCTATATAGGCAAAAATCCTGGTGGCAGCCTGCTAGGAGCAGTAACCTTGATAAAAGAGTACATTCATCCAGAGAAGCAGCCAAAAAGGACACCCCAAGATTTTCCAGGCCTTTTAACTATAGCCACAAATCCACATCCCACTAATACACCTTTCCAGGTTGCATTCCAAAACCAGACACAGCTTGTCCAGGATGTTGCAGACCTCCTAAACTTAATGTCCTAGTACTCATACTCTTGCCTCTGAACTAGCCAATCCTCCATGGGGACAAGAGCTGGACCCTCAAAGTCCCTTCCTGAATCCTCTATCACTATCGCTTTTGATGTTGCACCCACTGCTCATCACCTGCAACTTGCAAAACAAAGCAGGTGGGGAAGTTATGACTATGAAATCAAAAGGTACGGCTGCTAACACAAGCTACAGGACTCAGGCATGATAACCCAAGCAGCATCCCATATGGTGTGGTGGCCAAACTCCCACAGAGTTTGGGACTGAAAGTCTGGTTTGCCTCAAAGCTAGTTCTTTACTAAGCCTGCCTGCCTCCTTTCCTCCACTGGGCAGGAAGAGACTAATTAGCTGCAGAGTAAAGCATCACTGTCTACACCTGTAATGGTATCAGGCCACAGTAAACTAACTAACACCACAGTAAGAGTACTACTGTTTGGGGACAGCACTCTTTTACAGCAGAGTAACTTACTGCACTGAATCACTCTTGTAGATGCTGACTACAGGTGTGAATTGCACCTAATCAGCCCAGAGACCTGGGAGCCTGCTCTGCCTCACTTATATTGCTACTCTCCCAGGAGGACATGCAAACAATATGGCCAGAAGTAGTTTACTCCAGCTCAAACTGCTCTGGAGTTTATTGTCACATTAACTGCATATGCAGATATACCCGCTGTCTCCCTGGCTAACCGACAGGAAGAGCCTACTGCTGAAAAGGCTATGGAAGGGAGGAGAAGCGGTTACGTGACAACGCCCCTAAAAACTGAAAACCAGCCCTAGGAATTGCACACACAGCACTGAAACAAGTAATTAGACTAAACACTTTGATAGACGTTTGAAGCTTTGCAAGGTGGGGGGAAGAGGGGAGCCTCAGAAAAAGTTCTTCAGCATGGAGGCCTGCTTTAGCCAGCTGTCACGGGGGGCGGGAGAAGAGGAGGGGGGATACACAATAAAAACTGGAGAGAACCCCAGAAGGCTTCCTCCTGCCCTCAAGCTGCAAGCAGGCTCAAGTGCCCATTGTAACAGATATGCGAACCTTGACCTGAAGGATAAATTACATGCCCATAGTTTGGGCTTAATTTTCCCTTCCTTTAAAAAAAAAAAAAAAAGGGGAAAGTCACCAGCTAATCCTATAAATTGGTTCAAAGCATTTAAGAAAAGTCTTTACATATATTTCTCAGTTATATTGTAACTGAAAAAATAAACAACCTCTACTCAATTTTTATATTGCAAACAATGTGCATTTCACTCTGTAAGGTTCATTCCTGAACAGTGTCACTTATAGGTTCTCATAAGCCCATAATCAGATTGCAGCCTCATAATAATACTTCAAAAATAAATTTACATTTTTATTCATAAGAAGAGTTTGCAAAACAGAATAACTTCCAAAGCAATGCATCAAAGTTGAGTACCCCTTCACTTCCCTTTCTAGAACTACAGTCAGAGACAACCGTACCAGGGTGCAGGGCCTAGGGCAAATCAGCTTGTGGGGGGCACAGATGTGACAGCGGTGGCAGGGGGAGGGAGGGGTGGTGAGTAGCGGAATACAAAGCCAGCCCAGCTCCGTAGGGCCTCCCAGAGCACGTGCCCCCAAGGCAGCTGCTCCAAATTGTACCCCCCTAGAGACAGCCCTGACTACAGCCATACTGTTGAAGGATGGCAAATTAAAAGTAATTAAAAGGCACAAATGGCAGGTAAACATCCAACTTAGGAGCTGGGCACTTGACTAAAATTTAGGTCTCCAACTTAAAATTTCCCCCAAAACTGCCAAACTTTATAGAAAAAGAACAGAGAGATAAGGCAGACAGGATTTTAAAAAGGGGAGATACAGAAGCAATAACCAATGCTACAGGAGGTGGCTGTACACCCAGCCTGCAAAGTACATCTGCCTGCTGCTGCAGCCACCATTGCCCCATTCCAGATGGGTCTGTGGGGATTGCGCAGGAAACCAGATTCAGGTGGGGGCAACAGCAGCAACAGGCAGGTTCCCTGGTCCTTAGCCTACTCCTGGGCTAGCGAGAGCCCCTGGGAGGAGACCAGGAAGGGAGGGGAAATCTGCCCACTGCTGTCACTGTTCCCAGCCCCCTGTGAACCCTGGTTGGAGTGAGGCAAGAGCAGATCTGTAACCCTACTCTTGGCTCAGCCACAAACTATGGCAGCAGCAGGCTTGGGAGGAGGAATGGAATGGGACATGCAGCTGAGCAGGTCTATGTCTATGCATCATACTGATGGCATAACTGCATGCTCTCATTTATGCCCTGAATACAAAAGGAATTCAAAAGAAAAAAAGCAAGCACAAACTCCTATGAAACAAAACAGAATTAACTGCAAGTACTCACAGCTGCAGGATAGTTTGAGGCTGAGGGGGGACCTGGTGGCTGCCTATAAGCTGCTGAGGGGAGATAAGCAGGAAATAGGGCAAGCTCTTTTTTCCTGGGCACCACCAGGGGTAACTAGGACCAATGGTCACAAGTTACTGGAGAGCAGATTTAGGTTGGACATTAGGAGGCACTACTTCACA
>JAGPOW010003316.1:151828008-151933610 GCA_030014935.1 Caiman crocodilus | reverse complement strand
AGGTTGGACATTAGGAGGCACTACTTCACAGTTAGGGTGGCTAGGATGTGGAACCGGCTTCCTAGGGAAGTTGTTCTTGCTCCTACCTTGGGTGTCTTCTAGAGTAGATTGGATAGGTACTTGGCTGAGGTCCTGTGACCCGAGCACTCGTTCCTGCCCTTGGCAGGGGGTCAGACTAGATGGCCTGCTCTAGGCCCCTTCTGACCCTAGATACTATGATACTATGAATATTTTTACTAAATAATAGCAGACATTATTAAACTGTTTAAAATAAAAAGTGTTAATCTACTCTTTGCTGCAGGGCACAAACATATCAGCTAAGGGTAAAGAAGCTTTCACAGTCTCTACATGGGGCAAACAACTGGCACTTTTCATTCTTGGTAATTGAAAGTGATCCTGTTTGACACAGTGAAGAAAACACATGGGATTCTACACAGCTGCTAGAGTTTGAACAGCTTTGTCAAAATTAATTTAGGGGAGGGGGAGTTCTCAAATATGCAATAAACAGGTGGCTACAGACTCTACTGGTATGTGTGGGTGATTTTTCTTTTTACATGTTTTAAACACCCTATCCTAAATAATAATTTTTAAACATGGTTTTCAGGGACATGACAAACAGTGTAGTAGATAACATCTGTAGCAAAAGACTTGAAACAGAACTAGAAATATTAAAACATTTTTATATATGTAAGTGGGGGGACCATACCAACCAAACCTGTAAGAAAACAAGAGAGTTGACAGAAAAATGAGAATGGTGGGGGGAAAAACTTCAAGCTATGCCATTAAGGGATTCACTTTAGCGTTTTAAAAAAATGTTTAAAAAGCTATATTTTCAAGATAGTAAAATACTACTTTAGTATTACATTACTCTTTCAATACAAGAGAACTGCAAGAACCATAACTAGAATATGCAAAGACAGGGTGAAGCAGGAATTCTTTCTCCAGTTTTGAATCCACACCTTCTACAACACTTGTGCAGAGTCTGCTACTCTGGCCTGATAATTTGCCAGACTTGGCTCTTTCAACTGTTAGTAACATCTGCAATACTATTAGATTGGCTATATTCCAAAGCATTTGATTTCTGGAAGTCTGATATCTCAAAACAGTAAGAGAGGCTATGTAACATGCTCTGCAATATGATTTGTCACAATGGGAAAGAACAATCTGTGAATTAAAAGTGAGATAAAAGATGGATATTTTGTGCAAGATATAAACATCCTGAACAAAATTCCGCATTTTACAGGTGTTGGAAGAAGGGCAGAAAATTGCTCGCAAAGTAATACTCCAATTTTAAATCATTTCATGTATGAACTTATAAGAATCAACACGCACAACTCACTCATCAAGTGGCTTTTCCAAACAGGCTAAAGTTTTAAGTTAAAACAAACCTACGCAGGTTTTCACATTTTTTTTTGGCAGCTGCTTTCTGTGAAGCATGCCAAAAATATGAAGGAAACTTAAAATGTCAATCTCAAGAATCAACACTTAGCTTACATTATTTTAAAAACACATATTTTATGAAACAGTGCTTCATTTTAATTCACTAATAGGACAGCTCACCCATCCTTAACAATCCATACATCTTAACTAAAGAATCTCAGTCTTTTAAGTTTAGTATCCACCACAAAATGGGAATAACAAAATACTGAAGCAGTCACTTACATTAATGCATACCTGCAAGCTGGAAACATTATCGTATCAAACTCATCATATTACAGTCAAACCAGAAGTACTGTTTTAAAGCGACATTTACACGTTCCATCTGTTCACAGTGACACGACAATGGATCACCCATAATATACTGCATAAATCAAACCCTAAATTACTCTAATGGTTCACTATTTAAAAAGTATGTCAGTAGTTTCTTTTTTCTCTCCAAGACAAAATTATTACAGTTTTAAATATTGTTCCATCCTTTTGTATAATGGATCCAGAAGAAAGACTGCAAAAAGCAGGTAGTACAGTATTAGCTGCTTTCACAAATTCTTAAGTATTTATTTTCACTACCCGAAACATACTGAGCAGATGACACAATGAACCAGTCTTCTACAATGATATTCCCATTTAGCAGATTATTTTGAGACCACTAGGCTACAATCTCTGCACTCAGTTGCTTCACGGTAGTCCCACTAGTTTTAAATTGGATATATAACCAGGGATAGAATCAGATCCTCACATGTAGTGATTTTACCTCTTTAGGCTTTTTGTTGGAAATGGCCGGGCCACCATAACACTGGAGACAATTCTGGGGTATTTCACTAGTCATTCCCAGAACTCATAATGTGGCCAGCCACATTTTTTCTTCTATGGAACACTTTCTCTTTCACAGGGCCTTCTTGAAAAGCAGGCTATACATATGAAATGTAGAAACACCAGTTTCTATTTGCTTGTATTGCCAAGACTAGAACGAAACAAAAGCAGAGAACGGGGAGGAAAATGCATTGGACTGCATCAAAAATAAGAACTTATTACCAGGCGGGAAGAGTCCCTGCATGCTGCACCAATTAAGACTCAAACCAATTTTGGACACCCAAGGCTTCATTTTGAGTAACCCTGCATTTCAGGTGCAAGAACATCTTGCAGTTTTGGAGGGGAAGGGCAGGGAGGGAATTCCCCCTCAGCCTGGGTCCTTGATTAAACCTCCCCAACTGAAGATATGAGAGTGACTGTGTAGATGCATTAAGGAGGTGATCTAACATTAAGAAGTTCATAGAATCATAGAAAGTTAGGGTTGGAAGGGACCTCAGGAGGTCATCTATTCCAATGCCCTGCTCAAAGCAGGACCATCCCCAACCAGATCATCCCAGCCAAGGCCCTCTCTAATACTTTAGGGTTGACCATCCAAGAATGCCCATGGGCTCAACTAGATGGAGACTTATCTTGAACATGTTCTATCAGATTGTCATTGAGGTCTTCAATTAACATACCTTCCCTTGCCAAAATTCCCTGATGCTAAAAGATACTGCACATCCAACCACCAATTCCTCTGTTGCCAGTACTTCTGAGCAGAGGATGTAGGAATAAAAAAAGCTACCTGGGTCTGCATCACTTCCTCCAAGATGACTTTTCCTGGCAATTTCAGTTACCTACCCATCACAAGCAGCAGCATTGTGCCATCAGTCTCCCCACTCTCTCTACCTGAAAGGAGTGTAGTAGGGTGACTTTCAGAGAAATGCAAAAAAATATAGAGCAATGGTTAGCAGTATTAGCCTGCAGGCACGTGGAAAGCAGGGTAGGGTGGTACCTTAGAGACTAACTGGTTCAGAGAAGCATTAGCTTGCATAGGCAACAACCTGCCTGTCAGATCCTATGAAAGGATTGGCAGAAAGTAAGGGTTTTATGCAAAGGGGAAAGGGAGAAGGAGAGGGAACTTGGCTAAATGCCTCAGCCGCAAACTGAATTCTTATCCCATTACCTGGATTAGCTGTTAACTCCATGGTCCCATAAGGCGTTAACTACCTCACTCCTCTCAATTGATACAATGAATCCACTTTTTACCACTCTTAGCAAAGCCCCCTCCCCCTGTCCCTTTCCCTTCTATACAAAATCCTTTCTTTCTTCCAGTCCTTTCACAACGTCTGAGGAAACAGGTTGCTGCCTACAAAAAGCTCACCCAGCTCAGAACCAGTTAGTCTCTAAAGTGTTACCCTGACTAAACATCTGCCTAATAAAATGTGGGAAGTAATAAAATTAAGTTTCAAGGTGAACAGAATGTTGAACACACATGCAAGGACCTGATGGACTAGCACATTCAACCGAAACAATATAATTCATAAAAATATCTGTTTTGTGCTCCCTATGTATTACTAAATGTTTTTAGTAGTAGCATTTGTTTTCAATAGCAGTGGCTGCTATAGTGCACTATGGAGACTTCTGATGACTAACATTAACTGCCTAAACCAGTTGTTCTCAACCTTTTTAGATTTGAGGCACCTTTGGGTAGACTTGAGACCCCATGGGAAAACTCCACCTCTTAGCTTACACTGTACTTTTGATTACAGAAAAGTGATTGAGCAGTTTCTGTTGCAAACAACTCAGAAAGACAACAACTATGGATTTCTATTGAAACCTCCAGGTTTATCTTGTGAATCATGCTTGCAAACAACACTTGATGTTAGCACTGTTATGTACTATTAATGGGGCAAACTGATGGCATCCTAGAAAGCACCTCAAGGCACCCTGGGGTGCCATGACACCCTGGCCTAGACACTGCACCTTGAGCTGAAAACTCCTCCTGCACGGCCAGTAAAGAAATAATTTCTGTACTTATTATTGCTTAGGTAAGATGGAATCTTACTCAGCTAAAAAAGTCTTTTCTTGCATTCTTTGTTTTTCTGACCAATAGATAAACCAGCAATACCCCATCGTAGCTGTCACAAAGAATATGTGCCTTTGCTAAATTGCTGTCCGTCCGTGTCCCCCCCCGCCTCCCCCAAAAGTTATTTTTATCTATGTGTATACTGCCATTGCATTAGCCTGGTTGCATAATAAAAATTGTGCAATAATCTCAGATGATTTGCATCTGATGGCACTTTTTGTTCATTGCCTGGGAGGAGGAAGAACACTGCATCTCCCCCTGCTGAAAAGTGGTTTGGAGCAGTATAGCATTCCTCTTCCCACTTACTAATCTGCAACACAAGTATATTCAAGGGAATTTTAGACCCCATGGAACTGCGGTCACAATGTGGTGTTAGCATTCACTAAAAAGTAAGGAAAAGCAGGATTTGGCAAAAACTAGAAGATAAGAGTTAATCACAGTACCAGTTATCAAAGCTTGAGCCTTTAGACAGTTCAATCTATATATGAAGCTGTTTTTTCTATACTTATTACCCCTTGCTGTGTATATGCCTGCATTTCTTCCACGTAATTCTCTGACATCTTTCAAGAGACAAGTTTCAGGTTCTTATATATTAAACACCAGATTTTTTCAAACAAGACA
This sequence comes from Caiman crocodilus, assembly GCA_030014935.1. Lineage (NCBI taxonomy): Eukaryota > Metazoa > Chordata > Crocodylia > Alligatoridae > Caiman > Caiman crocodilus. The sequence goes on along the minus strand of JAGPOW010003316.1, from coordinate 151,928,671 downwards.
AATAGTTCTGAATAGTTTGGAGAAGTCAACATCAATTAGGTTCTATTTTCCCAAAAACAGGTGATCAGATAGAGTACTAAAATATACCATATTGTACTTACTTTCAGCCTCTTTTCCTCATTTATACTACATTACAAAAATGATAAAAACAAAAAACAAGAAAAAACAACTCTTTTGGGGGTACAATATAAATCAAATATTTTATAGACATAAGAGCAATTCCAGAACATGACCTAAAATAAAATACAATTATTTAACACAGTTATAAAATCATGTCTTCCAGTCCACATCGTGGATGCAAAACTGATAAAGTACAAATACATTCAAACTTGCCAGAGAACTATTCAACTCTTGTAGCACAGGTGGTCCCATAGCAAGAAGGCTTAGAACAAGCCTATACTTTCTTAGTATATGCCATACAGGCAGTTTTAACTTAAAAGAAAAGGAAGGGGTGAGTGAATGCTTAGATTTTTAGCCAGAAGTTAAGAATTGTAAAAGGTCATTTTAGCATTCACATGCTGAAGCAAAACGTTTTGAGTTTCTGCAGAGTCAGACTATGCCTGTATTCAAGGGTAATAAACTAGAATTCTGTACTAATGTTTAGACACCTGTGACTCTAATTAGGATGGCTTGGCCCAGCTATCCAATAAAAGGAAAGAAAGCCAAGTGGCTGCAGCCTCAGCATTCGATTACATTCTGGATTTTTTACTATTAAAAAAGAGGGGAGCTGGGGGAGGATTATTAACTTCTGAAGATCTAGGTTCAAATCAAGTTTGAATCATTGAAGCTCTAACTTCAGTTCAATTAGATCACAAGCAGGCTTGTTCTCATTTAATTTTTATTGGACAGGGATCTAAATAAAGTCTTCAGTTTGGCACAAGCTCATATTGGTTCAAAAGGGCCAGGTCTAGAGTAGCAGATGTGTTACAGTTTGAAATGTGTGCAATGGCTGAACTGTGCAGATAAACCAGTAGCTGCACGTGTCTGCCCTGGCTCTAACAAATTAATCTCTCTGGTTCACTGATGCCAAATTCACGCAACAACATGAAGCCAGGTTTATTTTTATTTTTTTAAAGAAACATGCTGTTATCAGGACTGACAACTAACTGAAGATTTCGCCTCAAGGAACCTATTCAAGAAATACTTCTCTTGGAGCAAAATTTCTAACATGAATCTTTCCCTTGAGTTCCACTATTACTTTTCTTGCTAGATAAATCAGGAAAAGCTAGAATGTCTTACTGGAATCACATGAACAGATATCAACAAAAAGTGCAATACCTTTGTGAAAAGCCAAAAAATACTCTACCTCAACTAGTTTATAATCATTAGGTGGATTAATATATTCCTGGTAATTGGGAATGAATAGACTGATCTTTTCCTGGTACCTACACACTATGACAGTGTCACATATACATAACTGCCTGGAAGTCTGCAAATTTGTTTAATAATTAAAATCAGGTCCCCAGCCAGTTTGAAATCCTGACTTGGAATTGCTATTAATTAAGAATTCAAGTACTTCACAATAGAAATTGGTGAACTGGCATGGTGGTACTGAATGAAAAACATTCTGGTGGCTGGGCTGACAGTTTCTTAAAGTGAAAAGCTTCAGGCTCATGCTGGCACAAGCATCTCCCCACTGTTTTCCCCCTGCTTCCAAAGCTTGAAATAGCAGTGATTCAAGGGAGAATTATTGATAGTTGCTCTAAACTACATTTAATCAAACAGAGCCAATAATGTCAAACTAACAGCAGCCAAATACTGCTTCTCAGGGAAGAAAAAGTGTTCTTTTTTTCCAGCACTTTCCTATACCAAGTGTACCAAGATGGCTGCTGAAGTAGAAGAGACTAAAAAAGAAAAGGCCCCTTTAACCCAAGACATATGCACCCACAGTGAAAATTAAAAGCATCTGCTTAAAAGCCTAGAACTACAGTAAGGCAAATAGTTTAAGTGACACTATAGCAAATTGTCTCAGGCAAGTGAAAATGGATACCAGGCAGAAAAATACATTTTAATGTATTACTTCACTGAATGAGCAAACACCAATTTCTTTTTTAAGGATACTGATCTAACCTGGCAGACAAACTGTTTCCAGCACAGACAAACTAGGAAACTCTGGCTCTGATTCACCATTGCTTTGCATCAATGTTATACCAGTGTAAATGCCCCAAGACCAATGGAGTGACTCTACTTTTAACCTGAAGTTAGTATCAGCCCCCTAACTGTATGTGTTGATACTATACATGTTTTCTTTTCCCTTCAAGCTCCTTAAAATAAATCAGAACTCACTCTCTCAACTGGCAGAGAACTTAAATAAATTTAGTCAGAACCTAAATATACCACAGCTGCAAAAACATGGTGCCAACTTGCATTTAAAACTTTGGGCTATTTAGGTCAACCATCACTTACAATTATATTATTTCACTTTATGGAAACAGAAAGACAGCCTTCTATAGCATTGCATGCAACAGATAGAGCACCTCAGTCTCATTGCTGACAGGTATGCAGGGCATGCAACCAAAGTGACCAAATTAATTTGCTTCCATTTAAGTAAACCCTAAAACATTTCTGCTGATCTTGCAGGATGTCAGCTCATTTGCACAATAAGTGTGGTCTAACAAGTCACCACATTCATAGCAAGTTGCTTCAGTCTTATCTAACTGCATAATTTAAACAGCCAGTGATAGGTAAGCGAAACTCCACCCATGTTACAGTTTCTGAAGTCAAGCGAGTCTAATTTTCTCACACTTTTTGTTGTAATACTCAACAAATTAGCATCATCTGATACTGCTTGACCACTGCCAACAGTGGACTTAAAATCTAATCTTCCACTCCTTGATGTATGCTCCTCTTTGTAATTTGCATTTAGATTTTTTAATTTAACAACACTTGTATCCTAGCACTCTCAAGATACTCAGAGAAACATATCAGACCAGAAAAAAGTTACAGACAGGCTGATAAGCAGCAACAGTCATAACCAGTTTAGAAGCAAAGAGTTAAAATAACAAATCTCTGATAAATTCAGTAGGTAGCTAAATGGGTTAGTATATAAAAAAATCCACAGATCTCGTGCACTTCGTAAGACCTCTATTAACCCAACATTAAGGTTGAGATGGTAAACCAGGCCTTAGGGTTCATCGTATCAGTAGACCGCAAGGTGAAAGAGATGCAAACATTGTTAAAGGATCTAGCCACAGCTCTACAAAAACCCAGTTCTCTCTCGCTAGGTTAGAGCAGTGCAAGGACTGCTCCAGCTTATGTCAGCAGGGTAGGACAGAAAATACAGCTAGGACAGAGCCTGAATGTCTGAGGCATAACACTTTCCCTCATTTGCATCCCTTTTTCCCCTCTATGTCAGCAAGAGATGAAAGAGCCCCCCACACCAGCTTTATGAAACTGAAGAACATGGGGAGTGAACCTCAACATGATAGTTACTTCAGGCTGTTTAAAGAAAAGCGCTGGATTCTACCATCTGGCTCCTTAAAAAAAGTTTAAATTTTGTTCAAAGTTATGGTTTCCATGGAGAGCAAAAGGACTGTCTGCAATCTAAATAAACGTTCTATCTTCAGTGATTGTCTACGTGCATAACAGGAGAGCTCTGGTTATAACAAAAGCAGTAACTTTTTTGTGGGTAATTAAATATCCATCTTAGCAATGCTCTCCAAATGAGTTATCAACTTTGAAAAAATAGAGAAAAAAAGAAGCACCAAGGAATGTAACCTACACAATCTTTTTGCAGCCTAATGTTGGACTGGAGGGTTGAGGGGCTATCTAATTTCTGGTGCACCTAAATAGTGCCATCTGCATTTTTTAATACCTTAATTCAACTGTCCCAAAGTAATACAAAATATAGATACAAGATACAATTTTGCTGTTACTCTCTGAAGAGCAAGAACTGTTCTTCCTTAGTCTGAAAGGCAATTTTTTTATTCATCAAAAAATCTGAGCCTGGCTACTGCATAGGGTAGTGATTCTCATCCAGGGTGACCTGGTACCCTGGGATGTCTTGAGACCCTTTCGAGGGTGCTGCAAGGTGCCACACAACATTAGCACTCTTGGGCATAAAGACATAATTTACAAGGAGACCCTGAAGATTTCCTGTAAGAATTCATAGTTTGAAAACCATTCTGACTCGTTGTAGTCTCTCTCAGCTCTCTGCAACAGAAAAATGCTCAGTTTTTTTTCTGTAGTAAAAAAAAAAAGTGAGTGAAAAATAAGAGCTGACATTTTCCAAGGGATGTCTCAAGTCTAAGGAGGAGTCTCCTTAGAGCCTCAAGTCTAAGAAGGTAAAAAACTACTGATGTAGAGAGCGTGTATTGCATAGGCCAAAACTGCAAACTGCTTGCATTATATATACCAGGGGTGGGCTATTATTTTGGGTGAAGGGCCGCTTACTGAGTTTTGGCAAGCCATCAAAGACTGCATAACAGACAGCCGGAAGGATAAATATTAATTTTCTAAAATTTTTAGTGGCCCTGTGGGCGAGATAGAATGACCTGGCTGCATCTGGCCCAGGAGTCACATTTTGCCCACCCCTGACATATACACAAAACAGCATCATCACAAACTGAAAAACATTACTCTTTTCTACAAAACACTGAGGAGCAGAATCAACTTCCTAGTCCTCGCTAATAAACCAAAAGCAAGCTTTTCAGCAGCTACTTGACAGAAACAGCAACCTTTAATAAATTGCTGTCTTAAACAGAACTACATCATCATCACTTGCATGATGATACAGCCCTCATCTAGATAAGTTGTTGATTAGTAGCTTTTCTCTTTGTAGTATGGAAACCAAGAGTAAAAGCTAATATAAGGAATACCAAAACCCACCCAAATTATCTTGCTCTTTTGGTCTCCTTTTTTCCTCCCAGCCTATTTAGCAATGATTTATTATTTTCCTCTTCCTCAACAAAAAATTTGGCTCTAACTTCCATGCTAACAACGCACACAGACCCAGATGATTTTCAGCAAACACTCCTTAAACTCGGATATGTACAGTCAGATGCATCCACAAAGGGTTAAGTGCCTCATTTTTTAGTATCAATTACAACACCAGTTCAAAAGAACAAATAAATCCGTGTCTAAGGCCCCTGACAGACATTCCTTTATGGGCACCATGGGATCTGATCCTTGATCCCAACAACTGTGCCTCCTGCTATGTTGTGTGTGATCTCAATCATGCCCTACTTGCCAGTGCAGAAGGAGCTTGGGATCATGATTTCAACCCTGTGCCAGGTGCCCAACATTCAGCTAATTGTCAGCTGGCACTGGGACCACGGCTCAGACCCTTTTTTTGGGTTATATTTTTTGTGACTGGTTTCACTTTTTGTAGTGCCATTATTTCCCTGAACATGTGGCCAAGTTACTATTTAAACTGTGACTAACAGATTAATTGCGTCTTAAGTGTAATGTCTGCCACGGCCTTACATACATAAAAAGAACTGGCAGTTTTTTTAGTCTTTCATACTGAAATGTACTACTGGAAGAGGCAAAAATTTGAAAGTCACCCCTGTAATCCCGGTATTTGAGTTTTGATTCCTGTCGTCCTCCATTACTTTGCACCTTGGAAACTTCAGAGAGCCACTATGTTACGTGCACCAGGCTTAGGTATAATTGTTACCCGTTACATTTTTTAAATAAGGCCATGCAGCAGCTTTGTTTGAAAAAGACACATGAATCAAACTTTGCAAATATAATTAATGCAATAGAAAGGCTGTCCACAAGTAATCAAAATTTAAACACAGTTCAAATTGGTAAAATTAGATGTGCAGAGGACAGGAACAGTTCTCCAAATCCCAACTGTTATCTCCTACATTCTAGGTTTTAAAGTCCACACAAATGTGCAAAAGGGCAGGATTCCTGTGATTTTAGGTAATTGTTTAATTAAAATTATAAACAAAAATCTGTGCAACTCATTAACACTCTGGTAAAAACTATCAAATGCTTTAGTCAGAGGCCACGTCTATGCTGCTAAATTTTCTTGACATAGATATAATAATCACTGGGGATGTGGGGAGGAGGGGAGGAAAATCACCCCTTTTCCGAGCTGACAGCTTTGCAGACAGAAGAGTGCTTTTGTTGTCTTACCTTATGTTATTCAAGGAAGTTGAGTAGCTACACAGGCAGAAAAATGCCTTGCGTTGGCATAGCCAGCCTCTACACTAGAACTCTGGCAATAAAGCAACGAAAACATAGCTAGGGAGAGAGAGGCTCAGTATTTTAGACAAGTCAATAGACTGCAGCATGTATATCTTTACCTGACATTTCCTTTCAATTTGAGAGATACCTAAAAGTTTAGTTTGCGTTTTTCAAGGAATTATATTAAAAGGAGAAAATGAAGCATATTTGCCAGTTGTCTTTGGTGCACGATTCAATCCAAATCTTTGAGGGGGCCGTTGTCTGGGGGGTTTTATTTTTTGTTTTTTTTTACAGACTCCCTTCTCTAGAACAGAAGTGGCTGATGCTTGAACTTCAGCATAGTCATGGCCATACTCCAATGTGTTCTGCAATAATGTGGCTACAGAATTTGCCGGCATTGTGTTCCAAAACTCAAGCATTCATTTAAAAAAAAAAAAAGCTGTTTACCATCTAGAGTTGTACTGGTAGTCATACTGGTAAACTCTTCTTGAATCTGAAGACAGCATGAATCAATAACTTTGCAATAGGAAGGGGGTATAAACCATCTGATTTCTCAAAAGTGAGAGAACAGAAAAAAAAGAGCAATGTTAATTATGTTATTGCTGATTATTCTATCAGAATCATCCAGGTAAAATCTTTATCCTGCAGCATAAGACTGCCTCTCCCTAGGTATCAATGCCCAAGTTACTAAAACCTCCAGCCCCTTTACCAATTTCTAAATGTCAAAGAAATAAAAAAAACCCAAACAAACATAGAACTACAAATAAAAAGGACATAAAATGAAACATGTTAGGTCTAATGTACCAATTGCCTTATTTTCACATCCAATTGACTTAAATAGGAATGCAGAACCTTGGGATATTTGCTCTGATGTGTTAGGTCCAATCTTTGACAGCCATAAATGAAGGTGTTTGGTTAATCGTTCCTGGAATCAGACCTATAACTAAAGTAACCATATTAGCACCTCTGTAATTAAGACAAGTAACACCTGGGTGCAAAAAATGAAGTTAATTTTCAACATAAAAGTTCAAGGTTAAATGATGTGGCACGCCAGACTAGAAAAATTACTAGCTGGGACAGGATATACATCTTGGCTGGCACAACAGGTCTCTCACTACCCTTACACAGCCTCTCCAGGAAGTAAGATTTCCTCAGGTTCTGTTGCTGGGTCTACCAGAACAGAAATATATTGCAGCAGCCCTCAAAGGAGTCCTGAAGAAGAGGGCAGAAGATGCGTAGACCCAAGACCAGAACAGCTTCTTCTACGGAAAGGGAGACTGATAAGTGTCTGGGAAAAAGGCAGCAGAGATCTATATCGCTGTAGATCCCTCTTCAGCAGTTTTAAAAAAATGGGGAAAATGCAATGCCCTCCTCCATCCTCCTGCAAATGTGAACTACAAATTTTTTTGTTAACTTAGCCTCTCACTTAACATCTCGCTCGGATTCTTGTCTATTAACACCACAAACTAGAAGTTATTTTCAGGCAGAAGGCTGGGTAGAGATGCACCTATAGATTAACTAAATCAGAGGCATAAACCTGAGCTCACTTCTTCAGATGCTGTGAAAGCTTATGCTTCTCTGACTTAGTTAATCTATCAAGTGCATCTCTCCTGCCTTCTGCCTATTCTTTCACTCTGCACTAGATTCTACAGCAACTTCTCAGGACATCATGGAAGCTAGCACAACTACTACTTTGCCTCTTCTGCACCTAAACAGAGGAGTTCAGTTTCCAGATTTCAGATGATGTCTCACATTTCCAAAATTCCTTCAGTTTAGTAATACTGGTGTTATTACTATCAAAGAAATGTGGTAATTTACAATGTGATTTTGATTTGGTGGAATCCTTGTAAATGGAAGAGAGGGAAAAAAAAACAGCAGCAAGACATGCTACCAGTCTACCAATCAGTGAAAAAGTATTCATTCGTATCATTAAGGGAAAGATTCAAAGATTCAATATTTCACATATTCTATTTGCACTGACAGCAACACAGAAATTCTACAAAATAATCTTCCAGTGATCTTCAACTGCTTTGTCAGAGTTACCTTCCATATTAAAGGGGAAAAAAAGATGTTTAACAAAAAACCTTGCAGAGATCTGCCCACTTCAAATATTTAGCATGGAATATACTTTTGCAATTTCAGCTATTTGCAGGTATAGAATTAAGGTCTTGCTGACTATTATGAAGTGCTCTTTATTGTTAATAGCATTTTTCAAATTGTTGATCGTATGTATTTGTGAGTTATGAATCAATTGCCACACCCTTAAATTTCCCTTGCTCCGACACCTATGTGGTGAATTAGTCACTCATGACCACTGCAACTCCTCTTATGACAGAAACATCCAGCTCACTAAACAAAGCACCTGGTTTGGGCTCACCTTACCACATGCAACTGCCACCCATATTTTTGCAACTTACTTTCAACTGGTCTCATTCTTACAGCCAGGACAACAGGTAAGTCTAGGTGATCAAGACTTTACTAAGCCAGAAGTCAAGGAAATGTAACAAGTGATGCAATATGGATCCTCTCCACAGATAATTAAAGAAAAACAGACCACATTATGACAAATACCATCATCAAAAATTAAGTTGTTTTTTTCTATTCAACAGAGCCCCGTGTCCAGAAAATTATTCTAAGGACATTTAATGTTAATAGTGTCAGATTGACTGACACTTTTAAAGGCTGGGGGGAAAAAAAAGAAAAAGCGGAAAGTGTTCAAAGGGGGAAAAATGTATAACATGATAATTTTTTAATAATGACTCTCACAGCTTATAAGCCATCTAGTCCAAAGCGAATTTATGTGAAGAAAAATGTTGCTACTTTCAGGGAAATACACTGAGACCACAAAAAACTAATTCATAACTCCTCCTCTGCTATCTTCTACCTTTACCCAAGGACCTGGCTAAAGACCATTTTGACTGGAATAGTAACTCAAATCTTCATTCTTTCATGCAATACTCATCGTAATTGTTTAGTTCTTGTTATCTCTGTAGTAGATCTTGGTCTACTTAAAATTTTTTCTAGCAAACAGGGTTATTACCAGCACTTGTTCACCTTCAGCAATACAACAGGTTTATGTAAAAAATGCTTAGGTTCTCCCTTTCTTGTGTGCTTCACTCAATTCTACCTACAAAAAGCTGATCTGAAGGGGCTAGTTTTGTTTTGGGTTTTTCTGTTTGCTTTGTTGTGTTCTTAAGGTTTTGGCTGAGTTTTTACAGTTCAGAGTAAATTCGCAGGAACTCTAGAACAGACTTTAGATACGTGTATAACTTGGAACAATATTGCCCACTTTGGTAAATTTAACCCAAATAATCAATTCCTGGGTAACTGAATATTAAAACCTGGTTTTGAATTCAACATTTTGTTTATTCACAAAATAGAGATGAAATTATAACCATCAAAAAATGCATTGAACTGGCCCTGACTATTATTTATTTTCAATCTCTGGCAGTTAAATTGCATTTATCTATCTATGATCAGTGTGTTTTTTGACTGAGGAAAAAGCAGCAGTTACAGAATAATGATAATTAGAGATGGAAGAAACCTATTAAGTCATCTATTTCACCAGCTATTAAAGAAGAATTATAATTAAGCTTAAGGCCACTGAAAATTGGAACGTTCAAAAACACTACAGTCCACATTTTTAAGTTTATGCATTGGGTATGAAATTGACAGGCCCCCTGACTAGGTTTTCAACTACATAAGCATCTAAAATTCCAATTATAAATCTCAAGAAATGTTTTGGAAGATGTTTCACCCAAACAGGATATACAGTCCAAGTGAGAAAGGTAAAACAGTATCATACTACGCAATGGAGGCCATAAGTCAGTGACAGTTGTTCCACATAACCAGCTATACTTTCTGGCAGCAAAACCCCTCTAACCTACACTTATCCTTCCAGTAACCCTTCTTTTCTTTCATTGCCCTTAACTGACTCAAACTTAGAATTCAGTTTTAATCATTAAACCTAAAAAATCCAGATTGCAAGAAAACAATAAAATCCGGATCTTAAATCCAACAGACAACTTAGGCCAAGACACTGATTCATCATTAAATGAGAAAAGTGATTTGAACTCTTTGTCTGTCAACTCAGCTGTAAAACTGGCCAAAAGCTGAACTGCGTCGAGCATGTTATGGTGGACTAGGAACGAGACATCAAGTTTTAGAATAATTAAACTTAGTAGGTAGAGGCTTTTAACCTCTCTTTCCATCTGAGCAATTAAATTGTATGATACTCCCATGCACAAAGTTAAAAAATAAGGACTTAGGGCAATTTATACGCAAAGAGACTGAGTACAAATATTTAGATATGGCTTCCTAATGTCAATCATGTTAAAAAGTCACTGTACATATGAAAAGTTGACTTTAAAAGATGCACAATATTGAAAACAATAAACAAAAGTAATAGAGCAGATTTTCAGTCATATAAACAAATCTTAGGCCTAGGAAATCATTGAATTTGAGAGAAAAAGCTGTATAATGCTTTTTTGCTTTGTAAAAACAAAGGCAACCAACATCAAAATATAGGTAATAGGTTATGAAGCAACCAACATTCTTTAGAGGGTTTCTTTTCAATTCTTTTACTCAAACTGAAAATGCATGTGATCGATTCTTGACTTGTACTAACAGACTGTATCTCCTGAAAGACTGTAATTTTTAAGTGAGAGTATACCTCATTTACAATTCTTTTGGTTCAATATTAATATTGAAATATTATTCATTTTCAAATGGAGTCATTCACGTTGTTTCCACAACAACAACAACAATCATTCTTAGCACCAGAAGCTGCGCCTTTTCATGCTTTTAAACTAAAAAGTCCTTAGCATGCGATCCAAGTTCTCAGAAGAGAATGCTATCTAGCTGTAAAAGCAAAACATAAAGGAGGGCCTTATGTAATACCACATTCCTAGTTAAGTCATTATTTTATAAAAGGTAGTAGCTCAGGCTCTCGAGTCCTCTACCATGTACAATTTATATTTTAGGTCAGTTTCAAATTTATTTAGAAACCACTGATCTATAATACTAAAATTCAACCTATCCTAACTGGAAAGATATTAATGTATTTTGCTGACTTGTCTAAAAAGCTTGTAGAAGCCTGTCCAAGGATCAAATTAAAAGATGAGACAATCTATTGTGCCAGTTGTTCCTTTCCTGTCAGAGATGCAACTAAGGTTTATTGTAAAATCAAGTGAGAAGCAAGGCCAAAAACCCATATACCTGGATCATGAAAACAGGTATAAAAGACAGGCCTGATAATAATTTAACAATTCTCACAATGCTTCTTTGAGATTAAATACTATCACCTAGGAGAAAAATGGGCATCAGAAGTTCATCCATCATGGCTGCACACAGACATGGTAGGTAGCCAGGTTTGAAAAATAACAGATTAAAACAAAGAGAAAAAAAAAAATCAGAGAAAAGTTCTGGATGGACAACCTGCTTTGAGAGAGCTGCAGGTGATGTGTGAAGTGACAAAAGAAGTGGGCTCACTTGCTACGTGGAAGGCACACATGGTTCAGCAGCTGTACTCTTTGCTGCTGCCTCCACACCAGTCCCTAGCAGGAAGCAGGATCCGAGGCAAAACCACACGTGCTGCTCCACTCCAGTCAGCACAAAACGGAGCAGCAAATCCCACGATCAACAGATCACCTGCCCTGCTGCAGCTTCTAAGTACACAGATGACTGTCAGAGGGAGCTGTCTCCCAGTTCATTCCCAGCCCCCAGAAATCTAAAGCAAACAGAGCACTCCACGCGCACACGCACACCCCCACCCCTTGGTCTGTAAACACCAAGGATTATAGCAACCCTTGTCCTGCCTCTCTCTCTGCCCCTTCTCCACCGGAGTGTGTTTATGACCCCGAGTTGTTGGGTCATGTCTGCACTTCGCTTGTAAATTCCTTGCGGCAAGGACTGCTCTATTTGCTCCCGGGAGGCGCCGAGCACCCTGGGGACAGCGAGGCGGTGCGCGTCCCGCGGACGGGAGGGGGCAGCGGTCGGCTCGGCTCGGGCCGGCTGCCAGGGGGAGCTTGCTCTCTCGCGCTCGCAGTGGCAGGCAGCAGCTCGGGACAGGACCTGTTGCACAGGCAGCTGGAACCTGCCCAGGCTTGAACTGCGGCTCCCCCCGCGCCGCCGCCGGCCACCCCGGGCAGCGCACGTGTCCCCCGCCCGGCTCCGCTCCCCTGGACGCGTCTGTCACCATGAGTTCACTCGCTCGGTCGCCGGAGGAAGTGACACGGCGAGTCTCGCCACGAACCGGCTGCAGCGGGGAGGACTGGGGCTGGGCTGGGGCTGGGGCGGGGGGAAGGGGCCCGGCTCCTCGCTCACCTTCCAGCCGGCGGAGCTGTTGCTGTCGCCCTTGTCCTTGAAGTAGGGCACGCTCTTGACCATCCACTCGTAGATCTGAGACAGCGTGAGCCGCTTCTCGGGGGAGCTCTCGATGGCCTTGGTGATGAGGTCCGCGTAGGACAGGTTGCCCCAGGCGTTGCGACGGGACGAGCTGCTCTTGCGGGGCAGCGGCGCCGAGGGCAGGGCAGGCACCGGCGGCTGCTGCTGGGGCTGCAGCTGGGGGCCCTGCGGCTGCGGCGGAGGCGGGCGGTGCAGGCAGCCGGACTCCTGGCACGGGAAGTCCCCGCAGAGGCAGGCGCCGGGCGCGGGAGCAGCGGCGGCGGCGGCACCGGGCAAGGGCGGCTCGAAGTCCTCGCTCTCCTCCAGCAGGCGGAGGTTGCTGATGAAGTCGACGCCGAGCGGCGCGGCCGAGGACGCGGCGCCCTCGGGCTGCCCCCCGCAAGACGGCGCCGGGCTGGACGTGGCCGAGCTGGGCGGGTTGAACTCCGGCCGGGGCAGCGGCCAAGTGCAGGAGCGCGGCCGCGGCAGCGGCTCGAAGTCGGGGTCGATGTCCACGAGCGCCGGTGCCTCCGCCATGCTGGGCCCCGCGGCCGGACACCGGGCGGCAAACTCAGCGCGGCCGCGGCATCGGGCCGGGCCGGGCCGGAGCGGGCGATGCGCGGCCGCCGGCTGCAGCCCCCGCCTGGCTCCGCTCGCGGCTGCAGCGACGGTGCCGGACGCGGCGGCCCCAAGCCGACTTACTGGAAGCGCCGCTCGCCCGCACGGCCCGCCCAGCTCCGCGGCCCGGCCCGGCCCGGCCGCCCGGCCAATGGCAGCGCCGCGGGGCACGGCGGGGCGGGCTCACACGGGTGCGGGGCGTGTGTGAGCGTGACGGGATCCCGGGGAGGGCGCTCCTGGATGCGTGTCCGGGACGCCTGGGTTGTGTGTGCGTGCATGCGTCTGTGTATGTATGAGTGATGGGATCCCGTGTGAGAATGTGCGTGTTTGTGTGTGTGTGTGAGGGAGAGAGAGGGGCGCTCCTGGATGTGTGTCCGGGACGCCTGGGTTGTGTGTGTGTGTATCTGTGTATGTATGAGTGACGGGGTCCCGTGTGTGTGCGCATGTGGGTGTATGAGTGACGGGATCCCGTGTGCGTGTGCGGACGAGCCGGGCGGGCCCGGCGGCTTCAGGCGCGTTCCCTGCTGGTGGGGGCGACTGCTGCAAGTCGCTGCCGCCCGGTCCCGCCGCCTCCGAGGTGGCTAGGGAGGCTCTCTCCTGGGATCCTCCAGGCGCCCCGGCCCGGGCCCCGCCCCACGCGCCCGTCAAACACCCCAGTAACCTCCAGTTGCCATCCAAGCCATTGTGTAAAGGACTGCTCCTCCCTCCCGGGCAAGAAGCCCAGGACAGTCAGCCCCGAAGTAACCTCGTGGCCTAGTTTTTTGAGCCTGCGAGATGCTTAAATAGGACTTGAATTAGCTGCTCGGGTCTCTGAAGGTCTGGGCTCAGCCTCTCTGCATTAGTTCCCCCTGTCATAACACTGCCTGGCAGGAGGGGTACGTATGGGTGAAATCCTGTGGCATGCTCAGGCAGTCCCCCGGAGTTCAGTTTCTGCAGGGGAATCCCTGCTTTCCCCTGGCGGGGAAGAGAGTTTGCTCCCCTTTATTTTGAAAGGAAAAGTGTATCCTAAAAGCCCCTGGTGGCTTTAGGGTTGGGAAGAGCAAACGCCCGGTTCCCTCCGAGTGAGGCTTCCTGCCAGCAATGCTGGACCGTCCGTCCTGCAGACAAGTTTCTGCCTCCCCTGCCTTGGATTTCTCCCTGCGCACGCAGAGAGGCAGAGCGACGCTGTTGCTGTCTGGGGCTGACCCGCAGCTCCAAGCAGCAACAAGGCTGTCTGTCGAATTACTCCACCCAGCCACCCACCCACAAGCTGTCGACATGAGACGAAGGGAGCCTCTAGCATCCTGAACCTGCCTCGGCCCAGCTACTCAGGCTGCCGATTTTACCACACTGCACCGCATGATTTAATGGCTTTCCCTCATGCCCACAAAATCTATGGGCTGAAGAAAAAGACGGTTCTTCCCACACAGGCAGATGTGGGGTTCTTTCTTGACAAATGGGTGTTGCTCAGTCATACAAGTGGCCTGGGAGGTGTAGAAGGGACCAAACTGATCACTGGTGCAACTTCACCATCATCCCTTTTGGCCGATTTGCCTTGCCAGGAAATGTGAGCACTGAGTGAAGTTCTGCCTCAACCATTGCAGCATATATTTTGACGCTGTGTGGTAGTACACAACCTTGAGATAATTACAGTTTTAAATGAACTGTTAACACTTTTCATATCACTTTTCTTAGCAAACCCCAACACAATTTAACGATATATTTACCCTCTCCCAATGAGACATCGGTTCCAGGACACACTACATATGCATTAAAAGACTACTTGCATACAAAGTGCTTTATGTTTAAGGCAACACTGAAGTTTAAGTTTTATTTAAAATGAGAAGGAGGATCTTTTCATGTGAACAAAAGATCAGAAAGATGATGCACGACTGCTTTTCAACCTTTTGTTTCAACTAGCAATCTCAAAGTTCAGATCTGTGTTGTCCTTAGCAGTAGTAATGCATTTAATAATCTACTTTTGACATGGAAAAGTAAGTCACAAAATTCACAATTTAACCACTGACACTTGATGTTGAATATCAAAGAGCCCACTAAGGCAGGGTTGCTTTCACCTTTCAGTCAGCAGACTTCTTGCTGTTGTTGCCCTTATCTTTGAACAAGGCCAACTATATTAAAGTCATTTAAATGCAGTGCATTGTTTCTACAATATTATTTTTATCAAAATTAACAATAATAGAATAAATAGCAATATACTGGTATAAAACTGGCTTGCAACCAGTTTTTGGCTTTCGACTATATAATTGGTATGACAAATTTCACATATTTGTGCATATGCTAGTTATTATAAAACACTATTTAAGTACATGGTGAAAATACATGGTTAGGGAAAATACATGGTTTAAATACTTGGTTAGTACATGCATACTAACAGATCCTATTTTTGAACAACATTTTGTGGTGTTTATTTTTTACATTGATTACATGACTAAGCTTTATTATCAGCTGGGTGGTTGTCAAATTTCAAGCCTTGCTTGTTTTATTAATTTAAGTAATTTTTGATTCACCTAAAGACTAAGAAAGGCTCAACCAAGAAACTGTATTGTTTAGCCTGTGCTTTTAAAATAAACTTTTTTTTTATTCAGTAGGAAAAAAACTCATCTGAACTCAACCTAATAACTTGCATGCCACGTTTCAGTTTGGAGCAGATTTATTCAACAGTGTTACACAACTTTACTACAGTGGTTTCCCTGTAATAAGAATGAACACCCAGATTAAAGCAGCAACTACAAAATGAAAAGAGAAGCAAAAACTGGCAGGAGCAGCCAGGGACAGAAAAACTGGACGTGCTTAGAAGAGGTTCAAAACAATAGGGCTGGTTTAGAACATTAGCTTTCTTTCGTGACAGTTTTAAAAGAAATTTCAGAGCTAAGCTGGCAGTCGTCCTGCTAAAGGAAATGAATTTACTACCCAGAATTTTGTGTAAGATTTTAAAAATCCTTCACTCTCTTTCTTTCTCTTTTTCTTTTTTCTTGTGAATCGTATTATTCTATTCCCTGGTCCTGAATGGTTTGAGAAACTGTTGGAAAACTGTGATTTCTATTTGTCAGATATAGCCAGCTAAAACTAAGAAGGAAGTTTTTGTAATAACATATTAGTAAGTACTTGTGTGGCAATTCTGTTGGTTACCTCTACTTCCTAGAGTTTCTCTGTCACATTCGTACCACTTTTCATTGGAACTGATGCTTACTTCTAGATCAGTATTGATTAATAAGCCTAAAGGAAATTGACCAGTTTGCACTGGGTGGTTGTATGGTAGTATTGGGATAGCTAAATATGATTAGAGTAGCAAGCAAAGAAAGAAACAAAAAAAATCAGAATTTTCAAAAAGCTGCATTTTATTAGCAAGCCAAGCCATAAAGCCAAAACTATATATATATGGGTAACATAGAAGACCCCATCTTGCATCATTGACGTCAAAGGAAGTGGTGTCATACTGCATATTGACAAACTCTGCCTCATCAATTAAAAAAATTGGCCTATATGCTTCATAGTTTACTTAAGTAAAGTGATCCTTAATAAAGTTGTCTGACTGGCTTCAGTTGAGTAAGCCCTGTGCATAACGATTATTTAGAAGAGTTCTCAAATCAAAAAAGCACTGAGACATTTGCTTAAGTGGTTTGCTGACTAGAAAAACTTTCCTATATCTGGGTCTCCTCCCATCAAGCAGTTTGAGAATCAGAGCATCAGTGTTACTCAAGTTCAATAAATAATGTTAGGGTCATGTGGAATTTTATATTTTAGTCCCACCACCACCAATATTTCAACACTGCTGCTGAATACTTTTGGCCTGTTGCATAGAGACTTTACTTCCACCCAAACTGTTTCTTGTTATGCTGCCTAAAGTACAGTCCCTGTTCCTTTTCCTAAAACAGTGTTGTGCAGCACAAGGCCTTCTACTGCATATACAAACCACGGCACCAGGTTCATTTAATCTTCCACAGTGTTTTAAGTAATGATAAATGCACCAAAATTTAATGTTTAGTACCACATTTCTGCTTCCCAACCAAGCTCCTCTGTTTTGAAAAGCATCACCTCATATTTTTCTCAAATAAATAGCTGAAAATAATCTTTTTTTATTACTGAAATAAAGCATAGTCTTTTAACATACTGACCATCCTTTACCCAATAACAACTAGTTGAAGCAGAGAATAGCTGCATTTTTTAAGACTGCACATATAATCATATTTCTGAAATTAGCTATTAAATTAACTTGAGAGCACTATATTCAGTTCATAACTCCTTTTTGTTTATTTTTTTAACATACAACAGAAAAAACAGCCAAAATATCAGTTCATCCCTGTTATCGGGGACTACTGTGCAAGAAGGAATAATTGTGGCGAAGAATAGGCATTTTTTTTACCACCAGGGTCCAAAGAAGTTCTGTTTGAGGGGAGAAGTATCAATCTGTGGTCCAGACTCCAGGGATGGCAGCAGAGGCACTGATAAGTCATATCCACTTATCTAAAATACACATTTCCTCCAGCCAGTGCCACCAATCTTGGGGTATAGAGGGGCTTACTGTAGACTTCCCAGCCCGGTTTGATAACGTCCTGTGTCACTATGGTCCTATTCAGATGAACTTTCTTTAGTCAGGGCCCCTCTGTGTCTGGAGCCAGCATGATTTAGAATTGGAATCAGTCCTTTGCATCTGATATGAGAGGGAGCAGCGGGCCCGACCTGACGTGGCAGCAGCCAGGGTAGGGGACGACTAGGCCTCCTTCCCACATTGGGCCCTGGTCCACTCCCCCCCACATCCCCACACCCCCAGCACAGTGTCAGCCCCAAGCCTGCTCCTCCCGTCCTCCCACTGCCACTGCGTCAGCCCGGTCCTCCTGCCCTCCCCCTTTTCCCCCCAGCTGCCATGGTGGGCAGGATTCTCCCCACCCTCAGACTGGGTCCTCCCCCACAACCCCTGCATCCAGCCTGGGTGCACTTCTCCCATCCCCCCACCACTGCAGCAGGGAGAGGGGGGAGCGGGCCTGGACCCCAAGCAGCAGGAGGGAAGGGAGTGGGCCTGGATGGGGTGGGGACATGGGGCTCCATACCCATCTGCTCCCCCCTGTCATTCTTGGCAGGCAGTTGGCTAGTATATACATAAAGGTCTTAGTCCATCTGTCTGTGTGTCTGTCTGTAATGCTCTTTAAATGTGAATAGCTTGAAAACTGAGAGAGACAGAACATTTGCATCTTCAGAAAAATTTCTTCGCTAAACCTTGCAGGGCTGTTAGCATTTGCTCAGTGACCATGTCAGGATGATCTCAACTTCCAGAATTGGGAAAATGTCAGGGCCCAGGGCTGTTTCTGCTGAATTCCTCTCGGGGGGCGTTGGGAGCCTGGTGCAGCGGGGAGGGAGGAGGGAAGGGCCAGCTGAGGAAAAGTGGGAGTTGGGCAGAAGTGCGAGGCAGTGGGTGAGCAGCAGCAGCAGCCCTGTCCTGATCCCTGACCAGGGAAGGAGGCACCTGGGGGTGGCACAGAGGAAGCCCCAGGGTGTGGGCGGCTGTTGTGAGGCACAGAGCTCACTTGCCCTTGCCCTTGTCCAGCAAAGAAGCACACAGGTGGTGGCTGGGCAACCACCCACTGGATGAGAGTAAGTGTAGGAAGGGATTGGTATCTTCAAATGTTCAGCCTATTTTATTTAAGTTTTATATTTAATTTATTTAATACTCATAAAAAGTAAAATCTGTTTGTTTTTGTAACTTGAAATTTATCCATTATTCTTGATGGGCAATTCACTAGTTAAAACACATTGCTTTATACTGTTTTAAATGTGTAATCTAGCTCTCCTCCAAGAATTTAAAGTGACTAAAAACAAGCCATCCAATGGTGTCCTGTGAGCCATCAATGTTGAAGTAACTTGAATACTAACATTTTACTTCAATGAGCATTTTGCATGAGTCATACAAGCAGAAGTCCCTTTAAGAGTAATAAGTTAATTCATTGTTTAAATTCATACATTATCTATATTAAAGGTGGCCAAACCACAGCTTGCGAGCCACATGTGGCTCACCGTCACAGTACTTCTCCCAGGACTGCTGGCTCAGGCACTGGGCTGCAGGGGTGAGGGCTGCAGCCATGCCACTTACCCCAGGTGCACTCCTCACAGGGAAAGCCAGTGGCTCGATGCTGCAGTGGTGGGGGGCGGGGGAGGGTGGCCACCTCTACTGCAGGTCACTCAGCACACACCCCCAACCCATGCTCTCTGGCTCTTGAACTTCTGTGCAGGATCAGATGTGGCTCTTAGATGAGAACCGTAATTTTGCGCATATATCCTGCGGGGTATATGAGATTTTACAAAACAAATGGATGAGTGCGGGCTATATGGGGGTGCAGGCTGTCAACGGACTTTTTTTCTGCAGGGCCCAGGGCTGGGGCAGGCTGTGCTGCCTTCCCGCTGGGCCCAGGCAAGCCAGGCTGTGCCGTTGCTGCCGCAAGGGCCAGAGCCAGGGTATGCCAGGCTGTCCTGCTGTTGCCACAAGGGCCAGGGTGGACTGAGCTGCACCGTCTCCCTGTGTATATGCTGCTATAGAGAATACACAGATGCAGCATATACACAGGCTAATTTACAAAAATACAATTTTCCGCAGGTTATACTTGGGTGCGGCTTATACCCATGAGCAGGCTATATGCGCGAAAATACAGAAACTCTGGCCACCCCTGATCTATATCAATACTTACCTTTGTAATCATGCCAGTGTGGAGGCAACCTTTTTGGCACAATATTAGCCCCACACCCTTCCTGAGTGCCAATCTAATCCCCCACCTGCTGCTCTGTTTTCTGTTCAATGCCCTATCTGCCACTGTGCTGCCTGTCCCCTCCCTGGTCTGCCACATACAGAAACTGTCCATGCCACTTATGGTACTTGTGCTGCAGGTTGGTTACCCCTGCTCTAGGCACTGCACATGTACCAGTATATAGTGAACAGCCATCAATGTTTCAACTAGATTTGAATTTAAACAAGGAAGATGGGTACAAAATGAGAGAGAGGAAATATTATTAATCCCATTTTACAGACAGGAAACTGAAGTGCTGAGAAGCTGAATAATTTGCCCAAGGTTATACAGGAAGTGTGTGCAAAGACAGGAACTGAGGCCAGACCTTTTAAGTCTCAGGCCAATGCCTTAAAAAGGCCTACATTTATTAAATAGTTATTGTTGTATAATTGTATTCATTGAATTTTAAAACATATTTAGATTCTGCTCTCATTTACACCAGTATACACCCAAAGAGTCTCTGCTAAAACAGTGAAGCTGCTCTGGAGTTACATCAGCCTAACTGAAATCAGGATGATTTAGTCCATTGCCATTTCTTCCACCAGCTGCCTATCACACTAGAAATTTTTTAAGAAAAGTGTCATTATGATGTAGAGCTAGAGAAAGAGTGCAAGAGATGTCCAGCTCATGGCTTGGAATTAGTTCATCTTGGCAATATTGACACCTCATTTTTGTTCTGTTTCTGCAAACTTTCAGTTTAGTTTTACTGGCAAAAAAATATAGAAATAACATTTAAAACTTGCAAAGATGTTCAAATAGGCACAGGGACTAACCTTTAACTTTACTTCCACAAGTGTTCATACCAGAAGTGTTTGTGTATTGGGTCAATCAGAGGGGTAAAAATTCATGAACATGAACTTATTGAGTTATGTTCAGTGTAAACTAGCATAACACAACTTTCTATTATGTATGAACACAGAATAAAAACATAAAAGAATTGAAAGGATACTTACTGAATAAACTCAAATGACAAATACTTTTTGGAAGTCACAACTTGCCTGCATACTACATAAGCAGAAGAAACTCTATCACACATATCAATTGTCACAAATTCTTCTCTCAGCTTTGTTGCAAATCATTGCAATATGGACTTCACATAAACCATTTAAATATGTATGTGATAAATTGAAATTAAAAGTTTTAAAAATTGAGTATGATGCTCACCATTAATTAAAAAAATTGAATGTGCTGCTCACCATTAATCATTGAAATAAACAACAAAAGTAGTGCCTCATGTAGTTATATTTGCATTTAATGAGTCATGTGCAATCATTGACTGTGATGTAAAAACAGGAGGCAAAAGTTTATCAGGTTTCAGGTTTGGCTGAATCACATGGCCCACCCATATGCAAAGCCCAGCATGCCTGGAGTAAATATAACATGAATAGTGTGTATGTTTTTCAGGGCATCATGTTTCTGGTCTATCATAAATACAAGCCATTGCAATATTCTCCCACGTACTATGCTGAACATTTTCAAGTACATTTATCGTTTGTTTTTTTCTTTGACATCTTTGCTGGATGAAAAATTAGTTTGCTTCATGCGATAGCAGTTGTATATTAAATACTTTTATTATGTTTGAGCCACAAACTACAGATGGGTTGTTTGACAGCAAGTAGTTTTTGTTGGTTTTATATTGTGGCAAATTCATATCAGTTCCCAGTATTCACAAATATTATTCCCTTTTTTTATGGCAAAAGTGTTTGCTATCTGTCTGTGCTAACAAAAATATTTTCATACATAAAGTCAAAATGGAAGCATGTGATATGGGCAGCAAGAGAGATTTAGGTAATCCTAACAGTTTTCAAGCTAGGGTCATGATCTCAGCTGAAGTTGCAGGACTTAATGAGTGAGGTCACGAGCTCTATAGAAATTCAATTATACTACTCAGGCTCAGACCAGAACTGAGGTTGGGAACTGCTAGGTTAGACATTGGAAGGACACTGAAAAACTAACACCAGAAGAGATGACCCAGGGAGGCTGTAGAATCTCCATCATTGGTGGCTTTAACAACAGGTTAAGCAAATACCTGTCAGCACTGGTTTAGGTAGAGTCAGCTCTGCCTTAGGGTAAGAGGATGGTTGGAGGATGCCTCATTTCTATAGGTGGAGAGACTCCTGAAATATTGCACCCAGAGATAAGACAGCACTGTGACATATGTGGTATATATTTCTGACTACTGATGCTGAATAGTGTGGTACTAAATAGTCATTTTTGATGTGATCGTGACTAACACTCTGATAGTGTGTTCAACATGTAGTGCAGGCAGTGTGTACAGATTCTACATTATAGGTACAATGTGGTCTAGTGGTAAGAACAAGAGATAGCCAACAGAATGTGGTTCTATTTCTTCTTTTGTCACTATCTTATTTTAAAATGTATCAACTCTGTGCTTCAGTGTATTTGTCTGTGAAATGGATGTAAATAACTATTTACCTGTCAGGGTCTAATTAATTAACATATGCAAAGTGACTTGAGATTCTTGATGGAAAGTCTGAAGAATTGGAATTATAAAGCAAAACCACAGGAAACCCTTAGTTTTAAAGGAGGTTATTAGGATAAAACTGAAACTTGCTATGTTATTAGCTCCTCAAGTCTAAAGGAATCCAACCTACTATTCTAAAGTGAGATGAGAATTAAAATCAATAGTTGAAATTTTTCATTCCTCCTCCCCGCCATTATAGTTTCATAGTAGTTAGGGGTCAGAAGGGACCTGAACAGATCATCTAGTCTAACCCCCTGCCACTGGCCGGAGCACACGCTGGGATCACGTGACCCCAGACACCTCTTTTTGAATTTACTCAAGGTAGGAGCAAGGACCACTTCCCTGGGAAGTTGGTTCCAGATCCTAGCTACCCTGACAGTGAAATAGTGCTTCCTAATCTCCAACCTGAACCTATTCTCTAGCAGCTTCTGGCCATTGTTCTTCGTTATCCCAGGTGCTGCTGAGGAGAATAGGGCTATTCCTATTTGCTACTGATCTCCCCTAATGAGTTTGTAGGCAGCTACCAAATCCCCTCAGTCTCCGCTTGCTGAGGCTGAACAGGTTCAGGTCCCTCAGCCTCTCCTCATAGGACCTGCCCTGTTGCCCTCCAACCAAGCGGGTAGCCCTCCTCTGAACCCTTTCCAGGCAGGCCACATCCTTCTTAAAGTTAGGTGCCCAGAACTGGACACAATACTTCAGTTGAGGCTGGACCAACGTCACATAGAGGGGGAGTATCACCTCTCTGGACCAGCTTGAGATGCATCTTTGGTTGCCCAAAAAGGTGTGGTTGGCTTTGCTGGCTGCGGTCTGGCATTGGCGGCTCATGTTCATCTTGGCGTCAATAATGACTGCAAGATCCCTTTCTGCCTCTGTGCTTACAAGGGGGGAGCTTCCCAGCTCATATGTTTGCTGTGAATTCCTTCTCCTCAGGTGCAGCACCCTGCATTTATCTATATTACCATCCGCCCACCTCTGTAGTCTGTCTAAGTCTAATTGCAATCTCTCTGTCCCTTCGAACTTGCCTACCTCTCCCCACATCTTGGTGTCATGGGCAAACTTGGACAACATGTTTTCCACCCCCTCATCCAAGTCGCTGATGAAGATATTGAACAGTGTGGTCCCCAGAACCAAGCCCTGGGGGACCCCACTATTCACACACTGCCAGGTTGAGTATGACCTGTCCACCACCACTCTGGATGCACCCCATCAGCCAATTTTTGACCATCCAACTGTGTAGGCATCAATGCCACAATTGCTCAGTTTGTTAATGAGAATGGGGTGAAAGACTATGTCAAAGGCCTTCTTAAAGTCCTATAAAGGCAATTTTGCATTTGCCTTTGTAAGAGCCATGCGTAGGCAGCACCAGTTGGGGCAAGTGACTGTGTCCCACATGATCTATTATAAGAAGGACAGAGTAACGAGCCATATTACCTACTCTTGTGTTTCTGGGTGTATTGCTTCTCTCTACAGATAATATAATTTAGTTAATTACCATGACATTCCAAGTCTTCTTGGAAAATTAATGCTGTTGTTAATAAGTGCCAGCAGTATTAAGAAAAATTACACCTGTTTCAGCAGTAGGAAAGACCAGTTAGGACTAGATACTGCCTGAATTAGGTTGAGCAGTAGTACCTCCTGGTATTTCCATTGAATTTAGTCCTTAGGCCACCAGAAAAGGTCTTGCTTAATTGCTTGCTTGGTCAAGGTCTTAGTTTGCATTCATATAAATAACTTTGGGGTGTTTCCAAATATTTTTAAATCATTAGAAAACACAAAAATAGTATTCATGCATGATGCTCCCCTGAATAACAGCCTCTGAATACCAAATTATTAAAGGTATTTAGATGATCATCTAACTACAAAAACTGGTCTCCAAATGCCTCTGCACTGATTTATTTGACAGTATTATGTTGATGAACACTAGGACTGTGTCAAGTTTTTTCACCAATGAATGGAAAACAAATCCTCATATAAGTTAGTGGAAAGGGCACTCAATATACAGGTTTTAAATTAGCATAACAATCTGACCATAAGAAATGTATCTTTTAAAATGATACTCAATGCAAATTAAGACTATTCTCCTATAAGAAATAATCATGAAACAATGTTTTGCTTAGCTTGCAACACATTGTCAAAACAAAATATGTTGTAATGTTCCCACCTGGGCAAGAGACAGAGATATCTAGCCCATAGACAAAAGAAAGATGCAGCAATGAAGGGTAAATTATAGGACCACTCAGATCCACATACCCACACACTGCAATAATGCTGCTGCATCTGCAAATAAGATGGCCAATGGCTCCCTGAAAGCCACCCACTTTCACTCTCTATTCCCATTCTGGACACTAATTGATCTGGCTACAAAAACAGCTCCTGTACATGAGAGCAAAGGTTTGGGCAGCAGCCTACTCACTCAAGTTTCTGTTTGCTTCAGGGACTCTCAGTTCAGCTATGGGTAGCACAAGTGGACATTTCCCTTCACCCACAGCTTTCTGGTGAATGTCTGAGCTGCCAAAGAAAGGGAAACAGGAAACAGAGTGGAAAGGAAAAGAGTGAGCAAAACAAGATAAGAAAAAGGGGGGAAATAATGGAAAGAGTTCAGGAAAAAAGTTTAAAAATGCCAAAACAGAAAATAAAACAGATGGAAATAGGAGGGACAATGGGATAAAAGAATTAAAAAATCCTTACAAATCTGTGAGTACTTGGGGAAGGGAAAATAGGGGGTACCCCTCTCCAATCCTATCCCAACTGGAGCTTCAGCAAAAATAAATGATGGGCAGCCATCAAATGGCTCTAATACTGGGACTCTGCTTCACATATAATATAATAATTGGCCTGGATTGTTTCTTTTTCACATAGGTGATTTACATCAGGGTAATTCTAATCATATTGTTGTAGAAAGAGCTGAATCCAGGCAGAGCAACTCCTTACATCAAGGTGTCTGTTCACATGCATCAGACCCTATAACCCAAGTTGGGATCAGAAGTCATTTTGCCTCATTGTGGGACCCTGTCTGTGGTCTGAAGTATTTTCATAGCCCTGAAGTTGTCTTCCCACATGGCTTTGCTCTGTTTAGCTGTGTGAATTCTACTGCTCTGGAATTGTAGCGATGATTATATGTTACCACCCTGTTTAAATGTAGTGTAAAGTTGAATTCTGCTTCTGCACTTACATGCAGGGCCTGCACATCTGCATTTTATACCAGCCAACCCTTCACTCATCTGCTATTCATGCTTCCTGCTGGACTTGGCTTGGCTGAACCTCCCCCCTTCTCTGGGGAGAGGGGAAAGTATGCAAGCTCTTTTTAATGCTCAAGCATGGCAACAATTATGTTTTTAAGGTGTTGCCATGGTGATGGCCCTCTGGAGCCTACAACTGGGAAATCATGCAATGCCACATGAAGTCAAAGGATGGCCTACAAGCCACCTAACCACACATCTATGTATGCTCTGGCCAGCAGTCTCTGCTATGAAGCACTGGAAAGGCTTCTGACACAGGATGCAGAGGCCCACACGGCTTCTGACAAGATTGCAGCAGAGAACAGCAGGACTGATAACTCCCTAGAAAAGGAGCAACAGACACCTACGTGCTTTTTGCACGATCGAGGCCTCACAGGAAACAACTTGGAGGACAGCAGGCTCCCATTTCTGTTCCCAGCTGGCTTCTGGCCCCAAGAGCATCCAGGCTGCTGGCAGCACAGCTGAGGAAAACACTATGCATCAGTGCATTTACCTATATTGTAAGTGGTATTGCACATTGAAAAATACAACAGGCATCTGTTGTATTTTTAGTGCCAGACACTACCATCTTACACAGATGCAAGCAAGTCCTCTTTCTAATTTCTTTTCATCCTCCCACAGAATTACAGTCTTCCTTTGCTTACTCAAAATAGCAACCACAGCTAGTAAGAATGCACCCTCTCTTTCCTGTCCCCTCTGCTGTCCTGATCGAGCCAACCTCCACTAGTCTTTGCCTCATGCCCAGCACAGTGTCTTGACTAAGACCTGCTGCAGAGCCAACTCTCCCGCCTGCCTGAGTGCCTGGCTCAGTTCCCCTGACCCCACCATGCCATGTGCTCATCTCTTGACCACACAAGAATATCTTACAATAGAAATGTGTTTATGGAGAACCGAGCTTCAGATGATTCTACTGTGAAACACATGTTGTGCTTTGCAGAGAACTGTTCCAGAAAATCAATGCAAGATTGTCATCTACACACATTTTAGCAAGGTGTTTCTTTTCACTTAAAATCTTTGTGGCATTTACCAGCAAAATCATTGAGCCTTTTATTATAGAGCATAAATCTTAGAAAAGTTCCTTTTAACAGTAAAACCTGTATCAATGTGGTTTTAAAAATTGTTCTGTTATATTGCAGCAATATCCAAAATACAAGCAGGTAAACAAGGCACCAACACTGTCTTGCTTTAACTGCCTGAAACTCATGGCAAAACACCATTAACAGCACTGAACATTGAACATTTCCACCTGAAATGCTATAGGAGGGCTCTAGCATTGCAAGGAAGGGTAGTCTCCTCTTGGGTCCCACCAAGAGGAGCTATGTCCCAAGCTAGCTATGTCTCACCAACTGGGCAATGCCAAGAGGTGTCATTCTGGTGAATAACATCCATGCATACCTTGCTGGGTTTCCCTTCACCTTCAGAAACAGGTACTTTCTTGACTCTGTTTTACAGGGATTGAGGTCACACCTTCAAACATTAGCAGTGCCTGAAGAAGTGCTAATGCAGCCCCTAACTTAACCTTGTCATGACTCCCTGCTTTAGCCCCATTTAGAACATAAGAATTACTGTACTGAGTGAAACAAAAATCCATCTAGTATATCTAGTCTCCAGCAGTGGCTAATGACAAATGCTTTATTGGAAGACTATTAGAACCAGAGCATCTGTAGAGTGATCATCTCCTGCCATGCCTTCCCAGTCACCAGCAGCAGATTAAAACACTGACCGTTGTGTTTAACAGGCCCTGGCGGACTTATCCTCAGTAAATTTGCTTAAGCACTTCTTTGAACCCGATTAAGCCATTGGCCTCCACTTCCCCCTGTGGCAATGAGTTCACATATTAATTACAATCTATGTAAAAAGTACTTCCTTATGTTTGTTCTAAACCTGCTGCCTGATAATTTCATCCCATGGCTCCTAGTTTTTGTATTAATGTGATTTTATAGACTCGTATCATAGCCTACAAATTAAATACCTGGCCTCTGGCCACAAGAAACAACAAATGAGATATAGCACAGCAGCAAGCCTGTGTCCAACCCTCCACTAATCATCTCAGTGTGCCCAGGAAGTTTCAAGCACTGACATATGAATGAGCATGGGAGGAAAACGGGGAAAGGACATTCCTTCTCCAGAGTAACCCAAGACTGAAAAAAACTCTGGTCATGGAATTCAAAACTGCGGGTTGAAAATAACTTAGAAACTGAATAGTGAACTTCTTAGCAGCCAAGGAAACTGTATTGAACAGTGCTCTTCTCACATTACAGGGTTGGCACCTTCAGAGTCCAAATCCTCCTGGACACCAGCAAAAATTTGCCCAGCATCTGGGAAATGTGGATAGCATCGTGTTAGGGTTGCAAAGCTGCTGCTGTCTAGTGGTAACATTTCAAATACATCTGCAAACACTTCTGCATATTCCCAACTACCAGCAGTTGTAATACCAGGTATATTAAAAGGGGGGGAAACATGGGGAAAGTCCTGATCCTGGAAAGGATGGTCTCTGGATGTAGAATGTGGCAATCTCCAGCTAACTGCAGCTCAAAGTCCCAACAATGTTCTGAGAGCACAGTCCCATAATGCATTGGGCCCGGCAGCACTGGAAGGGAGTGCAAGGTATCTACCCACAGTGCTGAATGTACTTCAGAGGAATTGCCCTATGTGGAAGCAATGACTTGTAGCCAAGTAGAAGTCAGCTGTTCATTTAGATGCACCTACTTCACAATGTGAAGCAGTTACCAAATATTTACTTTGGTGTAAACCCCATTGTGTAGATAAGCCCAGATGGAGGTCAGCACTCAGCACCAGTGGATTTCTCCAGGGTGGGTACTGGAAGGAGAAATGTGCAGATCCATGCCTTGCTTTCATTCTCCAGGCACTCAGAAGAAGCCCAGATCCTGGAACAAGGTAGAATTGATGCGATATAGGATTCTTATGTTGGGGGCCAGACTTGGGGAGGGCCATAGTTTAAATGCTGCTCCCAATGGTTTTTTGGGGGGAAATCTGGGAGTTAGGGCTGTCTGATGCAGACAGCACCTGCTGGAAGAGCTGTACTATGAAGAGGTAATGTCTGGATCTATGGGTTTTCCTTTCCCCTCAAATTCTTTCACTGTCCCAGACCTTTCCAACCTCAAGAGACAGCTGCACAAACTTGACAAGTTTTCTGGCCAGTTTTCCCACCTTTCTAGAGATTTCTTTGTGTGAGGGGATGTGTAACCTAGTCCAGTGATTTTCAACCTATGGGCTGCGGACTCTGGAGGTCCACAGACTATGTCTAAGGGGCCTGCAAAAGATGGCTATAATCAATCAAAAGTATGTGAATACCCACACTTACAATTCAAAGGGGTCTGCACCTCTATTCAAAATTTTTTAGGGTTCTGCAAATGAAAAAAGGTTGAATACCACTGACCTAGCCTATATACTGTAATGGATTTACATTCTGGTAATACTGCTATTGCCAAGAGTGGAATCCAAGGGAGTGACACCCACAATCATTTCTCAGCTGTCGCTCCAGAAATCAAAGATTTGAGATGAGAGGTGAACCTGAAAGAAGCAATTTACAACAGGATGACAAATAGTAGAAAAATACCTTGTGATCTGAAACTAATTCATAAGGAGATTGTAAAATAAAGTCCACGGAAGCTCATGGGGATCCAGCCAATAACTTTAGAGAACTTTGGATCAAATTAATATCATATTAAAGCATTATATATAAAGCTGTTCAAACTCTTGTTCTTCCCATCAACTGTGACAGCCTCTCTGAACTACCTGCACAGATTAATAAATCAACATCTTTTCTGATGCTTTTCTTCAGTCATTATGCTTACCTGGAAAGATTCCTGTTGTTTTCAGTTCCTTACTTATTCCAGCAAAGAAACAAAAATCTCCAACCTACCAACTAATACAGATTTTGGAAACGATAGCAAATTGCTTGATTTTTATACTTTCATTAAAACAATTTAAATAGTTTCAATGGGAGAATAAGTAAAATAACTATGCATTAGAAAAATGAACAGTTATTTGCAGTCTTCTAGTACTTTTCATTTAAGGATTTCTAAACACATTACAGTCAAACTAATGAAGCCTCCAAACATTTCTGTGAAGTATGTACAGGAGATACATGTATATATAAACATATATTGAATTGCTTTTTCCACCAGTGAAATGCAACCACATGGCAGGGGGAAGGCGGGGAATGCAGTGGAGTTCAACAGAGCATAGCAATAGCAGTTAGGTACAGGAAGTGAATACCACAGACATTTTAAATGGAAGAGGCAATTTAGCTAACATGATCGTAATTTACTTAAACTAGAATTTGACCAGGACACCACAGTTCACATCCTTTTTTTTGCAATGTCATCTGAAGAGTTTTTAAATCTATTGTTACTTTGCTCTCCCTTCACAGATAAAAGTCCCTGTGTCATCTATGGGACTTTTCCCTGGGAAGTGAGAATTGTAATAATCTTGTAATTTTTCAGAGACCATCTCAGTCTTTTAATCATTGAAATCTGTTTTGATTAAGATTGGTTTATTCCAGCAATTAGCAATATATTTTCTTTTAGCCTAACTTAATATAAGTATTCATCTGCCTGGAATGTTTCTGGATAAAACTGACATCACACAAGAGATTTCTTTTAGAGAGAAGCAAAATCTGTCTGCTTCAGGATTTGGTAAAGCTAATTTGTTAAGTTTGCTTATTTTTAAAATCAAAACCAACTGGAGTGGTAACTATTTCTTACGCAGTTGTTGAATAACTTTGACCCATTTTTTAAAATGCCTGCTGCAACAGTAAAACTGCTACATAAGCTTTATAGGAATAAGCGACAACTAGCTTGTCAGAATACAACATTCATAACACCTTCAGTGAACAGAACAAACAGTTAAAAGGAAAGTTAGCTGACTCATTTCAAGAGTTGCTGGTGCTAGTACTACTAGCTTGGAAGTTGACAGATAAAAACGCTGTCAGAGCAAGCAGTTAAGATCGTTTTAACAATTAATGTACAAACTGATGCGAAGCACAAATTAAGTCCAGTGATAAATACATATGTAATTTGTATTAGATAATGATAGTCCAATTTTCTGCTTGATAGAAATTAATGCCTACAATAGGAATAGAA
Source organism: Caiman crocodilus (assembly GCA_030014935.1). Classification (NCBI taxonomy): domain Eukaryota; kingdom Metazoa; phylum Chordata; order Crocodylia; family Alligatoridae; genus Caiman; species Caiman crocodilus. The sequence goes on along the minus strand of JAGPOW010003316.1, from coordinate 151,897,929 downwards.
GAAAATGTTATTTTCCTATCTTTCAAAGGAAAAGTTTTATTTAAAAAAATACAAAGACTTCAAAATGCTATTTTTGTCTGGAAACTAGGCCAAATTTTGTACTCAGTAACACTGTTGTTAATTCCGAATACCGTATGTCCATTGGTTGCATCAATGCAACTGCCCATTGGAACAACTGATCACAGGTTAAAGAATTCTCCAGCTCTGGAAATTTTAAACCAAGTGTGGATATTTTTTCATGGAAAGATAAGCTCTGGTTCAAAGATAAATTACTTCAGGGAAATCTTCTGGCCTGTGTTGTACAGGAGATAATACTAGATGTTCATGTTTGCTCCTTCTGGCTTTATACCCTGTAAATCTAAGGGCTTATCTACCTTGGGAAATAATCCAGAATAATTAATGATGAGCAATTGCTCCATGTTAGCTCCCAGTACAGTACCTTGTACTAAGGGTATATACAGACAGCCAGGGAGATCTGAAGTTGAGTTAAAAATGGCTACTTGTTCTCAGGTAAGTCAGAATGGGGTGGCTAGCTAAAGTCTTGTGGGGAGTCAGGGGGCAAGTAGGATCTGCAGGGAGGGTTCAGTAGTTCAGAGGGGCTAGCAGGGTCCATGGGTTGGGGAGATTGGGGGTGTTGGCAGGATTGGAGAGTTTCTCCGATCCCTTCAATACCGCCCAGGCTCCCCTAAGTTCTCTGCCCCACATCCCTCACCACATATACCTGCTGCTGCCAAACTGCCCCTAATATTTGGGGATGGTGATAGTTTTACCAGGGTTTAGTGGTCCCGGGAGCCAGACTGAAGTCACGGGTGGGGAGGGGGGTGGGCAGATCACAAGGGCTGATGGGTCTACAAGGGGGTTGGGAGGATGCAGGAGCTCTCACCCTTGGGACTAGTGGCTGTTTTTAACTTCCTGACTCTCCTGCCACCATCAGATGAACAGCCTCCTCCAGAAAACCACACCCCCATCCCACCTGCCCCTCCCCCCACCCAACTTACTTCCATTGGCTCCTGGCACTGGCAAATGCTGGTAAAACGAGCTGGGAGCGTCTTGCAGGGTGGGACGTTTTGTGGGCTCAGGGGAGCTGGCTAGTGAGGGCAGAGAAGCTAAAAAGAGCCCAATGCAAGGAGGAGGGGTAGGAAAAGCACAGCTCTGGGGTTGTGGCCAATGTTTGGGCTTTCCTAGCCCCAGGGAAATGAATAGGAATTCAGCTAAATGGGCTTCACAGGGTACAATCTAAGTTAGACTACCTCTGAGGTTGGGTTAAATTAGTTTGGGTTGGACATTTTTAGACTGATCTTAGCCTCCTGAACTTTTGTACAGTTCACACTTAAATGGACCTAACTAGGGATCTAAACGTATGGTCAGCACCTGGGCAAACTAATTTAGATTAGGTGGTCAAGTTTAATGTGATCTAACTTCCCTGAACATCTGTATGTAGCCTAAGAGTGCTTTTGTGTTAGCTTAATCCACTTTGTGTTCTTGCATTTTAAATTCATAGTCTGCTTATTTTGCAGTTGGCTTTCTGCGAAGACAAGCTGTAAATGGATGCTTTCTATGCTTTTACTAACATGCTAAGTACAGAGTTCATCCTATAGCATCTGAATAGATTTATTTGTCTTCCTGTTAAAAGCTGAAGCATACAATTTTAAGTGCAATTCACTGTCACAGTTAAAAGACTCATGTCTCTGTTAGGGAGAAGAGACCATGGTCTGTTGGGAAGAGACGGCTTCCATCTCACGCCACTGAAGAACCAGCTCTTCTCAGTCAGAATGGCTGACTTGCTCAACTGGGCTTTAAACTAAGCTCACCAGGGGATGGGCGGACAACCACCAGAGCAAGCTCACCAAGCATCAACCACAAAACCAGCAGGTTAGGATGCTCAAGGGCACCCACTCCTGCCCCAGCCCAGGAACAGAGCTTTTCCATGAGTACAAGGAAGCCAACGGCCTCTAACAACACACTTACGTGCCTGCACACTAATGCTAGGAGTTTGGGGAATAAACAGGAGGAACTGGTCTTTCTGCTAAACAGAAATTACTACAACCTTATAGGGATCACAGAGACCTGGTGGGACTCCTCCTATGACTGGACTACTGGTATAAATGGCTATACACTGTACAGGAGTGATCACGCTGAGAAAAGGGGCAGAGGTGTAGCTCTATATGTGAAGGAGAGGTACACATCCCTACAAGCTGAGATTGGCACCCAAGGAGGATGACTAGAGACCCTTTGGGTTAGAATACAAGGGAAATGTAGTGAAGGGGATACAATGGTAGGAGTCTACTACAGACCTCCTAACCAGGAATAAGTGCTTGACCAAGAATTTGCCAGGGAACTGGCTGTGGCTGCACGCTCTCAGTGCATGGTCATCATGGGAGACTTCAACTACCCAGACATCTAATGGGATGAGCACTCGGCTAAATCCAATTGGTCACAAAGCTTCCTTACATGCATGAATGAGCTCTACCTGCCCCTAAGAAGTTTAAGGGCTGACAAGAGGCAAAGTGCTGCTGGACCTGGGGATGATCTAATCAGCAAACTAAGAATCAAAGGGGAGCTGGGTATCAGTGACCACAAGTTAATCACTTTCACTATCCATCACAAAGCTGGCAAGTCAGCTTGACTTGAAAATCCTTTATTTCAGGAAAGCTGACTTTCATAAGATCAGGAGACTGAGAGGCCATGATTTCACAGGAAGGGGAGTTCATGATGAGAGGTTGCCCTTTAAGGAAGCAATCCTAGAAGCACAAGGGGAGTCCATACCCATCCATAACAAAGGTGGTAAAAGGGCTCAACACCCCCCACCCCGCAGCTCCTAACAGGGAACTCATGGACTTCCTACATCTAAAAAGAGAGGCATATAATGGATGGAGGACAGGAAACACCACTAAGGAGGAGTATACTGCATTGGTCCACACATGTGGGGAGTGAACTAGAAAAGCCAAGGCTGCAACCAAACTCTATCTGGCTACATGAATCAAGGACAATAAGTAATCCTTCTTCAGATATGTGGGGAGTCAGAAAAAAAATGGGGGCAACATTGGACCCTGCTAAACCAGCTGGGGCAGCTGACTACCAACACCCAGGCAAAAGCCAATCTGCTTAATGACTACTTTGCATTATTTTTCACCAGCCCAAAGGGACTGCCCTGCTGAACATGGTGCGGGATGACTGTGGTGAAGATAAATATATGCCCACCATTGACATGGATCTTGTGAGGTAACATCTTGAGAGGCTGGACCCCCATAAATTGGACGGTCTGGATAGGTTGCACATGAGTGCTAATAGAACTGGCAGACATTGTAGCGCAGCCACTGGCAAGGATATGAGAGAACTCGTGGCACCCAAGCAAAGTACCTGGAGATTGGAAGAGGGCCATTGTGGTGCCCATCTTCAAGAAAGAGAGGAAAGAAGACCTGAGAAACTACAGGCCAATCAGTTTGACCTCAATCCCTGGGAAGATTTTGGAAAAAATTATCAAAGAAACCATTCTTTACAGGCTAACAGAAGGCAGCATTCTGAGGGATAGCCAGCATGGGTTTGTTTCTTGACCAATCTCATTTCCTTCTATGACCAGGGACAAAAGGGAAGAAGTTCATGACATATATTTGGACTTTAAAAAGGCCTCTGACCTGGTGTCCCATGATGTCCCCATGAAAAAATGGCAACTGCAGCCTCAACTATTCCACAGTCTGATGGCTAGGGAACTGGCTACAAGGTCGGACCCAGAAAGTGGTAGTTGACGGAACCAAATCAACATGGCACTCAGTGACTAGTGGCATCCCCAAGGCTCTGTTCTCTGTACTCTTTAATGTCTTCATAGACAATCTCAACACTGGTCAAAAGTGTACTGGCCAAGTTCACTGATGACACCAAACTGTGGGAAAGAGTCTCCACACTTGAGGATAGGGTGATGATCAAGTCTGACCTTGATAGGCTTCCAAGGTGGAAACCTGATGGCATTCAATATGAAGAAATGCCACGTGCTCCACTTGCATCACACTTATAGGCTTGACAATGGTACACTTGCTAGCACTATGACTGAAAGAGACTTGGGGGTTGTGATTTACCACAAGATGAATATGAGCCACTGATGTGATACCACAGCTGGCAAATCGAACAAAACTCTGGCTTGCATCTACCAATGCATCTCAAGCAAGACCCAGTATGTCATCCTCCCACTGTACTCAGCCTTGGTGAGGCCATAGCTGGAGTACTGCATCCAATTCTGGGCTCCGCAATTTAGTAAGGACATGGAGAAACTTGAAAGAGTCCAGAGTAGAGCCACATGCATGATCAGAGGGCAAGAGAACAGGCCTTATGAAGAAAGGCTGTGAGTTATGGGACTCTTCAGCCTGAAGAAGCACAGACTCAGGAGTTACATGGTGGCAGCCTATAAGTAGGTAAGGGCCGTGCATCAGGATCTGGGAGAACACCTGTTCACCAGAGTGCCCCAAGGGATTACAAGGTCATAAACTCCTGCAAGACCATCTTAGGCTGGACATAAGGAAAAACTTTTTTACTGTCTGAGCCCCAAAGGTCTGGAACAAACTCCCCCCAGAGGTGGTGCAAGCATGCACTCTGGACACTTTGAAGAAACATTTGGACGTTTATCTTGCTAGGATCCTTTGACACTAGCTGACTTCCTGCCTCTTGGGCAGGGGACTGGACCGGATTATCTTATGAGGTCCTTTCCAGCCCTAATGACTGTAAAATCTATGAAATCTCCAAATAGATTGTTTTGCTTGAATTAGGCAATTCGTACACATCACCTGAATTATTAGATTCTAGTTGTTATTCCCTGATTTGTTCTTTTGTGTTTACAGGTAGTAAAGTCACATGTCAGTATCCAAGAACCACTATAATTAAAGTGCAACCGTGTCTCACGTCTCAGTGTTCCCATGCTGGAAAGTGGAAGCAGGGGTGCTTGAACTAAAGCTTGTTCAACAGGAAGCTGATACACAAGAGGTAGGAGGCTGCTGGAGTGCAGCAATTGCCACACTCCAGCAGACTTGATTAATCACTAGAATTTTCGCATGTCAGAGCAGCCTCGGCACTTGTGCATAGGCTCCCAAAGGTAGTAAACGTAATGCGCATTAGAAAAGGCACATTAATATACATGTAGACACACCCTGTACTCATTAATTATGGGTGTCAAAATGAGAAGTCATCTGTTAAAACTCAGGCAGGGGGTGATTTTTTGTTGTCTGTCCCTTATATAGCCCTCCTTAGGAATGAAATGAGTGTTAGATGCTGCCAGAACAGAAAGCTAGTGCTTTACACTCACATTACACTGGTATATATCACTGCCAATATACAGGACCACAGTAAACCAGGCCTTCAGTTTTTCCAAATAGCATGCACCCTTAATTCTGAATTAAAGTCAAAATGAACTGGGGAAGGAAGATACTCATTAAAAGGGGGCTTGTACCCCTTTTGCCTTTTTTATATTCTGAAATGTAAGTTAAAAATACCTAATTGTAACAGGGAACACTAACCCTATTCCTAAGAGATAGGGTGGTCCCTTTAAGTCCAGAACCTTCCAGTCACGGCCGGCCAGTCAAGTAGGGGTTAAGGCCCAAGCCCTGCCAGCCGCTCAGGTGGCAGGAAGAGGAAGGCCAGGACCCTACAAGTTGTGGCTGCAGTCTCTGTCAGGAGACTATGCCATGCCCTGATCATCCTCATGATCATCTAAAGTAAGCAGGCATGTTGCCTCTCCTGTTCTGTATTATCATTTTTCCACTATATGGCCTTAGAAGCCTATGTTTTGTGTTGAATGCTAAGACTGGTGGTTTGGGTGAGGTTTTGGGGAAGGAGGCCTCATTGGGGCGCACAGCAGTGTGGGGACCCCAGAGCCAGAAAGGGCACAGTTTCAGGGGTGAGCAGACCCCAGCACCACAGAGGGCACAGGAGCCCAAGTGAGGGTTTTTTTGAGAGCTAGAGCCTGGGAGTCAAACCCTGATTAGTGGGGGGCTTTTGACTGACAGGCCTAGCTAGGGAGAAAAGGGGTTCACAGCAGCCAAGACCCCAACATAAAGAGGGATTTACAAATACCATCTGCGAGGCTTGGGCTGCGGTGCAGGGGAGAAATGGAGCCACAGATAGTGCCCCCTGGCTTGGGGGCATACAATAGGCAGCCCCAATAGATTGGCCTGTTATGGGCCAACCGCCGGAAGATGGGTGGTTGGCCCATAACAAGTAGATGGGGCACCAGTAGATGGGACCCCAAGCAGCACCCTCTGCCGTTATACTAACGTTTGACTATAGTTCTGCATTTTGAACATGATACTGCCTCCAGCTGCACTAGCAGAAATCAGAAACAGCTCCCATGAAGGTAAGAGTATTAAACCAGTGTGTTACTGGTATAAGGAAAGACATAATCAGGCTCTCTGCTATCAGTGATGAATAGCTCCAGCCACTATTTGGGCCTATGCAAAGTCAGCTCTTCTCACTGCTTTATCAGTCAGTGGATACATGCACAATTAGTGTGACCTTGCATCCACATTTGGGCACTTGTCACTCGTTCTCCACTGTAAGAAACAATGCCATAAATTCAGGAATTTACTTTTCATAAGATAACAGATCATTGTAGAAGTTAAAGGAAGGGCACTAGCTGAATGTGCAAAATTGGAATTGTTTCTGTCATCATTCTAGTGCCTCATCATGAGGGTACATTCCCAGGTCACATGGCACATGGTGTATCCAACCAGATGGAAGTGGGAGTTTGTACTCAGCACCCACATCGTGCTTTTCGTCTTCCAACAAATGTCTGACCAACCCTTCACTTTATACCTGCAAAGCACAAGGAAACCGAACTGGGCTCATTTTAAGAGACAGGAAGAGTTAGTTCAAGAACTTAGGTGGTCCTTGCTCCCAGTTGTCTGCTCATCCCATTAGGCCACATACCCTTTCACAATATAACAACAGACAGAGAGCCAAAACGAAAGGACAGTAGCAGTTAACTCCTTTGAAAGCATGTGAGTCATATAGTTTTTGCAGTCTATACAGATGTGATGGGCGTGGCCAACCTAGTGGGCTGTGGTTAGTACTGTTCACTGGTAACTGCGGGTGACAAATACACCTTGTATCATTCTGTAGCGACTCCTCCAGCCAATTTAGGGAGCTGGTGGACTGTGAAAGAAAACCATTTAGAAGGCTGATGGCTGAGAAACCAAGTTTCAGAATTAGCAAGCTAGGAGTTTAGGAAGGAAAGAACAGGGCCCTCTCCTTTCTGTAAGGATCACAGCAGAGAGGAATGGACCCACAGTCCCTTTCTTTATCTTGATTCATTATTTACAAGTATAGCTCCTTGTCCCTTGGTATACTGTCAGTAGCCACAGGAGTGGAATTTGAGACTTCTGGATCTAAATACTTCCTGAGCAAATAGATATGCTTGTGCTGAATAGCCAAAGTGGTACAGCACTTGCTGGTGATTAGAATCGCATCACCCTGCTTCTGATGGCTAACAATTCTAACGAACACAGTTTCAGTACAACACTGTATTTTATTCATTGCTTCACTGACAGGAAATAAAAGCCTGTACTCATAGATTATAATTTAAGATTTTAATTCTATTAAGCAGATGATTTTATAAGGCAATAATTATTTGTTTACTAGATTTATATACTACCCTTCCCCAAAAAATTCTCAGGGCAGCTTACAGGGAAAAAGAAAGAAGTATAGAAACAGAATTAAGTATTAATGAGAGAACAAAGTTCCCCCTCCCCACCCCAAGACAGAAAAAAAGGCAATTTTGAAAAGCAATCCACCCTATCCTTCCCATGCCTCTGACCAAGAAGAACACTTCTCCCTACCCAACCTAGTTTCCCAACCTACATCCAATACTTCCATAAAAGAAAATAACAATTGTTCACCCCCCACCACATCATGCATATTCCTTCCCATCCCCCGACCCCTGCCTCACACACAGGGGAGCCCCCTCATCCCCATATTCTCCCTTCCAAGCTGGACACTGCCCTTCAGAAGGGGACTCATGACTGTCTCCATTCTTCAAAACCCATTTGTTATCCCCTTCCCTACAAGGAAAACACACTGTTCATTTAAATCAAAATCAAAACAAAACAAACAAACCTTTTCACCCCATCTCTGTCCTCAGTGAAGGGCAATGCCAAATGGTATCCTTGAGCCAGTAAGATGCCAATTGTGCATGTACAGTGTTTTTGATGTTTTTTGGGGGGGGTTGATTATAATGTGCAACTGATCCTATTAAACAGGATTCTAATAATTCTTGCATCCTATAGGAGGCTTATCAACCTCTCTATGTGGTCCTGTCATCACTGAGCGGGGATGGGTAATTTTATTATTATTATCATTATCTCTGATGAAGGTGGGCCTATACTAAAAGTTCGCCTGGGGCCACTAGAAATCTAGGTACAGTGCTGGCTGCCACAAGCTATATATCTAGAAATAACACTACAGTTCCTGAGCCAATTTACTGATATTGTGAAGTTGTTCCCAAGAGGAATGTCACCTTTCCATGACACTACTTCACTGGCAGATGTCCCAAATTCCCCCTTTTCACCTCACTGTTTTATGTTCAGAGCTGGCAACTTTAAGGAATACATGTACTAGATGATTTAAACCCCAAGCCAATTAGCCAAATTCAAGAATGTCATCCCTAGCCCTGGACACACCCAGGGCCCAAGATCAACCCATCAGTCAAGTGTCAGCTTTCTAATGAACATATTCTCCATTTTTGGTACAAACAAGTAAACTTGGGTTACACAGCATCATTATTGTTTTTAGACCCCCTGCCATTCATAATATTCTCCATTATGGAGTGTCCCAGGCACTGACACTAGCTCATGGATGGAAGGGACTTTTTTTCCTCCAGAAGTTATGAAACAACAATGTGCAAACTCCCTCTGCTGGTCTGATTTTCATCACATAGCCAGCTAACAAGCAGTTTGCACCCTAGAGATAGAGGCTGTTACAACAGCCACTTTCTCAGCAAAAGCAGCATCATTCTTCTTCTTTTCTACTAGCGCTTTCTTCACTTATCAAAGATTAATTCTTCTCCCTCTCTCATGTTATAACATGGGTTTGGGAGGAAATCTTGATTGCTGCCAAATGGAGAATGCTGAAAAGAATTATTTTCTCATACCGATTTTTCAAAACCCATATAATCTTCCTTAGTCAGGAAAGACTTGTCTAGGAGTTTGATCTGGGAAAGGAGCAAACGCCTATCAGGAACAAAGAAAGTCAAAGTAACAAGAATATAACATCGGAAAAAGCTTTTAACAATATCTCTTTATAATAACAGAGAGGCTGATTTTTTTTCTCTCAAGAGGCACCTTAGTAAGAAACTCATTAGCTTTGGTTTGGTCCAACTTCCTGATCCTTAATTTTAACAAAATCTATTTTCTTCTGGTTTAAATATAAGCAAATGCTGTCATTTCTAACAAATATTAGTGCTGTACAAAAAGCAGCCAATGACTTTGACCAGGTTCACGGTTTCAGTGGACCCCAGTGTGGCTATCCATGGGAACCCCTTCTCCTCAACTTCTCCTTTCTCCTTTCCCCACATCCTCTTTCCTCTCTGGACTTAGGTTGCAAGGGAGTAGAAATTCAATAATGGTTCTCTTTCCCACTGTGCCTGAAACAGATTAGCAAATTTTCCCTTCCCTCTTCTCATGTGGTATAACTGAGAGGAAGGAGCAGGTTCATAACTCCTACTCTTTCTCTGAGTAGGTCAGCAGAGAAAATGCTGGCCTTCCCTCTATTGTCTTTGACTGCTCCATTGAAAATGAGGCCTAGTTCGAGCAACAAGACATTCCAGCTTGATTCAGTGAGGAGCATACCTAAGCTGGCCTATCCATAACCCTACTGGCTGCTCACTGTGCTGCAAGAAGACCTCAGACAGCAGCAGATTCCAGTGTCCCATAGCACATTTAGGACTGTCCCATCACCCCCATCATGCACACCAGAAACTGGAAGGTCTGCTGGCTCGGCTCCCTCCCACAAGATTTAAAATTGTTTAAAAAAAGGCAGCTGTTGGTTGACCTGGGCTCCCGTGCTTTCATTTCTCAGGCTTCATTTGCATAAACAGATTTTTCTTTCTTAAACAGTTCTTCCACTTGTGTTATTTATTCCTCCTTTGGCATAATAATCCTCATGATATAACTGTTTCCACAACCAAGTTAATTAGCCTGCGTGTTGCACCACCCAGACATGACTACATGACTTGTGGCTTCAAAGGTCGCATGTGCAGATCAGCATGGCATGTTTAATGTGCCATTCCAAACAGCACAAAACTGAGTGGGATAGGAATACCCCAGAGGAGGAGCAAGCACTAGATACTTAATAAGAAGAGAAATTAAAGACCAAACTGTCTTGGGGAATGTTGTATCACAAGAGGGTGAGATCCAGGTCCCATTGGAATGCTGATTTTCTGTCATTAGCCTCAGTTGGGACAGGAGCTAAGATCCTTGAAAGATTCTTTCTTCAAAGAAATATTTTTTAAATCCCCAAACTCTGGCAGTGACATAGGGCAAAGCTCTGTGCCCATTACATTTCAGGCGAGTCATTACATAGATGTCCCATTTTTGGAAGTGTTCCAAAGGCAGGGGAGAGAATGAACATTCTTACCAAAATAAACCGCGATTAAAACATAAGAATGAGTCCAGCCAAGTGCAGTTTAGACGCAAAATAATGCTACAGTCTAAATTTAAACTTGAAAAAAAATATTTTGTTAAAATTTGGGGTGAGGAACTTGGAAGCCACAAGGCCTAGAGGCTGATGTAGCAGTGGAGACTGACTGAAGCTCTCTGTTTATTCATAGTGCTGGGAAACAGGACAGAAAAGCCCAAGGCAAGCTTCCTTACAGCATTCCACAAGTGAACTGCATGCCTGACCTGAAGTAATCAGACCCTGGGGAACAGGAGGGTAACTAAGACTTAGCGCTCAGTCATTCATGGGCTCCTCTCTGTAAAGCTGCTAACATAGCCAAAATTGTGTGCGTCAATATATGCAGTGGGTTAGTGATGCTGTCTCCTGTCAACTGCGGGCTAGGCTTCAATCATCAAAATCCATTTCATTTGCTGCCCTGTGCCAAATTTAAACATGCCACTCTAGCAGTGGAAGGCCTGCTTGCTAAGCTCCAGCACTAGCTAGGCATCCTGCTGGAAAATATTTTTGAGTCCAGCTAGGTCTTAAAACTTGCCTTGAAATACTTCTCTGTTCCTTTCAGACAAAGGCTACTGCTGATGCCTTCCCCGAAAACTCTGTTACAAAAATGTGTTTATCTTTGCAACACTTCAAAACTCATCTGGATTTCAGTTTCCTCTCATTCACATGGTTTCCCTCACTCATTGCACCTTTCTTCTTCTTCTTTTTATTTCTTTTTGGGGGGGGGATTTGTCTAGGCCTACACTTGAAAATGTCCCAAGCCTAAAGTATCTCATTGTAATGCTCCCAAACTGTTAACCTGGATATTTTAGCTTCAGTTTTAATAAGCACCATTATCAGTCATGCTGCAGGAAAACTGTCTCAACTGACAGTTATACTGGAACAGAACGTGTATATTATACTTTCCTGATGCAGTCTGGTAAACAGTAGTCCCCTCCTCAACATATTTTCTTGTCAGACAAACAGCTGCACAATGTCATAAGCAAGCAGCACAGAGTAGATACTGCAGGGATGAGCTCCTTACCAAAAGCATTACTAGAACTTTTTTTATTGCCAGAAGTGAGCTTCATGTTGTGCAAGATGCGGAAGAAGCCTCCTGCCCTGAGGATCTTCACAGCCCAGAGGCCTGATCCTACAATCCTTCATCCTCTCTTACTAGTCTTTATTTGCAAAAGGCTCCATCCTGAGGGGGACCACTGATGTTAATGACTTAAGTTCCCATAGTTCAATAGTGCAGGATCAGACCCATTCATTCAATGGGATTATTCACATTAGTAAGAAATGGTGGTATCAGGTTTAAACAGCACAACAAGAGATCGCATGAAAGGCTGTTCTGGCCTGAATCTTTTAAAAATATCAGATAGGTGACAGTATTTTGATTGCAACTCTTTCCACATCTAGTAAGACATGCCTCTTAAAAACTCAGCACACAGAGTCCTCAGACAGTTTCCCATAAATTGGAGTAAGTCATCAAAGGGTCTCCCACTGTATCCCATACAGTAGAAGACATTGAGACATCATTTCTAAAAACCTGTGGACAGTGTTTATTAAAAAGCAGGACGTGTTTTCAATAATGGAAGCTATGCAATTATAAAATTAAATGAGGGTAGGAATCACTGCCTTTTATGGAGCTTTAGGAAACATTTCTCATCACCGTTACATCCTGAGAGAGTTAACAACAATTTATACTGGCTTCAGGACAGCCTGATTGCATCATCCCGTTCAAGTCACATCTTCAATATTCCATCAACAAATGCAATTAGTTTGCATCTTGAACTCCTTCAGGCAGTCTTCATCCCCCTCAAACTGTGGGGGAAAATAAATTGTACAGGCTGTAACAAAAAAAATTGATTGCATTGCAGCTCTTGTGCTGCTTAATCCAGACAACAATCCATTCACAAGTCTGGCAGCTGCTTCTACTTCTAGAGCAATAGGAAGTTCCAAAGTAATTTACACCCTTAGTAGCAGATACTAGTACAATCAGAGTCTGGATTTGTGCTGCTCTACACTGCCACTGATTTGATTTAACAATACTAGGCTTGGGGTTGCAGGTCTTGTGACTGTTGTAAAAAAAAAAAAAAAAAAAAAAAAAGGAAAAGGAAGAAAAGAAACCCTTAAAAAAATTTAAAAGCTTTGTGGTATTTTTTAATAATATGATGTTGTCCAATACAGTCTCTGGATGAATTTTCAGAAATATTAATGTTCTCCATGCCCTCTTAATAAATGCAAAAAATTATATTTTTCATCTTAGAAGGTAGTTGAGCCACATCTAATTTAATGGGTATGTAGGGCTAGTTTAATGGGTATATAGAGCTAGTTTGTGTTGCTTATGCTGACAAGCAGTCCCATAGGCTCTAGCAAGTAATTGTTCACTAACATGAGTGAGTTCACAGACTAGCCCTTAGGTCCTAGGAGTGCTTTTTTTTCAAAACTGCTGTATGTGGCTGAAGTCGATCCGAAAGACTCTGGGGGACTGGTTTATTTCAGAGCCCTAGCTGGAATGATCTAGTTGGCAACCACCCTGCTTTGATCAGGAGGGTGCATTAGATGACCTTGTGAGGTCCATCCCAACCCTAATTTTCTATGATTCCATTGATTCTCAACAAGGGTGCTAAGGCAAGGTACCCTGGGGTACCTTGAGATCCTTTCAAGAGTACCACACAATGTTGGCATCATTAGGTGGGCAAACATGATTACCTAGGTAAACCAAAGAGGGATCCATAGTGTTAAAACATTCTGACCTATTGTGCTTTTTCTGATTTTCTTGCAGCAAATTGTTGTTTTATTTTTCTGTATTCAAAAATTAGTGAAAACTAAGAGTCATCATTTTCTGAGGGGTACCTTGAGTCTAAAATATTTGAGGACCCTGGATTTATTTTTAGTGGTAACAGACACTTCCCTCAAGTGACCCCAATGTCCTCTATACATTTTGCACAAATGAAGGATGGACACAAGTCCAAGAGTAACATTTGGCCCTTTATGGCTACAACAATCACTTTGTGCAAAAAGAACCCAAAAAACCCCTGCAACCACCACTGGGGCAGAACAAGACAGTGGCATGACTGTACAAAGTAATACTGCCCAACAGTTTAGGGCAGGAAGTAAAGAATAACCAACTACTAGTGCTTTGCCAGGGAGCTCTTTTTGGTTGCCCACAAAATGAGTTAATACAAGGCCTGTGGCAGGTGGGTGATGTGGAAGAGGGTTAGCAGGGTCAGAGGCCTGCAGGCTGCAGAACCATTAGGAAACTGCAAGGAGAATATATGTAGGCAGAATGTAATTATCCAAGCTGGAATTGTTGAGGAAAATGGGGCACTTTTCCACTATGACTGTTCTCATGAAGCTCCCTGTCCCCTTTAGCTGCATCTAAAATCCAAATCTTCCTAATACTTCTTACAACTACAATTACATTTCTTTTCCTCCCTCCTCTTTTGCAAGGCAGCATAGAATATGAACTACATCAAATGAATCATCTCCCTTCTTCTGTTGTTCCCACTGCTTTTGAACAGCGAGGTCAGATATGGGCTGAGGCACTGAAGATGGTGCAGTCCACCCACACACTGTGTGGTGCTTAGTGCTGTGGTTGACAGCCTTGCTGGGCTAGAACTGGCAGGTGCTGGGGAAACGGTGGGAGAGTGAGGTTGGGGGTGGGGAAGTATCTGTATTTCATTTTCTTTTGATTTAAAACCTGGCTACAAAATTCAGGCAGGAGAAACATTTCTGCTATCCAGTGACAAGTTGGGCCAGACTGCATTGTCAAGATACAGCTGTATCTCTCTTACTCTGTTAAGAGAGTGCTGAGAGTGACTGCACCTCCAGGAGCCTGCCAGTGCCCTTCTGCACGTTCGTGATGCCACACCTTCTACATTACAGACCTCCACCTACTACAGTAGCTTCACAGCTAGTCCTAGCTCCTGTCTGGAACCATACAAGAAAATGAGAAAGGATTCTTGCTACTTCCCCTTGTACACCAACCCACTAGCTGGAGACAATGTAGCTGGGTGTTGGGAATGGAAGCTAAATGGACGTAGGGAATTACTGAGCCAGAGGGCTGGCTGTGGCTGAAGTACAGTGAGTGCTAATCAATGCAAACTTACTTTGCACTCTGCTGATCCCAGGTCTGCACTGTGCAGGCTAGTAATCCTGGGTCAGAGGCTCCCAGGAGACAAAAAATGCCACTGGCAATCTGCATGGGATAGGCATGTCCAACACGGGCATCTTTTCTCTTGCTATGCTAATAGCCAGGAGGGAGGGAGGGGAAGTGATGCAAGAACCTCCAGACCACTTCTGTGCCCCTCCAGGTTACTCCTATGCATGGCTGATTCTCCCTTGGCCTACTTTAGGCCCAGATTACTCTGTGGTATAGCTGCTTTGCATTGTGCAGGTAGAGGATGAAACCTATGGGATTTTAACAGCACCTGTGTACGCCCAGATGCCAAATCTTGCAAACTCAAACCAAGTTATTCTCAACCAGGATGTGACACAAAGTTAGCACTGTTGGATGTACAAATGTGATTCAGAAGATAAACAACATCATTTCAAACAGAAATCCACAGTGCTAAAACCATTCTGAGCCACTGTGCTCTGAGTTCTTTGCAACAGAAGAACTGCTTTAGTATTTTTCTGAAGTAAAAAAAATGAGTGACAATTAAGAGCATTTTTGAACAGGTGTCTCAAATCTAACAAGGGGTGCCTTGGATCTAGCCCTTCAAATGAGCTCTAAATCCAGCGGCTTACAAGAAAACCTCCCTCAATTTCAAGCTCTTTTTATGGCAAACCTCCCCATGTTACCAGAAAAAATTATAATAGGTCTGAAACTAGACTGGCTGAGTCCCTCCACCCTTTACAGATAACATGATATTGTTGAATTGGCTACACGCAATGATTAGTATTAGGCTTCCATCATTCCAAATAAGTGATCTGTGGGGAACTTTACCTTTTGGCTGCATGAATCTAAACTCATCTCAGTAGTAGGTTGGAAACAGCAAGATCAGACTTTTTTTCTTCCTTTATTCCTCCAGTTTGTTTGGCAGCATGAAAATTTCCACATCCTGAAAGTCATTAGATTGTTCTGGAGCTTGGAACATATATGTTTATGGATCCTCATGCTTCAGAAATACAAACACAAACCCAAGTTCTTGATTGGGAGTGACAGGGATCACACTCATCCCGTTTCAGTGGAAATTGGAATTGGGCCAGCATTAGCCCTGTTACAAAAGGTCACCGCTCACCTTTTAGACACAAATCTCTTTCACTGTTCCAATTCTTGTTTTGTCATTCACCCAGAGGGAGCACATTTCATACCACAATCAAACCTACTGTCTAGTGTCTAGCTATAATGGTTTTTTGCTTTAATCTGCTGTGGAAACCACACAAGTGATTGATAGCTGATAAAATAGATCTACAGTGACATCTTGTGGAGAAAAGACCAAGAAACCTATTACCACTTGCAACAGTTTAACTTACATCTTTATTTAACATACCAGCTCACAAAACTCTCCAATACTTATGTTGGACCAAATTCTGAACATCCTGGATTCCAGCTGAAGTCAAAGGGACACTGAATGCTCAACTTCCAGGAAAAAGAAGCTCTTCAGTGACACAGCAAATGCTTTTATCTGTGGGTTGTCAGGGAAGAAATTTTAAAATTACAATTATAGCTCAAGCTAAATAAATCTGGACTCTCCACCTTTAAAACATTATCAAAAGCATGTCAGGTTCCCACCATTTGTAAATGTCATGATACTTTATGCTTTTCTCATCAAAGCATAAGCTTCAAACGAGCTATTTTCATACTGCAATTCTGTCATCTCTGCAATCAGTGAAGCAGAGCTGAACAGCACTTGAGATCTCTGTTAATGCACGTCGTAAACTAAATTAATAGCATTTAATGAAGTTTCTGGGTTGAAAAAGCCTGATTTTTTTTTCATCCCAATAATTTCAGCTCCTTCATTGGCTCATAAAGGATAAATAAGTGAGTATCTCTTTCAGAGCTTATTTAGAAGTTTATTGGAAACAGTAGCAAGATATTGTCTACAGTGAGATTTCCATTGCACCAGCAACTGCTCAGGTACAAATCCCTAGCATAGACACAAGCCATCCCAATACACTGGGCTGCAAGTGCCATCATTAGCAGGTAATGCTAATGACTGAAATCCCAGTGTAGATAAAGCCTAAGATCAAATACAGCAACTATTCCTCAAGTTCCCTCCTAGCATGGGCTGTAGACCAAGCATCTGGTTTCCTGCATGACAGAACAAATCAGTGGTTTTTCAAGGATGGTTTATTACTTGAAAATCCATCAGTTTTTTTAACAGATCAAATGGGCTTTAAAAACAGAGGGTGCCTTATCACCAGCAGGTGTCAGAAACTAAAATAAATTCACTACACGGACACATGATTCAAAGAGTTGGCATTCCTATGCAGCTGCTGTTCTTTGGCATTGACCCAGTAAATTATTAATCCATTCATGGAATGTTATCACATCTTCTGTTACTGTCCCAATTAACAAGGGATCACCACTGAGAAATCTTTCACCTGACAACATTTCTGAAGTACCAGATTGGGTGGTAGAGGCACCTGGCCACATTCAAAGGCAATATAAGTGGTTACATAGCTTTACTGTGTATGTAAGTGACATGCTAAGAGGCATTTGAACGTGAAAAGGAGTAAAAATGGAACAGTATTAGGAACGGTAAACCGAAACAGAAACAAGTGTCTGTCAAATCTTAGACCTCAGGAATTTCCAATAGCTGATCTGAATGCTTTGGCTTTTCTGTTGTTTGATTTTCCTTAAAATATTAAAGTTAATACAGAAAACAAGGACTTTTTTGGGGTGACATCTTTTATTGAACCAATTATGCAGTCAGGACAAAATGGATAGGCTTCTGAACACAAGATTGATCCAATACAAGATATCACTCTCAAGAAATCCTTGCCTCTTGCATAATGTCTGGAACATCACTCTTCCACATCCAGAAGGTTAATTCAGAAAAACAAAAATGTAATGAGTGTGATAATTTGAATGATTACAATTATTGTGTAATCAAAATAAACTATGCAATGCAACATACAGCCTCCAGAACATACACATTTGCAGGAGTTTGAAAAAAAAGTTGTTGTTCTGCACCAATTGGCACTAGGTTTCAAGAAACAAAGGATTTTTGAACAGCACAATTGCTGGACTCAGCCATTCACATTAACCATTTGACATTTAGGAATCCAGCAAAGGAGTCCATTCATGATCAGCATCCAAATAAAGTAAGCCTCATCAGTGGCTTATGCCATCATCCATCTGTGCAAGATCTAGTTGTGGAGTAGGGACAGTGGAGCCGATTTCCCCTCCATTATGTGTCCATTTTTAGCAAACCAGTATCTAAGAATCTCAGCCTGGAGTTTACAAATGATAAGTCATTAATGCCATTGTTCCACAATTGAGAAGTGCAGTGCAAAATGCATGAGTATCACATGGTATAGCACTTTTGGTACTATTACACGTGACTAGAAGGTATTGCAAGAATAAAACATTCACTTAATGCATAAAAAAGACTCTAATGAATAAATTAATGGTACTCCATTTTCAACACTGCTCCTATTGATATGTTAGGCCTATTAAAAGATTGTACATACACAACTTTATGACTAAAAATAAATTGGTAAACACATGGAACCGCAATCTGATTAATTTTTAATTTTTTTAAATAATCTATAAGAAGAACAGAATTTTATTCCAAGAAAAATAACTGGCATTTTGCCAGCTTTTTTTATTTTGGCTTGCAAAAGGAAGGGAGCCATTTTATGAAGATTAGGGAACTGTAGCAGGTTGTCATTTTGCACAATACAGCCTTTATTTTCCCTGGGTGAACTTGCCCTACAGGACACAACATGAACCATAAATGATCAAATACCAAGTACAAAACAATAAAGAGTTAACTAAACCCTACGGTCTTTTCCCAGACCCTGGGAGAATACTCTGGTTCAATGCTGCTGTCTCTAGCCTCACAACCTTTCCGCCTGCCAAGCAGCTTCCTTTCCTGGGAGCTTTTAACTTCCTCTGGGCCAGCTAATCATCCTCATCAGATAGCCGAGTCTTCCTAAGTAGGCATGCAATCTCCTTCTAATGGCTTGCAGCTAGACTGTAGCCCCTGTGGTGTACACCCTGCTACAGAAGCATTAAATGCTGAATAATCCATCCAGCCACTTACCCTGAAGTAACTCTAAGAGAAGAAACTACTGTAACTTAAAAGCAGTGCTACTCAAACCACACTGAATAAATAGTCCCAAGCAGGCATATGTGCATACATTCTTATATATTTTCAAACCTAGCAACCTATTAGATCCTCAATCTGTTTTTAAAGCCACTATAGTCACCCTGTTTTCAAACATTCTGAACACATACAGCTCCTTTTAAAAGTTTTTTAAAATGTTAAGCCCCACTGCTACCTGCTAGAACAGCGATTCCCAATCTGTTGTATGCATACCACCAGTGGTACACCAACAACCTGTCAGTGGTATACATTAACATATTTATTATAATTACTTTATATGACAAAAATTTGCTGGTGTATTTAAGGTTGAACTGAAAAATTTGCTGATGGTACTTAAGGTTGTATCGTTTTAAACTGGTGGTGTGTAATCTGTCAGTTTGGGAACTGCTGTGCTAGAATAGTCATCTTGATTAGAGATGCACCGATATACTGGTCCATATCAGATTGGCACCGAGAAAAGGACAACTGACATTATCGGCAATTGGCTTTTTTTGTCCGCTGTAGCTGATAATGTCACTGATAAATGCCCTACACATACATACAGCCACAGCAGGCATGCAGCCAGGAATGCAGCCTGATAGTTTGGAGACCAGTGTCCAGCCAGTACATCTGTGGTGGGGGAAGGGAAAGACAGATGGCGGGGCCAAATCAAGACCCCCACGGTGAAGGAGGGAGTGACAGGGGAGATACCAGGATCTAGCAGGTGGTTTTCCCAGGGTGAGGCTCACCCCTTACACTCTGGGCGTGCTGAACCCTGCAAGGGAGAGTGAAGGAGAAGCTGGAGAAGAAAAAGAAGCAGTCATTTATGAAGCTGGCACTGGCGGCGAGATCAGACAGCAGTGACAAGTGGAGTATTTTATTGAGGCTGACATTGTATGTAGAGCAAGCAGTTGGAGTGGAGGTGGAGGGGCAGTGGAACCTAGTGAGGTGGCATGCAAGTTAATGGTTGGAGATGCTGAGCAGAACAAGAAGACAACGGAGAAGATGGAAACTGGCAGCAAGAGCCAGGGCCATTCAACAAAGAATGACAGCAGCTGGGGAGAGAAGGCACAGACTGCGGGGAAGGTCCTGGAAGAGTCATAGTATGTTTTGTGGAGAAAATGACCCCAGAAGAACAGTGAAATTGCATGACAAAGCTACTCTTTCAAATTCAGGTGTTAAGGAATCCATAGCCTGGGTGGATTTTATGAGGAAAATTTTATTTGATGATTTACAATTTAACCCACAGGACTTTAGCTGCATAGTGGCATTCAAAAGTTTTAAACACTGAAACATGACCTTTTGGCGGCATGAGGCATTGTGACACCTTCTGAGAACATTACAAGAAAGTGGCAGACTGGGAGGATCTTTGTGGGCTGAGGCTCGAAGTGGGACAGAAGGCACAAGAGAGAGTCCAATTTTTCAAGATGTACGCTGATATGCTTGAACTGGAGGACGTTTTGCGGTGGCTTAAACTACATGTACAGTGGGTATTGCTTGTAGAGCGCATCCTGGATCAGTGGGAAATATGGACTGGAGCATGGAGGGTGAGGGGCTTTACTTGAAGAGGAGCCAGGAAACCCCAGGGCAGGGGGCAGCACCTCCTGTCAGTAGTCACTGCTTCAGCTGTCCATGGTAAGTTAAGCATCCACGGTGGGGCCCGATGGTGACTAACGGGTGGAGTGCCGTTCTGAATCAGAAGATTGGACTAAAAGAAATCTCATAATATTCAACAAAGAGAAAAGCAAAGTCCTGCACTTAGGACGGAACAATCCCAAGCACCGGTATAGACTGGGAACCAACTGGCTAAGCAGCAGATCTGCAGAAAAGGACCTGGAGTTATGGCGGACAATAAGCTGAATATGAATTTAACAACATACCCTTGTTGCAAAGAAGGCTAATGACGTATTGGACTGCATTAGTAGAAGCATTGCCAGATCAAGGTAAGTGATCTTCCCCTTGTTTCGGCACGGCTGAGGCCACATCTAGGTAAGGCCAACCCGTGTCCAGTTTTGGGCATCCCACTACAGAAAGGACATCCAGTGGAAGACAACAGAAATGGTTAAGGGGCTGAGGCACACGACTTCTGAGGAAAGGCTGAGGAAACTGGGCTTATTTAGTCTGGAGAAGAGAAGAGTAAGAAGGGGTTTAATAGCAGCCTTCAACTACATGAAGGGAGGTTCCAAAGAGGATGGAGCTGGACTGTTCTCAGTGGTAGAAAATGATAGAATAAGAAGCAATGGTCTCAAGCAGCAGCAAGGGAAGTTTAGGTTAGATATTAGGAAAAACTTTTTCCTTAGGAGGGTAGTAAAGCACTGGAGCAGGTTATGCAGACAGGTTGTGGAACCTCCCTCTTTGGATGTTTTTAAGACCCCAGCTAGAGAAATCCTTGGCTAGGATGATATAGTTGAGGATGGTCCTGCCTTGAGAAGGGGGTTGGACCAGATGACCTCCTGAGGTCCCTTCTAACCCTAATTTCCTTTGATTCTATGAAATCGGAAAAAAGGCACTGCTCAGTTATGCGAGCGAAGAGGAAGTCAAAATCTATTCAATATAGTGGCTTACCATGAGTTGAAAAAGTCAGCACTGAGGGGGACTGAATGCAAAAGGCACTATACCTTATTCAGATGGGCTGTACTAATGTAACCTTATGGGAAGACCCCAATGGTATATTCTGCCAATATGAGCCATGTATTTTATAGGCATGCTCAGTCTGGGCTGTATTCAGTCCACTTCAGAGCTGATCTGTATTACTAAGCACATGTTGTTTCTGGCAGCAGTTTAATGACAAGACAGTGTATTTAATGACATGTTCCTGTATGTGAATATAAGATAAGGGCTTTTTCTCCCACCATGCTGATTGAGGGAGAAAAAAACCTCAATTTATATTTGATTAAATATGGTACAGGAGACATCCATGTGTACGTTGCTGGGAAGCTGTATCTTTAAGATGTGGGAGGTTAAGACACAGCCCAGGCATTACTGCAGAGTGCAGATGAAGCTTTATAATGTCACAATGTATCATGTGAAATATATGAACAAGCCAACTATAGAGACTACAAGGACTGGACTTTCTAGAGAAAATTTTGTTATTGAGACTTAAAAAGCCTCTACAAAATATTTTAAAAGTAAAAATTACAATTAGGAAAATCCTGTTATAGTGACTGATTATACACAGATAAAGAAATACTCAAAAAGTATTATCTATAAATAGTCAATAGGCTGCATTCTAGGGTATCTAAGGAATTGGCAAATGAAACAACTATCCCATTTACAATTAAACAAAGATAAGCTAAACTAAGATCTACCAAAAGGTGTGGGAAATTAACATAGTGCTCAGCTTCACAAAAGGGAGAGATGAGCAAGTCCTGCCAATATCTACTCATTCATCTAAAATCTGAATAAAAACAGGGAGCTGGAAACACCACATGGGAACAATTCAAAAAGAGTTACAAAAGCATAGATTGGTTAGGTAAGGTTGAAGGGATGCATATGCAGGAGTGGGTGAACTACCAATATTTGGAGGGTAGCAACACACAGCTCGGAGAGGAATTTGATGTGTTAAAATGCTATGTAACCGCAAATAACGAGATAAAAAGAAGGAATGTTTGAAAAAAAAGAAAATCACATTCCAATACTAAACCAGGTTGGGCCACAGAACAGTCACTCATCATTGGAAATGGCAGAATCCCTACCCATCAATTAATATATTAAAAGAAAATCAAATAAAACTTAAGGTGGTATCAGCAAGAAACCTTGTATTAGTAGATGACATTAAAGACTTCTCCCAATCTCAGGATTCTGTAACAGCATCAGATTCCATCATGCACACATTATAAATTGATCAAATGATTATTCTGTGAAATGCAATAAATGATCATCTGGATAGGCTTGCAACTAAATGATGTGAAATATGTGTTGTAAAATCAAGTTTTTTGTATTATATGTACAGTATACAATGTGTAGACTCTTCACTTACATAAAGAACACCGAAGTGACAATTTTTAGTTTGACAACTCATAGCATCTCAGTAATGATTTTACCCTATGCACCGACACAACAATATATTTTTTAAAAGTTATCAATGTTTACTTTAATAGAGTTTTCTTTTCAAGGCTGAATTCGGTCTCTTTCTCATAGTTTTCAATCTCTTTCAGAAGTTCTTCTTTTTCCTTGAAGTAATTTTGGAACCATTCAATATGCTCAACTTTTTGTTTAACAGTTAGATATGGGTTTTTAGAAAGCCCACAGGTCACTAGTTCCATGAAGTGGCGAATAGGTCCTCGCTTGGGAAAGTCTTCTAGATATTTATCCAAAAAGATATGCTCATAAAATTCAACATCATCTTCAATCCCTAGAGAGTAAATGACAAAACACTGTCAGATCATCTTCATCAGTTAAGTATGAACAAGACAAACTCTTACAAATAAACTTTTTATTAATAAAAAGTTTGGTAATAGACATAAGAGAAAAGCTACACTGGAGTAAGAGCCACACTGTTGTAGTACCACCAAACATTCATTTCCTCCCTAAAGTGGAGGAAAGGTGCACAAAGTTTCATGCTAGCGTGATAACATTTTTTATTCTCATTTTAAATTTTCTTTATGGGATGGCAGTATTGATCTATATTACCTGGTTGGGAATCCCATGGAAGCCTAAACCTTGATAGCTAGGTCTCACCAAAAACTGCTATTCCATTATATGGAGACCTTACAACTTATGAATGAATACTGGATTCCTAAGAGTGTTTTATAAAAGACACTTTTAGTTGCAAAATTAGGAAATATAATGATTGTGCAAAGAGATAACTTTGCAAAGAGATTTAAAGAAATGCATAAAGTAGTTCAAATGTTTGCACAAACTAGGTTAGAAATCATGTGTTGCTTGAATGGATACCCTAAACTGGTACGCGCATTACATTTCACAGTTTTAACCAGCCTTTTACCATTATAATTGAGAAAGGGAATAGTTGCTAAACAATGATTTTAGGACTTCCCAAACTTATAAAAGTGACAAAAGGGTAGGATGGCACACACAACTTGAAGATTTTCTAACGTATTTCAGATGTTCTTTGTAAAGCAGTGACCAATAACAAAAATCCTGCATCAAAACCATTCCATTTCAGAAGAATGTGGCATTATGGTTTCTTAGACATTTCACCAAACAAAACTATTTCTGTACTCTTTCTTGCAAAACTTAATTGATTTCTGCTCATATTTTTTTCAGTCTAAGTAAAGAATCTCCAGGTTTACAGATCTGCTTATATGCCTCTCAAGTGCCAGACATCGCCCTATTTCACAGCCAAAATCAGCTGACTAGCATTTGTTACTGCCAGGAGATTTTTAAGTTGAATCCTATATGAAAATTCATATTTCATCAGAACATGTAACAAACTGATTTTATACTTTATTCAGTAATTATGCTAATTTGCATGATGCTAATACCCACATAAAATGCTGGAGAGTAATATTTAGAGAGGGCCAAGAAATTTTTTTGTTTCTTTTTAGAGAGTGATAGGCAATGTTCTTGGTCTCAAGCAAAGGATCTGGTTAATGTTTGACTACATCAAAATGTGAAACATACAAAACATACTCGTAAGCCTACCTGGTTCTTCCATAGACTAGGACTGTAATAGAAGGGATGTTGCAGGGGTCACTTGAGATATGCTGATAGAGATATCAGGGAAAGCTAGCAATATCACTTATCTACAAGGGTTAGTAGTCTTTTACAGGTAAGTATTAAAATCTCCCAGAACTAGAAAACATCTTTAAAAAATATTTAGTGATTTTAATGCATTTAACCCTCTTCCAAGGTGAAACTATATATAACAAGCATGATTTACAATAAGAAATGTGTCTGTACATTTACACATTAGTTTGATATGCAATGTGAAAAATGGAATTTTTACTACTAGTCTTCTTGTAGGGTTAGAATTTTATATTCTTTGTAGTAAAGAGAACACTCTCTTTTTGTTATCTGAAAGAATACAAAAAATATAGCATGCAAACATTTCCAGATCATTAACACATGAAGATCACATCACAGAAAAAGTGTAATTTTTATGCTAATGAAGATATTGCAATACATTTGGCACATCATTACAATCAGCATAGACTGTAAGAGGTTACAGAGGTTATACACAGGGTCCTGTTCTAGGTCCAGCATTGTTTAATATCTTACTAATAAACTAGACAGAGAGAGATGTTCTTGATTAACTTTCACATGACATAAAACTGGGTGGGACTTGCAAAAACTTTAAAGGACGCAGCCAGAATTCAAAAGGATCTTGACGGGTTGTTGAATTGCTGTTTAGTGCACAGTAATCCAAACACAAATAAAAGATGCTGGCTGCACCTAGGGAACAAGAATCAAATGCACAAAAATACAGAAGGGGTGATGACTGGCTATGCAGTAGCGCTGCTAAGAAGAATGAGCTGGGTTGGGGATATAAAAGATATATAGGTATGTAATGCAACCTATATGCAGAACGGTTCAGATAACTATGGTTAGTTTTGCAAAAATGGAGATTTAGAAGAGGGATAATAGCAGTTTTCAAATATTAGAAAGACTGCCATGAAGAAGGATAACTATTCTCTTGCTGCAGACACAAAACAAAAGATCTAACCTGCAGCAAGACAGATTTTGATTAAATCTCAGAAAAAAAAACTTTTTTTAAGTTTCAGAACAGTGGTACAGTGGAATAGGCTGCCCAGGGAAACTGTGGAAACTCCTTCATTGGAAGTTAAAAAACAAGGCTGGATAGGCATTTGTCTGGGATAATATATCCTATATTTGTGAAGGGGATTCAGTTCAATGACCCTTGAATTCCCTTCCAACCCTATAAAAGTAAGATACAAATCAGCGCAGGGTTCATGGCATGTCAGTTTCTTCAAATCCTCTAGCTTGGGGGTAGGCAATCTTTTCTGGCTACAGGCCCTGAGATAACCCACCTGGAGTCAGAGACAGTTGGCAAGTACCAAGACCCTGCAGCTGCCACCACCTGTCTCCCCAGCAGTTTCAGGGAAGTGCCCACAGCCAGCACCTTCCACTGCCAAATGCTGCTGAAGCCCCATAACCACAGATCAGATACAAAGGTTCTGCAGGCTGGATTCACCCTCTGCTCTACATGCACAACACTGGTGTACTATCTCCCTATTGCTACATCCAATTCAGAAAGTTACTGTAATTTCTTTTGGGTTTTAACTTCAGACACCGCACTATCTGGTACCAGTTAGACATCACCTTTCTTCCCCTTGTTCTGTAAGGAAAGAAAGAATTTCTTTCCCCTATGGAAGTCCGTATATTTTTTTCCATGTATCACATCAATTGTAGAAGGTATAATTCTAGTGGGCTTTGAAACCCAAGACCACCATGAATCCAAGAATCTTCCCATTATCATGACAGTTTCCACGTAGCATGTGATCCTGATTTGCTACTGTTCATGAACTTGAGAGTCCTTTCGTAATAATTCTATAATCTGTCAGTCACAGAAGTCAGCGATAATCAGTGAGGCAGTGACTGCAGTTAGCCGTCTTGGAAAAGTACTCTGTCCTATTATGCTAGTTAGAGGTGCTCAACCTTGTCCCACAGAGTCATGCAGTCCAGCTGTGGGACTCCCCACTGATCTGGAAATTTTGATTGCAATGAATCCCACAGACAAATTTCCAAGCCCACAAACCAACTCTCATCACTCATCCAGCCTGGGGATCTAAAAGGTTGGGCCCTACTGCTCTAAGTAAATGCTCTTATATATTTTTGGAAGCAGTATATAGAAAGTAGTGAGGTGCTCCAAATATTAAAATTAAATCTATTAAGACTTTTGGAGTGGAAAAATACTATTTCTCAAATCTTAAACAGTTCATCAGTAAATTTTGCATTCCCATCCCTTCTTTTAAAAAAATAATTTTTCCTTTCCTCAAGCAACCAACCATTTTCTCATCCAACCTCAGAGCAGAAGAGATACAGAAGAAATACAAACGACAGCTTTTCAGTGAGGCACTTTTGCTTTCGCAGAAATTAAGGTCAGAAGGGACCATTAGATCATCTAATCTAGTCTCATGCACAAGAAAGGCAATTGAATTTTAGCCAAAACCTTTTTTAACAAGTCTAAGGACTTTAGTTAGGCTTAATATCTGTCTTCAGAAAACAGTATGTCACATGAGTCTCCCATGTGTCATTAATGTCTCAGGCCCCAGCAATGGCATGAAACTAATGAGATGAGATAAACCTAGATGAGCCCAGCAGGCAAACTCTAGCCCTAGCAGGAAAGAAAGCAGGAAACCCCACTCAAGCTTCCTGCTAAACTGACCTGGGGAACATTCTTTCCTAATCCCAAATCTGACCAGTGAGACAATGTAGAGTAACCAAGCATCTAAAAAATAAGAGAATTTTTTGTATTTGCCCAGATCACTGGCTCACCCATGCAGTATCCCATTTCCAATCTCAGATGTTTTGAAGAAAGACCTCTCCACTCTACACACACAGACTAAAGAATTTCTCCTAAGGGCTGGATACAAGTATTATCTTTCAGAAAAATACCCAATCTTGCTTTAAAGACCTCAAACGATGATGGATCCACCACCTCTCCAGGCTAACTGTTCAGTATTTAATTACCTCATTGCTAGGAAATGGCATAGTTTAGGGTAAGAATCACATAAATAGAGAATTATGGCAACAGTCAATACATGACTGGTAGGACTTCTGCTTAGAGACTCTGCCAGAAGCAACTTCACGTCATTGATTTTCTTCTATTTTTCTTACCTCTATCATTGAAAATGTAACATTGTTTAAGTGTCAGTGTAGAAATATTTGTTTTTCAAAATGAGGCAGCTATAGATGGGAGCCAAGTTTTGCCTTATATACCCAGTTCATTACTCAAAAAACAAGCAATTAGGGTATGGATGCACTCAAACCATGTTAAAAAGGGACAGGCATTTCCCAAAAAACATAGGGGTTTTTTGCTTTCCTGTTTATAGTTTGTTTTTAAAAGTTTAAAAAACTGGGTTCTGTTAAACTGTTGCAGTCAGAAATATTTGTTCCACATAAGATACAATTGAACATTACTTAAGTTTTTGTAATCAAAACTTTGTGGCTTACTTAAGGAAGCAACTCTTTCTTGGTACAGCACAATGTGAAAGAAGGTGCTGCTATTGAAAAGATGATAGCATACAAAAAAATCAGAATTAGAACAGGGAAAGGAAAGCTGAAGTTAAGCTGTACTAACATCACTGTGAGTTTCTGCAAGCCTTCTACCGCACTTTCATGTACCTGCTTTAGTTAATGGGCTGTAATACAGTTCGCTATTTGATAGGATAGAATTCATTGGCCTACATTTGCAACCTGACCTGTGATAAATTTTGGATTGCTGTTGAAATTTTCCACATGAGTAGTTTTTGTGGATAAATCAATAAAGATTCCTGTCTAACTATATGTGAAGACTCCTTGTCCATTTCCAGACAGCAGGGTTCCAGGCACATTACTACATCAGAAGAAAGCTTTGGTCATAGCGGTTACAAGCTTGCGACGGGATAACTAGAATATCCTTGGATTAGTGCACAACAAGATGGATTGATTCTCATTGAGGCAGTAATTAAATTCTATTATAAGACTGCCAAAACAGGATGGGAAGAAACATTTAAAAATGACAGAAAACACTGAACTTCATTAGGCAATTTGCAACTCTATGTATGATAGACGGTCAAGAAGCCCCACTTCAACTACTACCCTGTTATGCTTTTAGTGACAAAATTGTTCTAAAAACAGTTGTATGATGTCTTCACAGACCTTAAAAATGCCACTGCCAAGCTCTCTACAAAGTTATTACAACTTATTTGAAAAGCATCCACACATTTCTTCTTCCATCCATAATGTTCTTTACAGGTTTTTGGAGGTCTAACTGCACACACAAAAGGTTACACAGCACAGCATGACAATGTCCTGCTAAATAAGACTGCTGAAGTGGCTAAATGCTGTAACTCTGCTTTTGCTAATGAAATGGATTGGGCTAATGTTAACAATCAGTGCAGCTTTGGCAACACAAGGCTGGCCAGAATTTGGTAGTTGCTGCAGCGTTACTGTGAGCCGTGACCAAAGAATAAAATATGCAATGTATAGGGATGGGTTTAAGATTCTCCCGTCTCTCCCTGCAGTCCTTTTGAAAACAATGCCAGAGTGAAAAGAACCATTAGTAAAGATGAACGTCTTTTAGGGGTTTGCAACTGGGAAAGGTTTCAAATAAAAGCACTTAACTCTGTCATGTGAGAATTTATTGAAGCTTAGTTTCTTTTCAGGTTTTTTTGTTTTTTAAAGACATTTCTGTTGGCAGCTTTCCAAGTGTAAAAATAAGCAGCAAAATCTCCAAAAAAGACAAAGCAGAAAATTCCTGATATTTAGATTTAGCCCTATTCAGCAATTTCAACTTCAGCATATATCTTCTAACTTAGTCTTAACATAATTATTTTAGTTATTAAAATGTTGATTTGGAAAGTCTAACAGCCACCGTGCTAGAATGACTTTATCTGAAGCTTTCTTGACTGACTTAGGGTAGTTTAACAGTGCATTTTGACAAAAAACACTAGTATTGAATATATTAGATGTAGCTGAAGTATATTATAAAAATAGTCAAAGATCATGTTAGTACTCTAATTCTCTACAAAGATGTATAAAGAGATCATTAAAGTTCATGTACACGTACCAGCTTCGTTGTTAATTGGGAACTCCCATAGTTTCCCCTCTTTTGTCCACTGGATCAGCTCCTCAAAACCATTCAGGGGTGGCTGTTGCTGTAATGCTGCAATCTCTTTGGCATATTCCAGATCCCAAAGTGTTGGTGAAGAGTCTAAAAAAAAAAAAAAAGAGATCTCTCAGTGTGCTGGCATACTAGCTGAAATATAAAGCTTAATTAGAATATACGTCAACCTTAGTGATGTCTAGTATCAATTTTAAGCTTTATGAATTTAAGCTGTAGTTAATAAGACCATATTGGTCTGCCGCTGAAATGAAAGCCCATTCAATTCTCACATGCCTATTAAACAAATTTATAGACCTGGTCAAATTGCAGCTGAAGTTCTTTACCACCTTTCCCCCAAACATTAAAAACACAGGAATTTGGAGGGTAATTCCATCCAGTGCGTTATTTTTTGCTCCCTTTCCTTTTTGCTATCTTTTGCCTTCCACGGGTTCTTTATTTAACACGTATCAAAAGCCAAATACGATCTGTGTCTTCCCTAATAAACACCTTTTTACTTTCAGGCTGCTTACAAATGTGAAATAGCACTTTACTTGTAGCTCAGTGTGCACGTGCAGCAAGTAAAGCACATGCCGAGAAGAGGCATCACATTTGTTTGACCCAGCTCACCCAATATCTGTATACACTGCGCTTAGATAAAAGCACCACAAAGCCCTGCTGAAGCACCTAATCTATACAGATGCTGGGGAGCCAGGTCAAACTAATGTGCTTCCTCTTCTGGCAATGCAAGTGCTAGTTGTTTTTTTTCACGTCTGTCAGCATCTTTAGTGGTTTCCTGGTACTCCATGACCACGCTTTCATTCAACAAGGCAGCCCATGATCTGCTCATGCTTATAACAGCTTTCTGAGTGTCATAGATACTGCTGCATATCCTGTACATCCCAGATGTTGTTCAGCTGAAACTTTTAGATACCAGAAACAATGGCTCCTGTAGATGTGTGGGGAGCCAGCTCCAACATGCTGGAAATCCAGCACATCAGAACAAGACTCAATTAATCAAGTCTGCTGGAGCACGGAATCTGACATACTCTGGCAGCTTTCCATGTCGTGTATCAGCGTCCTCATCTGACCCTGCACTGATAAAATGGCTGTGGAGTGCTTTGAAATAAAATATGTATGATAAGCTTTAGTTTAAAGTGCCCCGCCGTCATTTTTTCAGCATGGGGATGCTGATACATGTGACATGTGAGCGCTTCTAATTAGCACGGTTTGCTGATTAAAGTGCCTGGCACTGTGTCCCAGAGCATGTGTAAAAATACCCAATGATTTATCATAACAGACTGAGAAATGTCAACTTCCCTTTTACCTCACTACCTTAAGTGTTGACCTTTTTTGTGGAATTCCTTAAATAATCCTGTGAGAGCCACTGCTTGCATAAGAGTGAGCACAAGGGTGTCTAATTGATATTCAAATAATAAAAGCAAAAAACGCACCAAACTTTTAGCTAAACCACAAGCCCCAAATGCATGACTAAAATGAACAATAAGTAGCTGTGCAGCGGTACATTCTTTCTTGCATCCTCCTATCTGAGATTAGATAATAAACTCTCTGGGATAGGGACCCTCATCCAAGATTTCAGAAGTAACTAAAAATTTGGGATGTCAAACCTACAAAGGGCTTTGCCTTTCAGGTGAGTACTCAACCCTTTCAGAGGATTTATAATGGGCACCCCCCAAAAAAAAAAAAACTTTTCATTTTTTAAAGGTCACACCCATATATCTTCATCATACCCTGAAATACCAACACAACTTTAGAAACTGTAAAATAGCAATTCTGGTACCACAGAAGACATATTTTTGCATTTTCAAAGTGGTCTCAAATTAAGTTTGTAGCACTTTTTCAGACGGTTCACTTAACTATCAAATTCCTAAAAGCTATCAGGATCAGATGTTAAAAATTCTTAACATTAAATCCTTCCTAAAATATTCTAGTATTAATTTTCTCATCTTTTTCCTTCACATCTGACATTTACACGTACACAAAAGGCAATGGGGCATTTTCAGTTTTCATCTAACCCAATATTTTTGTTCACTGATCCATTTGGGACTACTTCTGTTCTTTTAATTCTCAGGAACAGTGGACAAGCCATTAGTAATCAAC
Organism: Caiman crocodilus; assembly: GCA_030014935.1. Lineage (NCBI taxonomy): Eukaryota > Metazoa > Chordata > Crocodylia > Alligatoridae > Caiman > Caiman crocodilus. The sequence continues at coordinate 151,866,186 of JAGPOW010003316.1, read as the reverse complement.
TGCAGGCATTAGGAATGTTCATTACAACAGAAAATAAACATCTGACAAAAAAAAGAGGATATATCAACAGAAAGTTGTATGCCAGCAAACTGCAAGAGGGATTGAAGAAAAAATGGTACAAAGACAGAAGATTTTAGCAAGGCAGACAACACCAAAAAAAAAGATTAGTGGAGAGGACATCCATTATGTCAATAACCTATTGACATAATATAATATTACATAACTTAATATAACTGCCCTAATATGAGCCAACAAGAAAAAGAGGGGAGAGGAAACAAGGAATCAAATAACACTGGTATTTCCAGATGTGACGTTCGCGGACCGCACTGGATGATGCCCCTCATGGGTAGCCCCTCCCCCTCATCTCGCCTGCCACGACTTTGATGAAAATGAGTTACTTAATGGAGAGGTTCAGCGGAGATCTTACTACTGGAGGGGTCTTCCCACCAAAGGGTACTCATGGTTGCGATGTCCGATGTTCCATGGGGCTCCGCCACCCCTACACCACGTCCACTCGCCAGCCGGTCACTTTGAGGGTTTGCTGGGATCTTGATGGTAGAGGCAGGTCTACAAGTTGGTCGGTGCCTGCCGCCTCCTGGACTCGAGCAAATATTGGTTCCCGGCCAGCGCTCTCAAACCTGACTGTCTTCCCCACTATCGTGGGACCTCTTTCCTTCTTTCTACTTTAGAAGTAATACTCTTCGTCCCCTGGGAGGCTTCCTGGGGCAGAGTATTGATCCGGGTGATTCCCGGAGCCCAAGCCCTCTGTGAGCTCCTAGGCTCCGGCTGCCCGCCTTGGTTGCTGGGCAGAAAGAGTGCTGCCTGCCTGTGAGGCAGCCTCTACTGGAGCTGCAGCCCCTTGCTCATGCTGCCTGCCTGCTCCCTTTACCTCTCTCTCTCCCCCATCTCATGGCTTGCCGGGGCTTTTAAACTTTCCTGCGGCAGCTGCACCGGCTACCACAACTGGCTCCGCCATTCCCCTTGCAGGGAACAGCTGTTTCAAAACCCAGCGCAGCAGCGGCTCGCATGGCTATAATGGCGGTGGCCGCTGCTGCCACCACGTTCCCAGCTCCGGTGATGTCGACCCTCCGGGAGGAAAGGGAGTTGCCTCAGGGTCCCCTGGAGGGTCTGCCAGTCCCCTGTGATCCTCCTCCTGTTTTCCCGGTGCCCAGGATGGCGGCACGCCATCGTCACACCAGAGATTAGTATAAAAATTGTTTTGAAATGAAGCTCATAGTTAGCAACTCCTAAAATAAATCTGGTCTAGAATTCTAGACACAGAAATGCCACATAAAAAAAAAAAATCAAGAAGCATCTCTGTTGATCTCTGATTAAAAGACCAATAAATGTTCACTCATTTCTCAACACATTTTAGTTTTATTCCTGCTACAGGATATTTATAAAATTAATTGTGCCAATTAATAATAGAATTAATTATCTGTGGAACTTCAGATACTATGAATAACATTTTAATTTTGCTTTATATGGCACTACATTTAAACTAGTTTACACAGCTGCTTATAAAATAGTCATTATGACTGGACATGCTTGACTGAACCCCAAAATTAGCTATGTGAATATGTATTTTCAGAAGGATAGCAAAAATAATATTATATTGTGTGAGTCGTTCTCAATCTTCTTAGACTGCAGGCATCCCTCAGAAAATGTCAACTCTTAGTTTTCACTTGTTGTTTGACCATGGAAAAATAGTAGAGCAATCTGTTTGTTTGCAAAGAACCTGAAAAACTTACAATGGATCAGAACAGTTTTGACACTCTGGATTCCTATTTGTAATCTCTGGGCTTGTCTTGCAAATCGTATTTGCATGTCTAACAGTGCTAACATTGTTTGGCACCTTGTAACACCTTTGGAAGAATCTCAAGGCACCATGGCAGAGAATCAGTATATTATACACTCTGCTTTTCATATAAAATGGGATAATTTTAAGACAACTTAAATTTTCAGATAATTATTTGGCTATTTGAATCTAAAAGAGATTATAATTGTGATATTCTGTTGAATGTCTCTCACATTCCATCCCCAGTGGGTTCCACTGAACTCAGTGTTCAGAGAAAACAAGAAGCTGCTGGACAGTGCACCCCACTATACAATTGAGACTACAAGGAGAAATTAACAGAAGCAGAACATTTCCCAGACTAGAAACTGGCTAAAGCTATAGAACTAATCAGCCTACGATCAAAATGCCCACAAAAAGAGACCCTTGCTGATCCACAGAAAAGATGCTATCTCCTCTGCAACCCCTGGCTTTATATGAATAATACTTTGCAATGGAATGTTTTCTGCAAAAGGAACTCAAATGATTAATTTAAAAAATATCAATTCATTAAGCATCAATGGCTACAAAACAGGACAACGCCAGTTACACAAAATAAATAAGGAATAAAAAGGCAGTGACAGCATAAGTGACTTGCCAACAGGCACACAATAAATCAGTCAGGAATGCAAGCGTAAGCTTTAAGCCCTACAACATACTCTCTCTGGCCTTAAAAAAATGAAGAATATCCCATTCAAGTACCAATCAAGCCCGCTCCTGCATTGCTGGTAAGAGCTGCTGCATGGCACTGGAACAGGCTTTTCATCTCATTTTTAACAGATTATGATGATTTTTGCACATAGTCAAAATTCATGTGTGACATTACATTCTAGGTTAAGCTAAACTTCATTTGTCCAGGAGTTGCAGCAGGGTCCCTCAGTGTCTGACAAGGAAATTCCTTTAATTCTATCCTTCAGTTTTCCCGACCATTGAAGTCTTGGGCTCCTCCTAAGCAACAAATAGTATAATGCTTTTGCAGTATAGATAAACATGCAATCAGAACTTGGGTCAGCCAAGAGATACATTTTCAATTGGAAAAATTCAGGGGGATTTTAGTGTTCACAGAACGCTTATAGCAGTTACAAGAAGCACATGATGTCAGTTTTACCATATGAGTTTAATAATATATCTTAGTTCTGAAAGATGGTAAGACCCTTTATTTCATAATGCTATGTAGATGTTTTGCCCAGCAAAATCAAGTTTAGACCAATATATTAATTTTTTACTAGATTTGGAACCAGAATGCTAGCATCCAGCACCTCTCCTCTCACATTCTCAAAATTCAAATCATCTTTCTCCTTTAGATTTGTTGTTGTTGTTTTTTCACCCACCTGTTTCAGAAACCCCTTCTGTAACCCGAGGAGCAACCTGGAAAATATCAAGCTTCATTCGTTTATGCAACTCTGATCTGTAAACATAAAACAAAAAGCAATGGTATTTAACATTTCACAACTTTACAACATTGCCAGTTTAAAATTAAATTTACAATCACAAAATATGCTCATGAAACTCTAACCAAATCTCCCCTGGAAACAATAGATACCAACATACTGACTGTATTATTAAATCCTCAGCCTTTCAACCTAAGACAAACTTTCCATTTGAGATATTATCTCATAAAGCAATTGTTGAGGCATTGAATACATATACAATACATTATTTTGTTAGTAAGTAAATTAATATAATTGCCATTATTTTAACTTATTTCTTTCCATTTAAATATTTAAGAACACTAATGAAGTCAAATGCTATCAATTTATGGTATGTTAGTAATAAAACATTTCAATTAGAAAGCAAATTTCATCTTCTTTATTCTTCTACACAGAATACTACATAATTCAGGAAAAAAGTCAATAGCTAAATCAAATGATCCCTGATTTGTAAAGTAAACAGCTTTCTTGGCAAATCATATATCCATCCCTTTCTCCCTGGTATATGACTAACACTCAAAGTCTAATTAGTATCATTCTGGTTCTCCCTCCTCTGGATAGGGACATATTTGATTTTGATCATGTTTACTTTTCTGGCAAAGAATCATCTCAATGCTTTACAGGATTTAATAGTCAAAAGAAGAATATTCCAAAAGTAAACATCTTCTCAATAATAGCCTAAAAACCCATCAAAATTAATATTTAAAAAAAATACATGAAGCAAGATAATATGTTTACTTTAAATTTATAACAAATTATTCTTTTAACCATGTCATCTTTCCTGCATGTGCATGTTTCCATTGACATTCTGATTGTTTCTACTTAGTACGATTACATGTTCATTGTTACCCTAGCAACACTTGCCTTTTCCGCCTTTATATTTCATCCCTCTGGCTTTCCTGCAGTTTTTCCGCCAGCAAAACTGCTACTACAAACCTGTTCTTGTCATATTTCATTTTATTGATGTAACCACCCAGGATCTATTTCAGAACACACTAATATGATGACACAGTCTGAAACGAATGTCACATTTAAACAGATTTAGGATTTTATTTTCCTATTTGTGCATGAATCCCAAGAATATTAGGTGTAGAGGCATATTTTGAAAAAATATCTACACCAAAAATTATTGGCTCAAATTACAATAAAACAAGTATCACCTGTCTTTTAATCACTCCCCCCCCACCTTCCTTGGGACACCAACATCTGGCAAATAGAAGATAACTTGAAAATGAACTGAGGGTCATAGTTCATTACATACAGATGCTAATCTGTATTAGTTTTTCTTTACTATGTTCTGCCCTCTTAACCCAGATTTTCAGTTACATTTGCAGCCAGCCTCTCTTGGCTATTTCTAAATTGTAACAAGTTTTGCCACCTTAAATGAAATCAAGGACTGCTCGTGTCTACTGAAAGGTAAGACCCCTTCAGATTGCAGTGGATTTCAGTCACTATTAACCTGGACTGGATTCACATCTCCAAGTCACAGGTAGCAAGCTACAGAGCCACCAAACAATTCACAATGCATTTAGTTTCCCAGCTCCTCAAATTAGAATAGTTTACAGCTTACCATGAAAAGTGAAAAATCTCTGGACAAAAAAGTCCAAGTCAACAAAAGATGTATTTCTATCTCTTGATCCATTCTTCATTATCTTATCAGATTTTTCCTCCAATGCTTTCTGAAGCACTGGGTTTAGGAAGCAGAGTATGTCCTGCTCCCATCTATTTAGGATTCTTCCTCAAGATACTTCACTAATTCTCATCTCATGCTGCCAGTGCCCCAAGAGAAAGCACACCGCTGAAAAACATTTCAGCATCTGAGTCAGGTTTTCTCATGATTGACTATGAATGCTGTTCCTTAGAGGATTTTTTAAATATTCCTGTTCATTCCTTATTTGAAGGCATAATTCTCTTATTATGATATACTGAAGTGTCTCATTCTAGGACAGCAAGATCACTGTACAACTACTGACCCATAACTCAGTACAAATTTCTCAGTTAGCCAGATTCCACCCTCAGAATTCCCCAACTATATGTTAAAAAACATGACTCAACTTTAACCCACTAACTCCTCTTAAAATTAGATGCAATTAAGGAAGAGAAATGTGGAGAGAAGCGGAAAGCATATACTGAGTCAACAAGTGGTCCTGAGGATGTTATGGGATAAGAGTTCCCAGGACAATAACTAGAATGCAGGAATGAGAGGACATTTTGTTGCAATATAACAATTCAAAAACATTCTCTTAACTTCATAAAATACCTTTTGTAAATTAAAAAACCCCAAAAAGGTACTATGATTTTAAAGATGCACTCTGACATCATCATCTAAAAGAGTTAGTTCTATAATAGCCAACTGCCAAATCTCAATCGTTCTGTGCTTGAATTCAACTTCTATCAGAAGCAGACCTTCCATTTCAGCAACTGTGCATATGCACGCACGAATGCATGCATACACATAGCAAGTTATTTCTACTGAGAATATTTTCCAAACAGGTGAACGTAGGACTTTAAAGCCCTTCCACCATCCCAAAATCTGATAAACAGAGACTAAAGTAACTCGGTGCATGAGTAAAAACAGATTACATTTTAGCTCCAGATAGTTCCAAAAATCTAAGCTTTAATATTTAAAGATGGGCAATTACTTTAATGGGCTATTTAAAAATGTACTAATGCATTCTTGTGCGAGGCTATTTCAATGCTGGCAGCACTTTGGTCAAGGACAAAAATCCCATGGAGGTTTCTTATGCTGTAAAACTTAGCTGGTGTTTCTTGATTACTAAAATAAGTCAATAATGTATTGGGAAGGAATAACGTAGAAAAAACAGATTAACAGGGAATACCTCCTAGTTTCAGAAAATTCAAATGTGGCTCAAAATTACCCTCATGCCTTTTCCTCTCCTCCAGCTATTTTTGGGATGATCCAAGAAAGAACAGTAAAAAACAGCTGTTTTAAACCACACTGCACAGAGTTTAAAAGGAGAAAGAAACCTTAGGTTGAACAGTATGTTTCATAGTTCTAAGTACAATATGTTCCTACTATGCCAATACATGAAGAGGATCAGTTTAAAATCAGTTTAAACATTCTATCATTCATGCCTGGATTAAATCAAAAAAGCATTAATGACTAGAACAAATGAATTTCTGGAAAAGCCAATCACTGCAGAAGGATTCTTCCTCAGGTTTACAGATATGGTTTGGCATAGTAGAAGGAAGACAAGAATGTCCCAGTTTTTCAAAGTAACTGTTCATGACAGAAAAACACTCAAAACAGTCAGAATCTTACACATTTATACATTTAAATATCAGAATTTGATATTTAAAAAAAAGATCAGCACATCTGTATTTCTTTCACTCTACCAATTATTTTTGTTAGTGTAATTACTGGCATTGTTAAGCTAGAGCTGACCCAGAAAATTCACAATTTTTTGAAGGTCTGGCTAGCATTATTCCCAAGGTCAGAGTCACTGACTACCCAGCCCAACTGCTTTATTTGGCAAGTGGACAAAAAGGACAGAATCCTGTTTTATTACAAGGAAATCACATTCCCTCTAAGCAGTTTTAATTACTAAGAAGCTGGATTTCTTTGTGGTTTTGCACAGCTGGCTAAACTTCTTCCTGGACAGGCCCCTGAACAGCTAGCTTATACAGTCTATGACGTTACAGTTTCAGAGGAACAGGGTAAATGTCGCGAAGCACCTCACTACCCAGCTCCCAGAGGGTGGAAGCTGCTGGAGAAAAGCCCTAGCAGTTGAGAAGAAGCACAGCTGCAAGTTGCCAAGGCAACTGCAGGAAATAAACGACTGCACCTGACCGCGGTCAGCTGGTGGTAAGGGGCAGGGCCCAGCCCTTATAAAGCCCAGAGCCAAGGCCAGGCTGGCAGTTCCCTGCTAGCAGCTGGAGGCAGGAGCTCCTGGAAGCTGAGATGCAAACACAGCAGGATCCCAGTACTGCTTGAGCAGACTGAAGGATGACAGTCCTGGGATGCGGGAGCAATGTTGTTACTGCCAGGAGGCCTTAAGTTAAGTTATAGCCAGGATGCTTGGGTTTTGTTTTGTGTTTGTATTATGCCAGTGGTTTGGGTGAGGCTTTCAGGGGTTGGAGGAGGCCTCATAAGGGCCCACAGGCTCCCTAGTGCCCAGGAGGGAGCAATCCAGCACCAGAGAGGGCGCAGCAGTGTGGAATGCAGAGACCCCAGGCCCAGAGAGGGGCATTGGAAGGGCTCAGGCATGGGCATGGTGAGCCCCAGACAGGGGGCAGTATTTTAAGGAGCCCTAGAGAGGGGCAATATTGGAGAAGCCCAGGTGGGTGGGCACAATGAGCCCTAGGAGATGGCAAGGATCAGGAAGCCCAGAGCAGGCATAGCAAGTCCCGGAGAGGGGACAGTATTATTAAGGAGCCCAGCATGGGCACAGAAAGTCCCTGAGAAGGAGAAACTACTGAGAAGCCCAAGATGGGCATAGCAAGCCTGGTAGTAGGCTAGCACAGCAATAGACCTCAGAGAGGGGCAGGGTGCTGCAGTGGTCCCTGGGAAAAGGGGATAGCAGTATAGCACACCCAGGAGAAGGGCAAGGTGCTGTGGTGGTCCCTGGGAAAAGGGGATAGTAGTACAGCACATCCAGGAGCAGGGAAAGGTGCTGCAGTGGTCCCTGGGAAAAGGGGATAGCAGTGTGGCGAGCCCAAAAAAGAGAGATTAGCAGTGTGGTGGGCCTAAAGGACCAGAGGCTCAATAGGAAGTCCCAGAGCGGGCTAGATTATTTTAGAGAAGGCCCAGAGTGGGCATCGAGAGTCCCAGTGAGGGGTGCTATACTAGAGACAGCCCAGAGAGGGCACAGAGAGAGCCCAGGAGGGGGCACTACCATATGGAGAGAGCATATGGAGAGTATGGGCAAGCTTACACAGGAGGCCAGAGACAGCGGGTGTGCATTGTGACAAACCAACATCTTTCCCATCTGCGAGGCTTGGGGCATGGTATTAGGGGTTGGTAGGAACCATGCATAACCCATAAGGCTAGGGTGCCTGAGAAGCACCCATTGTACAAGGAGACCACGGGGACAGAGGTCCCGAGTCGCCGTGCCCAAGGAGGTGCAAGATTGCTGTTCAGTAAGGTTGGGAGGCTAAGACGTGGTGGGTAAGAATTAGAGGGCGCCCTTGGGCCGGTCTTGACAGGGGTCCGAGAGGGACCTTGGAGAGATCACAGCCCTCCCGGCAGATCCCGCCGTGACAGTAAGTCATCATTCACTGATGTGTGAAAAACTATCAAACTTGTTTTCACTGTACTTTTTAAAAATAACCGATTGCATGGTATTATGTCAAATTCATTCATCATCTTATGCTCAAACTTTCCTTCAACATTAACCAAAAACAAAACTAAAAAGGTATTTAGGGCCTGACCTACATCCCAAGCAAGAGAAGTTGGATTTTCAATTCAAAATTCACCCTTGTTCAACTCTCTCTGTTTAAGTATAGCAAGCGTCCCCTAACGGAGTTAAAGGAAGAAAAAGAGTCTATATGAAGGAAAAAACACACTAGAGAGCCTTTTCCCTTCTGGAAGCTGGAGAAGAGTAGAACTCTGAAAAATGGAAGCCCCCCCCCCCCCCCTTGCAAGAAGGGACAGATAAAGTTGCAAATTAAACACAGAAATATAGATAATTCAGGATGTATTTAGCTTTAAATGAGCTTTAACTTTCCTTCTGTGGATTTAACTGTAATCTTTAATATTACTGAAGATATTTCAGTATGGTGCTGTTGTAATTTCCACCAAGTAAAACTTCATCCCACACTGAAAAAAAAAGTTCCTGTATTATTCATATTTTTTCCTTTCCAGCAAACACACTGTTCTCTCTAGGTCTACAAAACAAGGAAGAAGAAGATAGTGTACAACAGTGACCTCCACAGGACACTCAATATTATGGTAAAACCCTTGATTATCAGAGGGACAACTCTGTTTTACTAATCTGTACTGGCAGGGTCCATGACCCAGCTCCACTCACACAACAGATTTGCAGTGTATTGATATTGTATAACAAACAGTTCTCCTTTTAATTTGTATTGTATTTAATAGCTCTTCTGTTAGGTTTGTTCTAATGTTACGGTATGCATCATGTAGAAGGTAGGGCACAGTGGCACCTTAGAGCAGGAGTGGGCAATTATTTGAGACAGAGGGCCACATAAGAATTTTGGGTGAGCTGTTGCGGGACAGGTCACCACCCACCCATCCTCTCCAACAGCTCACCAAAACTTCCTCCAGCCCAAATAAGTGCCCACCCCAGGCAGAGAGAAGAAAGGTTAAGGGAACCTAACCTTTGTTCCCCATTTCTCCACATCACCCTCCAACCTTGATTCCCTGGCACACAGCCAGGCTAGTGCCATGCTAGCAAACTGCCTCAGGCCATGCGGGTGCCACTGCCATACTTGTCTGACACAGCCATATGCCAAGGACTTAGAGCAGGGGAGCAGGTACAGGGAGAAGGGCTGGCACCACGCACTTTCCCCCCCTGCTCCCTGTACCCCTTCAACTAGTCCAAGTCCCCAGCACGTGGCTGGGTCAGGCAGGAGCCACACCAGTGGCACCCATGTGGCCTGAGGCAGTGCATAGGAGCAGCACGGCGCCGGCCTAGCTGAGTGCTAGGGACTCGGGATTGGGGAGGGGGTTTGGGAAAAGGGGCCGGGAGCTGCAGGTCATCTGGGCCCAGCTGGGCCAGTCCCATGCTCTGTTTCTTCCCGACTGGGCCCAGATGACCTGCAGCTCCTGGCCCCTTCTTTCCAGTCTCCACCCACCCTGATACTCAGCTGGGTCCAGTAGGTGCTGCACTCATATGGCACAAGGCAGCATGCAGAAACAAAGTGGCCTGGCTAAATGCCAGGGACTTGGGGTAGGGGAGGGGGTGCAGGTTATCTGGGCCCAATCAGACCAGTGCCTGACTCTGTTTCCTCCTCTCCCCTGCCCCGAGTCCTGAGTCTGTGGCCAGGCTGGCGCCATGCTGTGTTCCCAAGCACTGTTTCAGGCCACATGGGTGCAAATGGCGTGGTTCCTGCCTGACCCGGCTGCCTGCCACAGACTTAGGCAAGAGTCATGCCAGCCACTCCAGCTGTGTCCACATGGCACAGCCTGAAGCACCACGTGGGAACACAGTGAAGCACTAATGTCCACACCACTACCAACCCCGGCCCAGCAGAAGCCAGATAACCTCCACCTCCTGGCCCTCTTCCCCCTGCACCCTCTCCCCCACCATTAAGAACTTTCCCTGAACTTTAACTCACAGGCCCTGGAGTCAGGGCAGCACACAGATGGCCTCACTGGGCAGAAGCTTGGCCAAGAGGTCAGCACCCCTGCCTTGGACCTTACGTTGATGGTTGTGGGGGGGTGGGACAGGGTGGGCCAGACAGGGAGGAGAGGGAAAGGGAAGGGAGTGTCTGTTGATGCAGCAGCTGAGTAACATGGGAAAGGGCAAGAGGCACTGAAAGCCAGGGCAGCCATGAGCCAGATATAATTTTCCTTTGGAGAAGCAGCTGCAAGCCAGGTAAAATCATTTGGTGGGCCATATTCCGCCCACCCCTTCCTTAGACTAACTAGTCTGGAGAGGTATAAGCTTCCATAGCATCTGAAAAATCCTTTTGCTGCTTATAAATGGACTGGCAGGAAGAAAAGATAATTTTATAATAGAAGGAAGAGAGACACAGACAAGGATTCTGCTTGTCTAGACGATCAGTAGGTTGTTGGATCAATTAAGAACATGGCAGACAAGGTTCTTTGGGTGAATCTGATATCATTTATTAGACCAACGTAAATAGTTGGAAAACAATTACTAAGCAAGCTTCCGGGATCAAAAACCCTTCATCAGGCTAAGGAAGTTGCAGCAGTTGGTGTGTGCTACTCCTGGATGGAATGAAACATAAAGAAACCAGAGGCTGGGCTGGTATGCATACAAGGCAGGTAGTCAGTGTCTCTCACCCACTGACTCCTCAGTCTACATTTTTACTGACTACCTGCCTTGTATGCATACCAGCCCAGCCTCTTGCTTCTTTACATTTCATTCCATCCAGGAAGAGCACACACCAACTGCTGAAACTTCCTTTGCCTGACGAAGGGTTTTTGAACCCAAAAGCTTGTTTAATAATTGTTTTCCAGCTATTTACATTGGTCTAATAAAAGCTATCGGATTCACCCAAAGAACCTTGTCTGCCTATGTCCTTAGACCAACACAGCTACAACCTACACCCCTGTTAAGATGAACAAGGCAGTTAACACCTGGGTAAGCAGGTAATGGGATAAGAATCTATAGTCCTTGCTGAGACCACAGTTAATACAATACAGACTGCAGACCACTGGATCAGCTGTCATCATCTGTTAGCATGTACAATTCTTCTCAAGATGCTGCAGTTTCACTTATCCAAGCAGCCTTTTGGCTTGTGCTTTCCAAAGAGGTAATAACTGGACATATATTGTATATTATAAAAAAAAATACTTAAACCTCAGTAATAATGTTCTGCTTTGTAATAACAAAATGTTTATATTGCACAGTTCTGATGTTCAGCTACATACTAGTTCTTTAACTCAATGTAAAAGTTTACATGGAGAGAAAATATAAATCAGTTTGGGGAAATTTAAGCTTTCCTTGCTGCACAGAAAAAAAATCAAAACTAAACTTACAAACTTTATGCACAACATTTTGATGTGAGCAGCTTAGAATCCATTGCTGACAATGATAATATGTTTGGTTTTGAACTGAAACAACTATATTCTAAGACACCAGAAGTATTCCACTCTCTTGCGTAAACCAGCAACTTGACTGAAGAAATCATAACGGATCAGGCACACTTGTATGTGTTAAATTTTATGATGAACGCTTCTTCACATTTGGCATACGGCTGAATGTATTAACTGATACAAATGATGATCTGATTTTCAAAGGCCAGATACAAAAGCCTAGTGTTCATCAACTCATCATGACAAGACATTCAGAGGAGTTGCCATAAATTCTTAAAGGGAACTTGTCAAACAATATTATTTCAAACTGTATGATATTAGCAAAAAGAATAAACAACTGATTGACTTTGAACACTGAAGAAAAAGAAGCACATAAGCTTTAGTTCAAGGAACCTGCGATTAAAGGGTGGCAAGTACTCAATGCTTCAGAGCACGGAAATCCAGCCAGGATGAGTCCAGTTAACTGTTTAGGGTTGCACTTGCAGGGAAAACATCTTCCTAATCACACAGACCAAAAGAATGAGTTATCTGTAACACTATTTCAAGCCATGTAGAAATTCACCTGTTCATTAGAAAGGAGCTGTCACTAAGTAGCTTGGGATTTAAGCTCTCGTAATTTCTGCAAAATATAAAGGAAGAGAGTGTACAACTACTTTCTTTTCTGACTTCTTTTGGAGATTGTTCGCAGCCTTTTGGCTTATCTAAGAGCAAGGAGCAAACTAAAGCCCAGATTAAAAATACAGTACTTGATTTCAATTAAGTGGCTGGTACTTAGTACTTAACATCTGTTAAGTTTATCAGGCCTTAACTGCAAATGATTAACAATTCATTCTTCACATACAGCCACAAGATTTGCCTCAACTTGTCAGCAATGAATTCCAATTGCTCATCGTGCAAAACTGGAAGAAATAAATAATGAAAGAAGAACTAAAGAAAGGAACCTTGTCTGCAAACAGGAAGAAATACTTTTTTTCATCCTAAATTAGGGACTCTCTTAAGTGTTTCCGTAACACTATACAAGAACAAAATACAGAAAAATCACAAGTTTTCACAAAACCTGGATAAGTCTTCTCTATTTTTTCAGCCAACTAGTCCAAAAATATTTTGAGCCACACAGCTTCTCTAACCACTCATATATCAGACTTGTCTGGAACTTTCTACATTTCTGATAATAGGAGATAACTAAACCTAAAGACATTATTCAAGGGAAATTAACACCATGGATCTAACACAGTGGTGGTGTTCAACATTTTGGCCCTGTGAGCTGCCCTGCATTGGTTTTTAGCATGCACTGAAAGATTTTTTTGGTCCAATACCAATGGTCGATTACTGACCAGCTATGTTGGCTGATACCAATCCAACTGCCGATTATAGAGCTTAGCAGCTTGAAAAGCAGCCTCCAGCAGGTAAGTCTACCAGATGGGGAAGGGGCATGAGCAGGGCAGACTGAGGCCCCCACAATGAGGGAGGGAGTGGGGCTGGGACAGGGAGGGGAGGCTCCCTACACTGCATGTACCCCCAGGGGAGGTGTAGGGAGGCATTTGCCCCCCAGATCTGTGCGCAGGGGAAGCACAAGCTGCCGCTACAGGCTGCACCAGCCTCTTCCTGGCTGTACTTGAGTTGCATGGGGCAGGCAGTGGTGGTGCGGGGGGGCGGCTATGGGAGGGCTACAGCTGCCTGCCCCAAACATAGCCCTGGCCCAGCCCCTGCCACCGGGAAGAGCCTGGCACAGCCCCAACCCCCATGACACAGTGAGTGATCAGCCCACCCCCACCCCATGGACAAATCCAGGGGGACATGCCCCCCTCCCCACAAGCTGCCTGTAGCTCTTTCCCACGTCCCACCTTGGCTGGGCAGCGCCTGCTACTGCCCTAGCCGCCTCCCTAACCATGGGGGCCTCAATCTGCCCACCACCCCTCACCCCCGACTTAACAGCCAGACGCTGCTCTCTGTGCTGCCGGGCTGCGTTCCTGGTCGTGTGCATGCTGAGGCTGAGTGCATGCACACGGCATTTATCAGCGACATTACCAGCCACATCGGCCAAAAAAACCCAACTGCTGACAATGTCAATTATCCTTTTATCGGTGCCGATAAATGTGGACTGGTGCAACTCTACTGCTTTTGCCCAACCCTGTACTCCAGGATCAGGCCCCATGCCACCCATACTGCATGCTCAATCTAGCACACAGGGCCATGGCCTATGTGGCTCTCCATGGACATATGGGGAGCTCCACAAGTCAAGTGACAAGGTGCTGGGAGCTAAATCTGGGCCAACAGGCCAGGGGGCTGAGCACCCCACATCTCCTGGCACAACCTTTTCAAACACCCCTTTTAAAAAAAACCTATCCAAATAGCATAGATTCCTGGCATTTTAGGAGAGCTCCATTTAGCTATCTATAATAACCCCTGGCACTCTTGCCTGATAGCTATGAATTCAACCTAAATGGGAAGCTTTCATTTTCCAACCTCTCAAGAACACATATCACATTATTTTCAATAAAGTTAACTTATCTGGCACGGTGCTTCTCCCTGACTGTATTTGTAGCTATCTATAACCTGTCAAAATCATAGCCATTTTTCACTAATTTAAATGGTAGATGTCAGCATGAAACATTGTCAACTTTTTAGCTACCTCCTCTGCTAATGTTCATTAGTATACCAACAGAAAAAAACATCTTAATCCCTACAACACCTGACCAGTAACTTTTTGTCAGTCTTATTATGAACCTACATTTCCAATTACTATATGATACCAATTACTATATTATACCAATAATGCATTACTTAAATTTCCTCCCAAATTAAGGTTATTTTAACAAATTTTTGCTCTACTTGTGGCTTAAGGTGATACATATTCTCAGTAACAAATATTAACCTTCTCACTTGCTGCAGATACAAGTTTCTGCTACTGCTCACTTTTTCATTAGATTTTTACAGTTCCTTTTCTGCGCTGTTATGCTGAAAGTAACAGAATCAGACAAGTAGGTAGCCTGTCTTTGGTCATTATCACCAAATTTAAGACAGCAAAGTTGTTTTGCATCTTCCAAACAAATAATGCTTGCCTGGTTAAAAACCAGGTAAGAAAAGGAACAGTGTTATGAATTTTTGGGACTGTCTAGAAACTTTTGGAATGAAGGATGACTCTACAAACAGAAGCAGCCTTACTTCAGGGCAGTTTGCAAAACTGCCATGGAAACCTGGCAGACCAGACAAAGTCTGCAAGTCCATACCTCTGGTGATGACTGAGGCAGAGGAAGGCAAACTGGACAATTCTACAAATATAACAGTTTAGTACAACTAGATCACATCACATCTTGGTTATCAGCTTTGTAAAGAACATGTCTGTAGGTGTCTTTTACAGCCATTTGCCTGACACAGTTTTTCCAACCATCAAGACACCATGATGTTACAGGCCTGAACATTCCTGGGAAAAATAATATACAGACCTTGCGCCACTTGCTTTCCCACTTTCCTGTGGCCTTGTGGTTTTATGTTTCCTTAACTGTGAAAGTAAATCTGACCGTGTCTGTTTCCTGTTACATGGTAAGGAAGAGGCAATTGCAGAAGCAGCTTTTACCAGAGCTGGACTAACAACTTCACAGCTGCAAGAAATGCAACAAATACAAAAATATGAAAATCAAAATCATACATTTCTTTGCTAAGAATAAGTAGCTAGCCAGTCTTAGTGCCAGCAATTACTGTAGGTCTTAAAAACTTAGAGATAATGATCATGCAACATTCAAACAACAGGTGTGTCTTGCTTTTGTCAACCAATCAAAGGGTGGGTGGAACTGCAGAGCTGGTATTCTCAAATCTGTAGCTGAAATACCAGCAAGGAGCCATCTGCTAACTAATCAGAAGTTAAGCCAACATCTCTCCAGACAGATTACAGTTATTACACCACAAACTATAAACAGTATAGATTATAAGAAAAAGAAAGCCATCATTTATAGTTTCATAGTAGCTAGGTTCAGGTGGGACTTGAACAGATCATCTATCCTGACCCCCTGCCACAGGGAGGAATGAATGCTGGGTTCACAAGACCCCAGACAGGTGATCATCCAACCTCCTCTTGAATTTGCCCAAGGTAGGGGTCAGGACCACTTCCCTGGGTAGTTGGTTCCAGATTTTGGTCACCCTAACTGTAAAGATCAGAAGGCAATATTTTAATCTAAACCTATTCTCCATCAGCTTATTACCACTGTTTCTTGTCACCCCAGGTGGTGCTGGGGAGAAAAGGTCTCTACCTATTTGCTTCATCTCCCCTGATGAGTTTGTTGGCAGCCACCAGGTCCACCCTTAGCCTCCTCTTGCTGAGGCTGAACAGGTTCAGGTCCTTCAGTCTCTTCTCATAGGGTCTGTCCTGCTGCCCTCTCACCAAGCGGGTGGCCCTCCTCTGAACCCTCTCCAGGCTAGCCACATCCCTTTTGAAGTGTGGCACCCAGTACTGGATGCAGTACTCCAAGACAGCTGTCCCATGACTTTTTTTTTTCCTCCTGAAAATAAGGGTTTCAACTACTGATATTAGAAAAAGGATTTTTGTCACTGACAAAAAGTCCTATTTTTCACATCTCGGTAAAACATAGATATCATTATTTTTCCTTGTGATATTTTGCATAATTTTAACCATTGGATTTAGGAATAAAGATCTGTCTTAAGCATTACCATACAGGAGAGTGAAAAAAGATTTCTGGAGTTATTTTTTGATTCAAAGAGTTTTTTTTCCCTCTGGTTGCATCTAAACAACTGACCTTCAGCTACAAAATTACATTTTTGATGACTGGTCGCACTCCCCACACCATCAAAAAAAACCCAAACCTTTAAATATAGGCCTTATTCCCTCTCAAGCAACAATGGCATTTTAAGAAGAAAATTTTGTCATTCCTGCTAAAAAGTGGCCCAGTTTCCCATGGACAGGTCATAATGTTTCATTTTGAAAATTCCACTTTAGGAATACAAAGTTGCAGCAAAAAATACAATATGCTTTGTCCAGCCATGTATTAGCACTGTATTAGAACATACATTTGTATCAGTAGCAAAAGGACTGTTCCCTCAGAACCTTGTCTATGATATCCTTGTCTATGACAAGCAAGGGTTTATGCCATTTTTTATCCTAGAGATTAACAACATTAACTTGAAAGAAAAGACATATGAGGATACTGTACTTTACCTTTCAGCTTTTTTATGTTCTTCACCTTCCAGAATTATTTTACTTGCGCTCTTCATACATTCTAGTGGGCTCTTTGTTTCCTCCATCACCTGAAGTTTGTTTTTAAACACCAGTGTCTTATTTCTGCTTCTTTTGATTTTCATGCCATGAAGAATATTGAGCAAGTCCTCCCTTTTAGTCTCCTTTGTTGCTTTCTTCTGATTCTCTGAAGCTTTCTCAGTAGTGCTGTCTGCAGAAATAGTAGACCCATCTTTCCGATTGCAGAACCCAGCACTACTGCTAAAGCACTTTTGTATTTTACTAGAAAAATCAGGGAGAGGGAAGAGGAAGCAGACAAGGCATAAATTATGCACAGGACTTGTAAGAACTGCTGTGTTAGTAACAACCAACTGGGCATAATTTTGTAGAAATTGAACTGGGCCATTCAGATTCAGAAATATTTTAGATTTTAAACTACTGAATCTTCATGCACTAGTCATTTAAAGAGCTTTCTTTTCTTCATAAAAAGAGAGAGGTATGAACTGAATGAGTAGCATAGCACCCAAGCAGTTTGCTGAAATGTTGCAATCTCCATTTTCACCACAACTGTGCGCTCAAGTTTGTAATACAGGCCATAATCTTGCAACCGTGTGACCCTGAAAAAGACATCTGATCAAAGCCTTGTCTAACACTGCTGGCAAACTAGAAAAACCTTCATCTGCACAGAAATGCAGCCACAATCTATCATGCACTCCAGAACTGTGGAAGAATGAAATTACTACCAGACCTGAGTGATATTTTTGATGAAATGCAGATTTGGCAATGTCAAGATGTTCTGCATCTTAATTTCAAATCATCTGCTTTGAAAAAGAGAAAACCTTTATGAAGTTATGTATTGTTTTAAAAAAATGAAGTGTTTTGATTTTCTATTCAAAACATTGCCCCTTCAAACTTTTTTTTAATTTTATTTTTGAAAATAAATTATTGATATTAATATTTCATATTAATGAAATTAAACATTTTCAGTCAAAGAAAACATCAGTCTTGAAATGAAACAAACTTTGTTTTAATATCCTGGCTGTCAAAAATTTATATTTAGAACTCAGCTTTCATTTTGAAAGCATGTTTCCATAATTCCATTCTGTGTGTAGTCAAAAATGGATCAATGATATCTGCAGGGGTCACAGCCTGCTTAATTTGTGGCAGACTGCCAAGAAAGGCTGTTTGTTACAGTCTTTATGTCAAAGGGGGCTACTACTTCTTCCCTCAGTTGAAGTTTCCAATCGAAAAAAATCCATTAAGTTTCTAAACTGTGCTACTAACTTTTATCCAATGCTTTAAGCATACATTTCATTCTGCCAATGAACACCATTGTTTTATCTCTCCTACCTCCCAGCTACATGCAACTTTAAATTATATGTAGGTTATATGTCCATTCACTTAACTTAGTTCTAATGCGAAAAAGGCATCTGCTTACTCTTTACTGTTAATGTGCAACAATTGGAAAAGCTGTGTGAGAAGGTGTTAACAATTTATACCCCCATTCCCTGGTAGCACTACTAGAACTATGGCAGGGGGGAAGGGTGGTGGACCACCATGGAGGACTATGCAGGGTGCCAAAAGAAATGATAATAAGAAGCTGATCACCTGCTCTTGACCTCCCCATCATTAGCAACACAACAGGGCAGGAATTTCATATTTTCAACTAAACAAACCAAAGAGAAGTCATTAGAGTATCCGCACAGGAAGTTACAGCAACGTAAGTCTTACAGTGTAAAGCCACACCTTACCTTATACCAGTGTATAAGGTAAACTTCCTGTTTACAGATAAGCCTTTAGTTTTCACTTCTGTACATTTGTTAAAAGCAGGGACGTGGTACTTCTCTGCCTCAAAGATATGACACAAGGCTACATACATTAAAGATAAAGCAGTCAGAACAAGAAGCAATTGAACACGACCTGCCATCGCGATGCAGTGATGAAGACAGCCAGTCCAAGGATAGAGAGAGAGAGACCAGGGTTAGACTGATTGCCATATTTGAGGTCACAAAGAAATTTTACCCCCTGGTCAGACTGGTGCAGACTGTGAGGATTCTGCTTTCCTGTGTTGCAGGAGAGTGGCCTTCTACCTGGGATCTCTTGAGCTTATATTAACAACATTTCAGGGAAGCAAGTCATGGGCTACTGCAGGTTCCCTACTTTCCCTGTGGCAGGTTAGGGTGTTAGCCGTGTGTTGCATCAGACCTGATGCTTGCTGTATGTTGAGTTTAGATCAGCGGTTCCCAAACTCTGACAGACTGTGCACCACCCATTTAAAATGATACAACCTTAAGTACCATCAGTAAATGTTTTGTCACATAAAGTAATTATAATAAATTTGTTAACACATACCACTGACAGGTTGTCTGTGTACCACAGATTGGGAACTGCTGGTTTAGTTGATAATTCGTATGGGGATGATCCTGCCTCAGGCAAGGTTTGGATTAGGTGACCTCTGGAGGTCCTTTCCTGCCTGACTTCTCCATGATTGCTATGACCCAGAGATTACAGCAGAGATCAACTGAGCCTGAGCCAACAGCGCAATCCCGTGTATTGCAAAACAACGCGGTAGCACACCGCGGAGCATCAGGAGGAACGGCACTCACAAGCCTGGGGCAGCGGCAACTCTTCTGCTTCACCAGGCCCTAACGAGGCCACCTTCCACAAAACCACCCAGGGGGCATTAGAAAGAGGCTGGCAGAGAAGGCGCCACAGCAACGCTCAGAAGCTGGGAGCCGTGAGGGGCAGGGAGAGGCCACTTTTTTTTCCCTGCTGTGTGTGTCAGTGTTTTTAAGCCTCCCCAGATGCACTGGGTGCCAGCTACAGCCAAGTCTGGGGACTTCGACTGGGCTGTACCCAGCCCCCTGACTACAGGGCCTTGCCCTCCTGCTCAGGGTCACGCCGGTCCCCGGATTTGGGATCAGAAAGGAATTTTAACCCTGGTCGGGTGAAGGGGGCCACCTTCCTCCACCCCAGGGACTCTAGAGCGCCCACAGGAGCATGCGCAGGCCTTGGGACCCCGCCGGAGTTGGGGGAGGGGGAACCCCCGCCCGGGGACAGCGCTGCTGCTCCCCGCCGTCCGGTACCTTCGAGGCGGCCGCGGACAGAGGTGCAGGGGGCGCCAGACGACGGCCAGGGGCCACAGCCCGGACACGCGCCTCCACATCCCGGCAGCACGGAGCGGGAGCGGAAGCAGCGCGCAGCCCGCCGCCTCAGGGTCCCTGCCGCCCCGGCCCGGGTGGAAACATCAGCTGGGAAGAGCGTTCCGGGCCCGCGGGCGGCTCTGCGGAGGCTGCTGCCCGCGCTGTGCTGGGAGCAGAGCCTACGCCAGACCCATCCGGGCGGCGTCCAGGCGCTTCCGCTGCAGCCTCCAGGCGGGACGAGAAGGAGGAGCAGGAGCGGAGCCTGAGCCAAACGGGGGCACCGCTGGCGGGCACAGGACAGCCTATGACAACATTTGGGCCCCGGGGCACAGCTGTCTGGTTTTAAAACCACATTGAGTGAATATTTGCATTAAGCCGGGTGGCTCCTATGGTACCTGCGCCGCTTCCAAGTCGTGCAAGGGGTTTCGTTTGGCGGTCACCCATGAGCAGATGTAGGATATGGAGAAGGGGGTGCAGATGGGGAGGTGCATCATCACCAGGAATCCTGGTTTTCTCTGATAGAAAAAAATTCCCAATTTTCAGTTAAAAAAACCCCAAAACCTGAAATCCACATTTTTCCTTGAAAAGAATGAAATGTCATTAATACACACACACACACACACACAGTGATGTTTAACTCATCACAGAATAATGCGGATTTTGGGTTACCTTCTTTAACCCAAAAATTAGGGATTTTTTTATCAGAGAAAACCACGATACCTGATCATTGCGTATAAAAAACCACATTTTTCTCCAGCTAAAAATAAATGAGAAGGTTTACTAACCAGCTACAGGCCTAGGGTTGTATTATTCAATTTAAGATTGAAGCAAAAATACATACAGCTTCATTGAAATGAGTTAACAACTGTCTGCAGGGCTGTGAAATAGGAGCTACATTACTAGGGGTAGCAAAGACAGCAGCACAGCAAGACAAAAGCTAGCTTCATTGGTGGAAGATCAGGACCATTAGAAAAAAGAGGGTGGTTGAATTAAGAGTTTAGAAGGGATCAGGTAGATTATAATTAGCTATGAAGTCAATTGACTTCCTCAGCACTGCCTGACTAGAAATGCTTCTGCCACTTCCAGGCAGTTGATTTTAAACTTTGCGTGGAGCAGGACTCCAAGGAGGGTGCAAGAACCAGTGCCCTCTTTGCCATGAGGTATTTGAATTTCTATAAACTTCTTACTGTGGAAAATAATACATCAGGAGGCAAAACAAAACACTGAGAACACCTAAATTACTTTTGTATACTTTGGAAGCACGCCACTATATACTGGCATGTAGCAAATGCTTCTATTTGGACCAGCATTACAGAAAGGAAAGTGGATCGCTGCAAAAGTTGTCAAACTTTAACAGGTATGTGTGAACTGGATCAATCCTAAGCTTTTTCTAAGGAGAGCATTGTATATATGTAGTAGCTAAAATAAATAAATAAGCAAATTTACCCTCATCTTCACCCCTGGTACTCTCCAGTGGTCCATTTGGTAATAACAAAACTTTTCTTAGCTAAAGCAAGTGGTCTTATTTGTACCATGAACAGGGCATAAACCAACATAACTAAGAGATTTAGAAGAAAGTTCCTTCAAGGGAAAGTTATTCTTAGGCTGTAGCTTCTTACCTCTTCCTCTGAAACATGGTACTAATCTCTATTGGGAACAGGTTACTGTGTTAGATGGACCACTGATCTCATTGGATCTTATATGGTCATCTCCATGTGGTATAAAATTCTATGGTTCATCGCAGCTCTTTTTTTTTTTAATCTTCCGTATTCCAAACTGAATTAGCCAAATCAAATTCCAAATGTGTGAGTCAGTCCAGAACTATAAGTGGAGGAGTCTACTGCTGGCAAACATCCTCCACCCCTATCTGAGGCTTCAGATGTTTCCAAATCCTTTGGTGGACATCCTACTTGCAGGCCCAAGCCTGGGGACCTGGGGTTCAGATGCCCCCGAGTTTTGCTTGCCCTCAGCCATATGGCCACAGAAGCAAGCTAGGGAGGAGTCTCCCCTTTCCTTAAAATGGGCATAAAGCCAAGACCTTCCCACTGCAGCAGCTAAGTGGGAGGTTAACTATACATTACCGTGGCAGGTACTATCCCCGTGCCAGGAAAGCGGTCTCCCCCAACTGCAACTAGGAAGACCACCTCAGTGGTCACAGTGTTTCACTTGCCAGGTAAGCATAGGATTATGCTTGATCTGAGCCTGCACAGCTACACAGGGTGGAATCATTGTCACATTTCTGAAGCATGAATTTTATACCAAAGGTCCAGAGTTTGTCAGTCTGAGATTCTGCGCTACATATGCTAAGCAGATAGAGCAAAAAGATAGCATTAAGCCACTTTCTGCTGTCGAGATGGGTAGCTGCCATAAATTAGAATAGTCCCTAGCTGTTCTAATTTACACCAATAGTTATAATGGCCCTCAGAGCAGCCCCAAATCCTAAAGGTCAGAAAAATACATTAATACCATCTTCCCTTCCCTCCCTGTCCAGTGTCTCCTGAGCTGTCACAGCCCAGAATCCCCATAGTGCCTTTACTTCAGATACCAGCTCCTGCCTTTTGGGCCATACCTTAGAAAGGGAGCAGTGCAAAGCTATTTATAGTGCCCTTTTTTGCTTACATAGAAGAAATTCTTCTTCCACCCTCTGGGACAATTCTGGTTATGCCACCATAGTACAAATAGACTGGGACAGGGATGAGATCTGCCCCTTCATCTTTTCTCAGAAACTGCATTTTTCACTACCAATCGCTTCGTGGAGGGCTTCAAAATGGCTTTCTGAACAAGTACTTAACTGGCTGTGAGCTAACCACAGAAGTTTCTTGTAAAACTGCTGTAATAATATCTGGTGTGGACATAATGAAATTAGGTTCTGGTATTTTACATACAGCTGGACTCATTTTATACTAGAAGTGAATATGATATCCTATGGAACAGAATAATCCTGAACCATACTTAGACAAATTAACAAAATTCTATCAAATCCTAGGTGCATATAATACATATGGAAACTCTTGGGTTCAGCAGAATTTTTGTTGGCTCAGTTTAGCCCATTTGATGCAGGAGGTCACATGCACCCTGGATAGTGCTAAAATGTTTGCAATGTCGCATTCCTATGGAGAGTTTGTGTGTGGAAAGACAGCTTTAAATATCTATAAAATGGCCTGAAAAGTCTGGGTTATTTTCCAGTAAATGTTGCTTTTGTTGGTGATGATTTTGGAATAGCCATCAGCAGTGTACAGCCTGCAGGCCGGATCTGGCCTGCAGTCATTAGATCTGACCTGTGAAGCCACGGGGATTTACCCATGCCACACCACAGCCAGGCATGAGAAGGGTGTATGTTGCTGCCATGACTAGGCAGCAGAGAGGGAGTTTTGCAGGCTAACATCACCACATGGTGAGAAAGAAGCAGCAGCAAGCTGGGAACACCAGCGTCCCTGGGATCCAAGCCACTGTGATCCAACCCACAGCTCTAAAATCTTGTCAACCTTTATTGGGTTGTTTTCCTTATATTGGGAATTCAGGTCCTGCCTATCTTATTTTCCTGAAAACTTTTTCAGCAACTACAGACTTCTCAGTTGATATCACACTCCAGATACCAGGGAAATTAAGCCTTATGGTCTACAACCCTAGGACAGACTTGATTGACAGTTCTGCCCCAGAGGCTGCATGCTGGAAGCCTCTAAACAGATGCACCTAAGCAGATTTGTCACAGACCTGAGTTCCCTGGAAGTAATGAAATATCAAGCCTAAGGGCAGATATGTTTGATGAGTCTTCTTAGGGGCTGAGGATACTGGAAGCCCTTTGCATCTGCTTATGAAAACTGACTCTCTGCTATTAGTAATGAAACCACCAGAACTTCAGTTTCACTGAGCAGATGCAAGGTCTGGGGAGCTTAGTTTTCCAGAAATTAAAATAACTAAATAATAGTAAAATAACTAAAAAAATAGTTCCAGTCCAGTTCACATAGAACTATATTTAAAAACAAATAAAACCCATGAAATGTCCACTGAACTTGAAAGCCTGGGTTTTGGCTAGCCCTAGTTTAAATTTCAACTGCAAGGCATTCTCTTTATCTTTTGGCCAAGTCCTATAGATATTGAGACAAGAAAAGAAGAAAAAGAAAGGAAAAAGTGGGGGGAAACACAGAAGAGAGTATATAATGGATACAAAAGAGTGAACAAAAGTAGGGCTCAATCTGGCAACAACATTGGTGGTTAATAAACAATTGCAGAGAGATCTAGTTTTTCATAACACCAGCCATCAAATTAAGATATCATCATCATAATAATTTTTATTATTGATGATAACAACAGGAGTGAAGAAATCAGTTGTTCTCTGTGCCCACAGAATACTGGACAAGAGATATTGGACTTAAATTGTAACAAGGGAGATTGAAGTTAGCTATTAGGAAGAACTTTTTAACTCTGAGAATGGTTAAGCAGTGGAACAGATTACCCAAAGAGGTTGTGGAATCTCTGTCACTGAAAGTTTTTAAGAGCAGGTTAAACAAACATCTATCTGAGATGGTTCAAATAGGGATGCTTCAGCCTTGAGCAAGGGGTTGGACTAGATGCCCTCCTGACAGTTTTCCAGCCCTGTTTTATTATGATTTTGTCATTCTTGGCTCTACAGCCCAGTTGCTTTCATTAATTAGTTTCTTTAATTTCCCAACACCTGCCCTTTTGAAATCAAGAACTTTAGTCACAAAACTGCTTTTGTTTATCTTTCCATTTCATTTAAACCAAATCACCTCATGATCACTTGGTCTAAGATTATTTTCCACAACCTGCTCTTCAACAAAGAGGGGCAAAGGTGTCTACCTGAGCCCAGCAGCCTCATAGGCCACCATGGTTAAGGCCTGTGTAGCAAGAGTCCCCAACTCCTGCAACTTGAGAGTTAGGGAGCCAGCACCAAAAGGGTGTAGTTAGATAGGCAACTGGGCAAAGCCCAGTTGCAAAAAAATGTGCGTGCAGGGAAACCCACAAGGAGTTAAAGAGCAGCAGGGAGGAGGCAGTGGCTCCAGTTTAGGGTGCAACACTTGCCTGAGCCATATGACCAGAGAGGTCTGAGTCTACCCCATTAAATGCATAGCTCTGACTTCAGTGGAGGACAGACTGCCAGTTGGCTTGGGACGTAATAGAGAGGCATCTAACTGATCAGGTATCTGAGGAACTGTAAGGAGCCAGCAGCTACAAGGTAGGGGCAACTGTATAGGTGGTGGAAGGCCAGGGCTGTACCCCTCCAAATGTGGGGCAGCAGATACGACCACAAGGCAGCCTGGCCACAGGCTCTGGGTGGCTGCAGCAGGGGCAAGGAGAGGTGGGGATGGGTGCACATGCAGTCAGGATCACAGCCTGATGTGGGATCACTGGCTGCCCAGCACGGCAGGTACATACCGCTCCTATTCTGTGAAGGGGAAGGGGCTGGGAGGGGATGCGGATTAAGGCCTTCACAGTGAGGGAGGGGAGTAGGGCAGGGGTTAGGGTAAAATGGGGCCCCAGCTGGGCTGGGTGGTGGGACAATCTGAGCCCTGATGGCTCTTTGAGGGACACAGGATCCTGCTGCTGTGTGCACTCCTGGGTCAAACACAATGAGCACATGCGCCCTTTTCCTCCTGCCCCCTGCCTGCCTGTCAGTGGGATGCACAAGGCATCACGGGGCTCCGGGTTCAGAGCCCGGCATACAGTGGCAGCCATCTCTGCCCCGCGCACAGATGGGGGGGCACATGTTCCCTTGGGCCTCTCCTGAGGTGTGTGCAGCAGCAGGAGACCCCCCCACCCCCATACTCATGGATGAGTTGCCCAGGCTCTGATTGTCCCACCACCTGGCCAGGGCCTCATTTGCCCTAGCTCCGGCCCTTTCTCCTCCCACTGCCCTTTCCCCCACAGACTTACCTGCATGTGCACTCCCACACTCAGCTTGTGTACACATATTCAGCCCCCCAAATAATTTTTTCTTCCTCTGCCTATGAGCAACTGGGACCCTGAGAGACCCAAAGCGAGTTTATGAGGGCTTTGTAGTGGGTGTGACTGAAAGGGGAGGATAGGAGGCCACAGGGGTGTATGAGGGACATGCAAATAGAGGCTGGGGATGGCAACTCTGGCAGAGTCAGGGACTTGAACTGGGCTTTTAGCCTCCTAAGGGCTAGAGGCTGGCATGTAGAGAGAGCAGCTTTGCCTTGGGTCAGAGATACTAGGAGGGCTGGTGCAAAATGTGAGATGGAGCCTGGAAACCTGACGTGGAATGGGCTGAGAAAGCTGGGCCAGAACAAGTGGCCCACCTTCATACTGGCCCAAAGCCAAGAGGGCTGAGGCCACTGCAGAGGTGAAGAACATTGGCAAAATAACATCTGTGAGGCATGGCCATGGCTGTAGAGAAAGATGGAGGCCACAAACTCAACCCTTAAGGCAAGTGGACCAGAGGAGCCTGAACCATGAAGAGGAACTGTGTGGTGGGGTTGGAACCCACAGGTTAGGAGACTGTGCGGTGGGGCTGGAGGGCCAAGGCAGGTGGGCCAGGTTGAGCCCAAAGAGGAGCAGAGAACCGAAAAGAGGAACCAGAGCTAACTGGCCTCCCTGTTTTGTTTGGACTTTAATCTGCCAGCCATCAAGGAAAAATGCTTTGAAGCTACACAATTACAACACTATAAAAAGCAAGACAGAACTGCCAGCAAGGTGTGCAGTCCAGGAAAGATCAAGAAACCACCCTGCACCCAGTCCACAAGTGAAGGCTGCAAAGCTGAAACAGCTTTCCTGCCTCATTGGTGAGACAGCACAGCTGCAGCTAAATATGTACTAAGACTTTCTGTAATAGCTCATTTTCTATTAGGAAAGAGTCTTTTTCTGTCATTTAGTTTTGCAGCTTGTTGGCAGTTATTAAACCAAGCCTTTCTGCTATTTAAAAATTGACACAACACTCAATTGATTAAAGCACTAGGTCTAAAAACCTGCTTTTTACGTGCAACAAAACCCACATATTATTCCCAAATCCCCACAAAAACTCTTTTAACTTCTGTGTGTTTGAAAATCCATCTGGCACCCAGGGGTCTTCCACATTAAATTTTAAAATGGGTGTTGCAAAATGAAAGCACCATAGATGCTTAAGGACATGTACAAATGCTTTTATAGTAGAAAGCCCTGTGACAATTCATAATTATGGCTTTCAGTCTGTACGGTGCTCCTGCGTTTTCAGAGTCTTATGGAAAGAGCATTACATAAGTCCACTCTTGGCCTGATTGTTAAACCTTGATGATAACTTGCCCCACACAAAAATTCAAGCTCCTGCTTTTGGTAATAGTATGTAATAAGCTAAAAGGTTCCACTCTGACATTAATCTCATGAACGTGTGAAATGTTTTGATAAAGGAGTATGATAACTTAACTTATCTTGGGCACACAAGCAAAGGAAATTTTCACTGACAGAAGATTGAGGCTGTATATAGGTTTGCCAGTATTGCAAAACCACAGTATATCTTGGGTGAGAGATGGGAAAAAACAATCATGAGTTAGTATTTTCAGGGTTGAGAAAGCCTCTTGTGACTGCTCACATTTTGGCCCATCCGGGTTTCGAGATCCCCTTCATATTAGACACTTATGCTAAAGCACTAAGGTTAGGAGAAGTATTGAAATAAGAACACAAGGGACTTGAGGCTTGTAGGTTGCTGCAGCAAAAATCTATGGTGGGGGAGGAAGATTTAACTGTTCAAAAGGAACTCCTTGTAGTGGTTAAATCTGTAGACCATTTCCATCACTATCTGCATGACAAGAAGCTAATGCTCAGGATCAACCATGCATCTCTGCAATGGCTCTCTGGAGCCAGGAATCCCAAAGGTCAGTTGGCAGGAGATTGGGTAGACTGCAATGCTGTGACTTTACAGTGACACAAGGACTGGGAGACATTCATGTAGCTCTTGTTGGGACACTAACTGCAAATACTGCCTACACAGGTCCTAAAGAGGACCTCATTGCTCAAGCAGATGTGGCGTCTATGTCTTCTCCTCCCAAAATTTGCATAAATGTAAATATTCCTAGTTCAGCCAGTGAGGCCATAGATGTGAAGTTGCAGCAATGATCTCCAGAGCAATTAAAAGCTTTCTGAAGAGAAGACTCTGACATCAGAATAACACATGATTAAAAAAAATCAGTTGGCGAAAGCAGCAACTCTTGAATGAAATATACCTTCTCTATACTGCAGTCAGCAAAAGCGTTCTAGTCATGATGACAAAGCTAGGGGTTTGAAGATGAATTATTGCACAGTAGATGTTTAAAAACAGCAGTTCATGGGTATAGATATCAACTGTGTGTATCAAATGCAGAAAAAGGAAGTTTGAGGTAATTTTAAATGGACACTTTGTGGTGGCAAACTAAGTGAAGAAAATATTTCTATTGGGCAAAATGTAGACAGAATCTAGGCACATAAATTGTGAGGTTAGTACTACAATGTTGTTAGGGGCCTGTCTACATGGTGATTTACACAGACTGTTTGGGCACAGAGCTTTATACGTTTATACAATGCAACTTCTTACAACCAAGTAACAGTCAGTGGGCATGTGTACATCGGCAATTAATAATTAATAAATTTATAAAATTATAAATATTACAAAGTATTACATATATAATATAAATTATATGTTGTATATAATACTATATAATTATTGTTGCAAATAATAATTCATTTTCTGCACAGAAAATTCAGGTGCATTAAACTGCACCCAGGCATGTGGGCCTTCCCCAAGGAGAAAAGGAATGATCTTGCTATTGGTCATTTTGGCAAATTGCCCTTTCATTACAGAAAACAGGTGAGAGTTCCTGCAAATACTAGCATCATTAGTTTTTCTAAACCAACCTGTATGGACACTGATAGCCCCAATGCACTGCCCAATCAGCCTTTCATAGAAGCATAGAAAATTAGTAGGGGTGCACCAATAAAGATTTTTCTTGGGCAATACCAACAGCCAATTATTAACCAGCCATATTGGCTGATACTGAGCCAATAGCTGATTTACAGGAATGCAGCCCATCATCTTGGAGAGCAGCCTCCTGCTAAGTCTGGGGGGTGAGGAGAATGGGTTGTGGGGGGGAGAGGGCAGGGACATATCAAGGGAGCAGATCAAGGCCCCCACAGTGAGGGAGGGCGTGAGGCAGGGACAGGCACTGCCCAGCCAAGGCTGTGAATGCGACCCTGGGAGTGAGATAGAGCCGCAGGCAGCTCATCCTGGGGACATGGGGGCAGGGCAGTTCCCTGCTGCTGCACATACACCCACAAGAGGCATAGGAAACGTGCCCCCCCAGATTTGTGCACGGGGCAAGGGCGGGCTGCCAACTGCAGGCTCAGGGTCAGGGGCTGCACCGGCCTCTTTGCAGTGTGGCGTGCTGGGCTAGGGCTGTGCTCAGGGAGTGGCACTGAGAGGGGTGGCTATGTTGAATTTTGGGGTCGCTGAAGCTCACTCTGTAGCTGCCCCTCCCAGCACAGCATCGCCCACCTGGAGTGCAGCACCAGCTCAGGCCCCCACCAGGAAGAGGCTGATGCAGCTCCTGGCCCTGAGCCTGCAGCAGGCAGCCCACCTTAGCCCTGCACACAAATCTGGGAGAGATGCAAACCCCCCATGCCTCCCCTGGGGGTGCATGCAGTGGTAGGGTGCTACACTCCCATCCCTCCTCCAGCACCTCTCAGACAATACCTGCAGCTCTGTCCTGCTTCCCAGGGTTAAAATTCACTGCCTCGGCTAGGCAGCCCCTGCCCCTGTCCCACTCCCTCCCTCAACATGGTGGCCCATGGTGGCCTCGATCTGCCTACCCCCACACCTCTTCCCCACCCCTGCCCTGCCCCCAAAAGACTTTCCAGCAGGATGCTGCTCTTCAAGCTGCCAGGCTGCATTCCTGGCTGTGTACATGCTACAGCTATGCTCATGCACACGGCATTTATTGGTGACGTTATTGACTACACTGGCCAAAAAAAGCCGAATACCAATTCTGTTAATTTTCCTCTTATCAGTCCCTTCAGGTACTTGAAGGCTACTATTAAATCCCCCCTCAGTCTTCTCTTCTCTAAACTAAATAACCCCAGTTCCCTCAGCTTCTCCATAAGTCATGTGCCCTAGCCCCTGAACCACTTTTATTGCCTGCTTCTGGATTCTTTCCAATTTGTCCACATCCTTTCTGTAGTGTGGGGCCCAAAACTGAATATAGTACTCCAGATGTGGCCTCATCGGTGCTAAATATAGGGGAATAATCACTTCCCTCAACCTACTGGCAACAATTCTACCAATGCAGCCCAGTTTGCTGTTAGCCTTCTTGGCAACAAGGAGGGCACACTGCTGGCTCATATTCAGTTTATTGTCCACTGTAACCCCCAGGTCCCTTTCTGTAGAGCTGCTGCCCAGTCAGTCAGCCTGTACTGGTGCACATAGGCGACATGTAGGGGGGGGCATAAGTGGGCATGTGCCCCCCCTGAGATTGGCCATCACTGGCGGTGGAGTGGAGGCACTGAGAGATACGCTGGTGGCACTTCTGGTTTTGCCATGGACGCTTCTGGGGTCAGTGATTGGCCGGTGAGGGACCTCTCCCCACCCCCGGTCGGCAATCAGCTCATGATACACCCCATGACTTAGGAGGCACCAATCGCCCATACTGGTGCATGGGATTATTCTATCCTAAGTGTAGGACTTTGCATTTGTCCTTGTTGAACCTCACGAGATTTCTTTTGGGACAATCTTCCAAGTTGTCTAGGTCACTCTGAATCCTACTCCCCCAGCTTGTTGTCATCTGAAAACTTGTTGAGGGTGCACTCTATGCTATCTTCCAGGCTGTTGATTAAGATATTGAACAAAACCAGCTCCCTGTCTGTAGTTCACTGGATCCTCCTTTCTTTTCCAATCATCCGGGACCTCTCCCAATCACCATGAATTTTCAGAGCTGATGGTCAGTGGCTCTGCAATCTCATCTGCCAACTCCTTCAGCACCCTTGGGTGCATTCCATCTGGCCCTATGAACTTGTATATGTCCAGGTTTTCTAAATAGTCCCTAACCTGTTCTTTTACCACTGCTTGCTGCTCACCTCCTCCCTAAACTGTGTTGCTAGGTGCAAGTAGTCTGGGAGCTGACCTTGCCTATGAAGAAAGGCATTGAGTACATCAGCTTTTTCTTCATCCTGTCTCTAGGTTGCCTCCCCCATTCGGTAAGGGATCCGCACTTTTCCTGATCCACCTCTTGTTACTGACATACTTGTAGAAACCCCTCCTGTTCCCCTTCGTATCCCTTGCTAGCTGCAATTCCAATTGTCCTTTGGCCTTCCTGACTTCATCCCTGCACACCTGAGCAATGCTCTTATACTCCTTACTAGTTGTTATCCAGATTTCCATTTCTTATAAGCTTCCTTTTTGTGATTTAGTTTACTCAAGAGTTTTCCTTTGGAGCACCATGGAAAAGTACTTCTTTCTAATGTGATTTTTGATATCTGGCACAGGGGGACAAATAATAGAAATGTGGTTTCCATTAGATGCACCAATTCATGTGGAGCTTCCCATGCTTGCAAAACTATCAATAACCATCTAAGGATTGGCAAGTCTCGCAGCATGCCATGATAATACTTTTAACAATGGCACATGCCTTCATCACAAGAGTCACCATGGTCAATCTGTCAACACTAAAACTGCTTAATAGTTGTAAATACCCACATGCTTCTGAGCAGATAAAAGGACTGCTACATTGTTGTGCTCTGAAGTGCTGAAGAAAACTCCATGCAGATCCAGAAAAATGCCCTTTATCATCTTGAAGTCCTGGGATATTGATTTTTGGGGACAAACTCCAATGAATTTGTAGGAGATTCAAGTTCTAATTCAGACTGCAGGTCTCAGGTCCACTCTGGTTTTCAACTTGACATCTTTTGGATAGTTAACTGTGATTACAAGTGCCTGGACTCTGAGACCAAGGTAGTAGTCCCTGCCCATTGCTGGTTACTCTATGTTTGTAGCACAGTCTTCACTCACCTGTAGATGTTTGTTTCTCAAATCCAGAGACAGTTCTGCACTTGGTGAAAGTCTTTCAGCAGAAAAGTCTTCTGGAGCACGTGCTCAGTCTAATCATCCTTGATCTCCACCTCATCACATTCTTGCTCTCCTCTAGATACCTCACAGTAGAGAGGGGAAGATATAACTGCTGCAGTAAGAACTACTCAGCAGCCTGGCAATTGATTTGCAAAGCTGCAGCCATCTGGTAGGAATATGTCAAATACTTCTGTTCAAACTGTTGAATATTCCTGACCAAGAGCATCACAATGTAAAGAACCATCCTTGAGGGTTGGCTAGCAGTCTAAAAATGAGGTGGAATATAAGGTGGCAAAAGAGAATTCATAGGCCCATTAGAGTGTTTGAGGCTGATGAGCAATATTCAGTGGGAGCTCTGGGCTATTTCTCAATAGATCTTATACAGTAAGGAAGCCTGTGACAGAAAGTCTATGATAGTAATAGGTTCGAGTGAATGAATTCCTCATCAGATCTGGAGTCCTGTGTGATCAAGTGAGATGCTTTAAATCCAAAATACTTCAGCAAATTTATGCCATAAGATGAATAAACCTTTGGAGAGACTCTGTACTGTGTTGTCCAAATAAATGCAGTGATGTATAGGAAATAGTTTAGTCCCCATAATTAACCCAAAGTTATGGATAAGGACCGTCTAAGGAGCTCTTGAAGGAACTTAATTCCAGCGGGCCTTCTCTGCCTCTATCTCTCCAAGACTAAACGTGTAGCTGTCAGAGCTGCCCCTAGGGATATGTGGGGCCCAGGGCACATCAGCCTGTGAAGGAGCGGGGTGGTGGGTGGTGGTGAGTGGCTGGAGCATGGAGCTGGTGGCATGTGGCAGCCACACGGAGCGGTGGTGCTCTCAGCAGGGCCTGTATGGCACTGTCCACAGGCCCCCCCAAAACTTGGGGCCTGAGGCAGTTGCCCCAATTCACACCTCCCCACTCCCAAGAGATGGCTCTGGTAGCTTGTCATGTATCTAGTTAGGTGGCACCCTCCCAAGAGTCTTTGCTTTTCCAGATGCTCTTCATTTCAGTGTAGAAGTGGTTATCTGCTTTTTTTTTCTCTGACAGGCCTATTGTTTTCTCTTTTAATAGAGAAGTATATATATATACTTCTCTCTCTCTCTCTCTCTCTCTCTCTCTATATATACACATATATATATATATATATAAAAATACATACATATATATATATATATTCTGTTTATATCCCCATAGGACCTCAGTCTGTCAAATGATGTCAGGGATGAGTCCCAACTGGAGGTCCACACACCCATGGACTCGCCTGCCATGACTTGGTGTTTATAGGAGTAGATTTAGTACCTGGGCGTGTAGTTCCAGTTGGTTGTCATCCACTGTCTTATATTCCTGAGGGCTCCACCATCCCCTACACCCTCGTCCGTTCCACCGGGTATCAAATCGTCCTTTCATCAATGTTCGGCTGTCGGGTTCTCTCCCATGCCTCTGTCAAAAAAAAGAAACCAAGCACTCCCATCCTGGATTATTGTTCCCCTGTCTTTTTTTGCGGGGAGGGGAGGAGGGTGAAGGACAAAAATATATATCGGGTGAAATCACTTCCTTCTTCACCTGTGACCGTCTTTTATTGCAGCTCTTCATGAGCCTCTTATTGAGATCATTACAATCCCCTTACTCCGTTGGGTTTGCCATTGACACTTTGTCCTTGCACCCCTTTTAGGGTCTTTACGGTACCTTTGTTCCGGAGTGCCTCTCTATTAGGGTTTTTACCATACTGTTGCGGCACACCTTGCTGCACGGCTCCTTATGTGTGAAGGCTGCTGGGGAAAGTCCCAGCAGTGTGATAATGAGCAGCGCAGCTGAGGGTTGCTGAGGCAACTAATGAGAGTCAGCTGACCTAAAGGGCAAGGCCTGGCCCTATAAAGCCCAGAGCCAGAGTCAGGCTGGCAGTTCTCTGCCAGCAGCCGGAGCTCCCAGAGACAGAATGTGAGTGCAACTCATGAGAGCTCCAAGGGCTAGAGTGATGATGTTAAGTTGGAGCCAGGAGGCTTATGCTATTCTGGCCAGGTGCCTGATGTTTGGTAATAGCCAGGAGGCTTGTGTTATGTTTCGTTAGTATTGGATTACACCGGTGGTTTGGGCGAGGCTGTAGGGGAAGGAGGAGGCCTCAGGGGAAACCTACAGTAGTGTGGGGATCCCGGCCCCAGTGGGGTGCAATAACCTCAGCAGGGACCCCAGCAGTGTGGGGATCCCGGCGCCCGGGAGGGCGCGATTCAGCACCAGTTTGAGCGCAGCAAGCCCCAGAGAGGGGGTAAGCATTGAAGAAGCCTAGTGGGGCACAGCAAGCGCCAGAGAGGGCGCAGCAACACAGGGTGTGGAGACCCCAAGCCCGTGAGGGGCAGTATTGTTGAAAGGCCTGAGAAGGGGCCACATTGAGAAGCCCATAAGGGGCAATATGTGAGAAGCCCTAGATAGGGGGTGGTATTTTAAGGAGCCCACAACGGGCAGCATTATTGAGAAGCCCTGTGGGACACAGCAAGCCCTAGAGAGGGGAGCGCTATTCGAGAAGCCCAGACGAGGGGCACTATTGAGAAGCCCAAGAAGGGCAAGTCAAGGAGCGAGCACGGTATTAGGCTAGCACGGCAACAGACCCCAGCCAGGGGCAGGGTGCTGCAGTGGGCCCAGAGACAGGGGTTAGCAGCACCGCGCCTCCTAAAGAAAGGGCAAGTGCTGCAGTGGTCTCCTGGTTGAAAAGGGGATAGTAGCACAGTATGCCCGGCCTAAGAAGGGGGTAATCATGCGGTGGGCCGAGAAGACTGGTGGCTTGCTGGGAAGCCCCTAGAAAAGAGGGGTCAGGGATGAGCAGGCCCACGAGGGGCAACATTGATGAGCAGGCCCTAGAGAGGGGGTGCTGACGGGAGGCCCAGAGTGGGTGAGAACATAGAGACGGTGTAGGGATGCCTGGAGGGCACCCATCATAGGAGGGACCATTCTGGCGAGTCTGAGAGATCACAGGGACAAAGGTCCTGATACACCGCACCCAAGGTGGTAGAAGGCAGCCTCCCATCTTATACTTATTAAGAACAAAGACGTGGCGGGCGAGAATTGAGGGTGTCTTGGGCCGGACATGGCGCGGGCAGAGGGCCTTCAGATCACGGCCCTCCTGGAGGACGCGGCCATGGCACATACCTTCCCCAGCCAGGCTGGCTGCGGGCAAGATCGCAAGCACTTGATCTCAAGTTCCTGGTGCTGCCAATCTACCACACCTTCCTCTAAGTCTTCTCTGGGGAGCTTCCTCTCTGCAGGAGCCTCCTGCCGGCTCTTCAGATTGCTTTCAAGTTTTCCCGCATAGTTGCTCTACCTGGTTCCTCTCCGTCCAGTCCTGCTCTCCCTTCCTGCTTGCTCAGGGCTCTTATTTATAGTGAGGTTTGAATTCCTGGCCCACCCCTCCAGAAACTCCTGGTTAAGGAGTATTTCTGCCGGATTCTTTGGGGCTTTGGGGCTGGGCAGCTGCTTTTATCTTTGGCCACTGCTCCTTTGCTCCCTGTGGCTCTCTCTCTCTCTCACTTAGCTCTATAAACTGCTAGAAAAAAACTGCCTCAGATGTGAATTCTGCAATTAAAAAGAATAGACATCCCATTCAGCCCCAATTTCACAGGAAAAGGGCGATACTCTTTGGGGGCTCATTGAGAGAGGCCCTCAACAAGGCCTCTCTGCAATCACTTCCACAGTAATTGAAAGCATTTTAAGCAGGGAGCATACAATTCCAAAGAGTAAAAACTGCTTTGTACTAGTGATACAAAACTATCCTGACAAGCAGATGCTGTAGGTGTGTAAATAGTTAAGGCTGTATCACTCCTAATCTATCAAATCACTTATTACCTGCTTAAAGTATCACCCTTTTAGGTTGGGCTGACAGGCGAAGTTAAGGCAGCTAAAGTGGAGAAGCAGAGGCAAAGCTCTGAACCAGACTGAAAAGAAAGCCAAAACCATTACTTATGCAAGAACCTGGGAAAAACCCTAATGAATAGATCTCTGGGTTGGGATTCTAACTGAAAGATTTGGTGCTGTGAGCAGAGAAACTGTTTTGAGTTGTTTAATTCTCTCTTTGTTAAGACAGCAGGACTCTATACTTCCTTGTAAGTAGAAAGAATGGCATCAAACAGATTGGGCAGCATCACCAATTTCTTCTCTCCACTGGATTAAAATTCAGCTTTGGCTATTCACTGCTGTCTAAAGGGCTAATATACATTAGTACACCCCATATAGTAGAATGCAGATACACTAGATAGCCACACTGGGGCAGTATTTTCATTGGAATATGGCCCTACTCACATAAATTAACTCAAGGCAAACAATTTAGTATTGTTTCAAGAACACTTGATTTGATTTCTAATTCTTCTGTGCATGGTTCAGGCCACAGCAGTTTTGTCATTTATAGAAAGAATGTGACCTCAAAGTAGTAATGTATGACTTACTGCTATGCCGTGCAATAATCACAGCATGATGTTTACATTGGACACACAATGACTGTGGACAGTTTATAATCTAACTCCTGAGAAGGTCATAAGTGTCATGTGTAGCAGGGGCTAAGATAATTTTCAAGCAGTTCATTTTTCCAAGAACAACATAGTCCTACGGAAATTCTAAGTCAATACAAAATCCAAAAGTTTATAACTGAGCAATAACTTGTGTTTAAGAGCAGTAATTAACTCACTCAAGCTAAATTTTATCATGAAGTAGCAAAACATTCTTAGTTTAAAAGAATAAAATCACTTAATAATTAACTATCCATTCCCTGGAACTGCTTCTAAACTAGCCTGTTTTTCATTAACAGTTTGACCCTTAGAAGATTAATCTCAAATTAATTAAAAGTAATGTAAAAAAATCAATCATGCACTTAAAAGTATCAGTAAATGTGCTCCTAAACCCTATTATAGATTCTTAAAGCTGAAGGGAAACTAAAAGTTCACTTTACTTTCCAGCACTTAAGTTATTTGTTTAGTGTTATCCTTTAACCTGATTTGAGCAAGGACTTGATCATTTTAACTTTGGAGGCAAGACTGTGGCTTCAAGTCACGTGCACATGTGTGTGTGTGCGCGCGCACGCGTGTGTGCGTGCATGCATGCATGGACATATACATGCACACTTATGTGCAGGTGGGGAGGTTAGGATAAGCTGAGATCACAAACATCTCTTAGATTTAAAAATATTGACCTGTTTTGGAGCAATGCCAGAAGTGCTGCTAGGTATTGCACTGCCACCTTCCATCTGTACCTGCTGTTCTTCCACTTTGCCCATAGGGTCATCCTATTTATCTCGGATATTAATGTTGAAACTTAATAATGTCAGGGTAAAACAGCAGTCTTGTTCCTTATTCAACTTATCTAAATATAGTATGCCATTTTGCACTGCCTCCTGTGAGTGACATTTCATTTTGATATTTGTTGTGGCAGAAGTGAATTCACCTTGGGTCAGCAGTACAATGAGAGTTATGAGCAGCTTTTGTAAGAGGAATACCTCTCCACCCCTCAATATCCCACCCCCAAATGTGACACTTGGGTTTTAAAATCAAGTAAATATTTTAAATAAAAAAGTTTTTATTTACCACCATAGCTTCTGTAACTGTACTATGAAAGCTCCTCTTTTAAAGGAGACTTGCAATTAAACAGAAATTTCTTATTCAGTATACAGAAACAAGAACTTGTGTTTGACTTTCAGGCCTTCCTTATGCACAATGGACATAGAGCTATTGTTTGTGTAACACAGAAATTTATTAAATAACACCAGGGGTAACTAGGACCAATGGTCACAAGTTACTGGAGAGCAGGTTTAGGTTGGACATTAGGAGGCACTACTTCACAGTTAGGGTGGCTAGGAT
>JAGPOW010003316.1:151808796-151820325 GCA_030014935.1 Caiman crocodilus | reverse complement strand
AGGCAGGGAGGAAAGCCTTCCACGTTGGTGGCGGCCATAGAGAGCAGCAGCAAGAACACCTGGAACCGCCGGGCAGGGTAAGGGCGAGGTGAAAGGGGTGGAGGAGCTTTATAGAAGATCCTGACTGCAGGTAGCCAGAGGGGACAGCTGCCTGGAGGGAAGCTCCACCCACTGGAAGATCGAAGTCGTGGCAGGTGAGAAGGGGCGGACCCCAGAGCGGAAAGAGACCGACCCCAAGGCTTCCTGCAACGGCCAGCTGAATAGCTACAAAACCTCAGGGCGAAGAGGCCCGAGGTAAGATGTTCGACGCCCGGTGACTACAGTGTACCCTTGGGTTCCATGAAAGGTACGACACTCTGATTATGGTCAATAGAGTTATTCTGCATTGGCCTTCTGCGTGCAACCCTCGTGTCAGGCATGGGATTTATGGGTCACTTGTCCCACCACAAGCACCGAGAGTGGAATGGGCCAATGAACGTTCTCCGTGATCATGTTCAGATCGGTGGTGTGTCCTCCACTCCACACTGCTTGTCGGGTCAAGGCTTGCTTCTTCCAAGTCTAGTATGTCAGACCCGAATTCTACAATCAGACATCCCAGCCACATGGCCAATATTTCTTCAGGTTTCACTTTTGATTCCTGACATAGCTCTTGTAACTCTGGTTGGGTACATATGTGATGCTAGTGTGGGTGGTGCCTTGAGCATCTGTGACATGTTTTACCAATGCTGTCGGGTGAGCCGCAGTCAGGGGGGATTTTTCCATGTAAGCTGGGAGCGCTGGATATAATTTCCCTCCCTCATAGGGACGCAGGCTTTCTTGTGGTGCCGCTTCAGGGGGTGGATTTTCTTTTGGCAGCACTTCAGGGGGCGGAGCCAAAGGACTTGATGTGGCCGACCTGCCTCCCCAGGGAACTTTTGTACCCTTCTCGTTTTCCCCCTCACCAGCGCCATTTTCAGGCAGTGGTTCAGTGCTTTTCACCACCTTCTCCAATTATTCCTTACCCGCTGTACGCAACTGGGTTTCTAAATTTGCGTTTTCTTGTTAGAGGCCCGCCACCGCACAAAACAACACGTTTATCATTTTCCCTTTATTCCATTTGGGTCCTGACCATT
This sequence comes from Caiman crocodilus, assembly GCA_030014935.1. NCBI lineage: Eukaryota > Metazoa > Chordata > Crocodylia > Alligatoridae > Caiman > Caiman crocodilus. The sequence continues at coordinate 151,819,213 of JAGPOW010003316.1, read as the reverse complement.
TCACTGTGTGGTGACCCTCTGTCTCTAGCCCTTCCTGTAGCTGGCTGAGGAGTTCGTGTCCCCGTTACCCGGACATGAGTGCCAGACAATTAAACCCGTCCAGTGGGGTGGATTTCCCCTCCTTCCCTCAGGCACTACGTGCACTGGGCAAACTCCTGAGTAGGGGTCGGACTTTCCACCTTCTTTGCCTTCACTCCCCTCAGGGACAAAGTTGTTTTTTCATCAGGGGGCCGGTAATAAACCTCGTCGTTGTTCAGCACACAACTGAATGCCTCAGGGTTGAGCTTGGCCCTCCAGTCCTTTACAACGGCCTCCCCTCTCACCAAGAAGTAGCTGTCTACGCTTCTTCCTTCCCCACCTGCCACCTGGTGGTAGGCTATATGGGCCCAAAGTTCATTCGTGCCCCTTACACAGCGTTCCCTGTTGCACCAGGGACAACATGTAATTAAATTAATCTCCACCACATTGCCTTTTGATCCTGTTTGTGACGCCATGTTCTGTGAGCCGGTCAAGCCGGTCCAGAAGAGCAGTCCGGTAAGTGAAATGGGATTGTCAGGCAGGTGAGTGGATGGAGAGGCTGAGACAGTGTATTGTTTGCAAAGAGATTTTTACTTACGCCTCTGATGACACTGGTGCAGGTGAGAAGTGATTGCCTGGTTACAGGTAACGTAACGTGACGAGTCAACAAATTTGTGAATGCAGCGAGCATGCAAGGGGAGGGATACATCAGGCTGGTTGTTGACGGGGAGATGTTGGAGGGTGATCAAGCTGCCAATTGCCTGTGAGGCGTTTCTCGGAGATCTCTGACTTGGGTGGAAGTTAAACGGGCTCTTGTAAGGCAGGCTGGCCAGTGATGGACCGCCAGGTACGGTACCGGATTGTTGACATGGGTTATGCCCATATCTGGTGGCAACGACAGTTGCTCGGGGTAGGGTTTTATTGCTCGCTCAATCTATTGTGACATGGGCATTTAATTATTCTGGGGACTCGTGCATGACATCTTGTAGCCATCATTTTAATGCATTTTTTCCCCCCCTTTTTTCCCCTACATAGGTATATGTATCTTGACATTTTATGTGACTCATTCCTTGGCAACCAATTAGCAAGTGAGAAACATGAGGACAAATCCTGCTATTCAGGCTGCTGTTGACCTTACAGCTGGAGCTGCAGGTAATATCGCTGGAGAAAATGTCATATTTTTGCAAAGCTTTTGAGTTTGATGTGAAAGAGTCTGCAATCTGAAATGAGCATGGTATAGGGGCAGCAGTCTAACTGGTAAATGATAGTGGCACTTGTCACTAGCATTCTTATTCTGAAAGCCTGTTTATAAAGTCAAATCCTTTATAGTTGAAGAAGGATGTTGTGATGAGGCAGCTGACCTGGGCCTTCTCCTGCTTCTCCTGGACCCCTCCCATCACTATTGCTCTTCTCCAGTGAAATGCACGCTGAAAAGTAAATATGTAATCTCCCTTTCAGGGTAATTATCTTCTAGATACAGATTTGCATGTTTCCTAGTGTTTAGTTTTAATGCCCACATGGGTTTCAAAATGCCAGTCAAGTCAAATTTTTGCAATGCAGGCAAACAGTGTGCAGGCAGGTGGTCATGATAATGCTGTCACAGAATTCTCTTTGGATAGCCTCTTGCCCTTTTCAGTTGGAGTTGTTTTAAGCAACATCCAAAGAATATATCTGTGGAAATTGGGGAAACTTAATCGTCGACAGTTCATTTATGTCATTCAAAGTACCTTCTTAACTATTATGCTGCTCCAATGCCAGGTCTACTACTGGCATAGTAAGTCACATGATGTTTGGGGTTTTTTTGGTGGGGGTTTGTTTTTGTTTTTGTTTTTGTTTTGTTTTGTTTTTAAGTACTCTTAAAGATACTTATACTGGTAAAACCCGTCTAGATGTTGCTTTACCTGGCTAACGTTCTTCTTTGCTAGAAAAGTGTTTTATCTTTCAGAGAAGGGGCTTAACTGTTCACAGGTTCACAGAAGTTTTAGGACTGGAAGGGACCTCATGAGATCATTGGGTCTAGCCCCCCTGCTCTGTTGGCACATACACACTTTTGCAGTCTACACAACTCATCCTAAATGCACAAGTCCTATATATCAGAAAAAAATGAATGGGTTTAATGCCGTCCTTCTATAGCAGAATGACTTATCCTAAAAAAGAGAGGCAGAACTCCTTTTGCCAATATTAAGTGCTTCTCCTGTTCTGTTTTATATAGACATCAAAGATGCTGAACTATAACCACAAATGGAATTTATCATAGACTCAATTTATCCAAAATTTATTCAAAATCCATTTATAAAATCAAATTATTTATATTTCACTAACTGAACAAACATTTCCACACACCAGCTTGTGTACTTGGGTTTTGTTGTTGTTGTTTTTTGTGGGGTTTTTTTTCCTTTAATTGTTGAAACTGGTTTTCTTTTGGCTGCTATTGCTTTCACTGGTACCAGATATCCATTGCAAGCCATGCTGCTAATCTGTGTGGTAAGTGAGTGGTTTGGCCAATTTTTATTAAATAATTGACTCTGGTTAGGGTTATTGTTTTTGTTTTTGGGGGGTTTTGGAGGGTTGTTGTTTGATTTGTTGGGGTTTTTCTTGGTTTGTTTTTTTTTAGTTTATTTCCTAATACCCAAGAAGGCTAGATAATTCATTTCATTTAATGTTTGTTTGCTAATTTTTGAGTTTGTATGCTACAAAAGAAGGGGAGTAAAAAACAACCCACATACAGCATCTTATATGCAGCTCTACTAATAACTGAAACTAGATAGCTTTCCATTTTTTGCATATAGAGCATATAATTTAGTCCATTTTATATTTTTGCTCTTTGTCTTTGTGCCATGAGTCTAACAGTACTGGGCTTGAAAATGTCACAAGGAGCCTACTATTCAGTGTTTCATATTGAGACAGCGGTGTGAAAATTATTAGGCAGAGTGAGGTGTGCAATCTCTGCAGAGGGAGGCTTGTTTTGTGTTGACTTCTGTCCAGTCAATTACCTGCTTCAGTGCCTCCACACTGCTTCCTTTGGCTGCTGAATGGAGAGGAGCCTTCAGTCTTCTGTTTATCTCCTTGCTGAGCCAAAGCAGCCTACTTCTGCTAGTATTCTACCTTCTTGTTTAGGTGGTCTTCCTTGCCATAGTTTGACAAGGGCAAATCCTGAAGTTATTCTTTAGCAAAGTGAGTATTGTGATTCTTCTTGGGTTCTCTGTCAAATAAATAAGCAGAAGTGGAGAATGATGAGTCTTGTCCTCCCTCCTTTCTTTTTTCCTCACCCCTTGCCATACATAGCTTGGGAAAACTTGTATAAACTGTAGAGATACAAGATCTGTTTAGCTTTAGACTTGGGAATGGGACACTCCTGACTTGCATTCAGAAAGCTAACGTGGCTACCAGAATGACTAGAAACCTAGCCTTAATTTAAAAGGACTGTCAATGATGGCATATGTTCCCTTCTTACCTTTCCCCTGCCCAAACTACTTATAACTACCAATACACCTACTCTTTCAGGAAGTCTCTTTCCTGGCAATATATAGGAAAGTAGATTTTAAAGATGTGTAACGGCTATGTTTTAAGCCACCTCTTCTGGTTGTAGCTCTGGTATTCCTTTAAATAGAATAAAGGAGCCCAAACCTTGAAACAATTGAATAAAAATATTGAAATGCCCTTGGTTTTTTTCACTTTGTCTTCCTGTGTCCTAAAAGGTTGCTCTTAATCTTTCTCCCTCATCAATCATTCCTTACAGGTCTTCTTTATCTCTTTCCCACCCCCCACCCCTTTTTTTTTTTCCTGGAAATTCATCATACTAGCCAAGCTCTCATACTTTAATGTTGCTGCCCAGCTGTAGCAAGCAACAGGTTCCTGCCCTCCAGCAGAAACTGGCTGTGCTGCAAAGAGGATTAGCAAACTGAAAGGCCAAGTGAGATTGTGGGGGGGCCTCTGCACTCCAAGACCTCCGGGCTTGGGGCCTGCATGCAGGATTCCTGCCATGGATTTGGGAGTATCTGAAGCCCCAGACTGAGTCTGGAAGGTAGGATACTTTGCTCATGGTAGCACCACACAGACTTGAATGATTTGAGTTCTGCTCAGTTGAGACTTGAACTTTTTACTTTGACCTGGAATTTTTTTTTTATTTTTATTTTTTTTTTTAAATAAAAATATAAAGACTAGCAAACTAATAAGCTTGAGAAGTTAGAGACTCAAATACCCTCACTGTGTTACTTGTACCTAGTTCTCCTGTCCTTTCCAGGAGTCCCCTTAAGAAGTTCTTCACTCTTAGCTGTCAATTCTCTCACCTCAGATTTATTTGAGCCCCTTTTAACTCTTTTAGCTTTCTCTATTTTTAAAGGGTTTTTTTGGTTGTTTCTTTCAGCCACTGTTAGCCAGGTTCTGTTCTTTGCTTCATTTCTCAGACTTCTGGTTTCTGCTGAGCCCAGTCTGGAATTAGTTTTAGGAAGGTGCTAGCAGCTGCCTGATGCATTCAAGCCTTTTGTTCTAGCTCCCTCAGCTGAAATTCACATGACTGTCCAAGCCAGCAGTAGCTCTTCTTATTCAGCCCTTCCATCAGGAGGGTAAGAAGCCCTGATTCCAAGTTGGGTTTGCTCAGTAGCCAGCAAGTCCAACAAAGCCATTTGGACTAGGATGAAAATGGATATAGTTGGAGGTAGGATAGGAATTCTCCTGAAAGGTTCATCTTTTCTAGTAACACAGGAGCAACACAGACCAGCCCTGTTAAGTACAGCACTTATAGGAAACACTATGGCAAAAAAGTGTGCATTGTTTGTTTTGTTTTTTCTTCCGAGTGCGTTTGGACTTGCACATCCAGGCTCTTTATTTTACTCCTCCTCAAACTCTTCTTCCCTTTCTATCCAAAAAGTAACCTCTTGATAACCAGATATTTATGATAACCACATGTGCACAGTTGGTTTTTTGGAAATATGTATTTTTCAGAATTAAAAACTTATCCTGTATATTCTAAAAAATGGTATGTGAAAATCTCCAGCAGAAAGAAAATAATATAGCCTGAACACAAAACACTGGGATCTGGCCATGAAGTTGCCTCCTATCATACAAAGCAGCCAGCCTATCTCCCCTGCCACAAATTTGGTTGTTAACTTGATTTATTAAGTGGGAGGCTGCCCATTCCTTGCCCCAATGCTGAGGGGCACTATCCTCAGCTCCAAACCTGCTTTACACCGTGGCCTATGCCTTGCAGATAGCATCCAGATTATGATTACTTCCTCCAGCCTGAGGCCAGGGCAAACTAAGTCCATAACTGGGCTCCATTGTCTCTGTCTCTCTCCGCCCCCTTTCTCACTGGGGGCCTCTTGCATACTTGCCCATCCTGGGCCACGCTCCACTGACCTAGCTCCTCTTGAGCAACCCCTTTTGGGCTTTTAGGCTTAGCGACTCTGTCCCTGGTACCACCATGCAGCAGCTTTAGTTCCCACAAGTTTCCCTACTCTGTGATGTGGTCTTAAACCAACACTGGGCTGCTTTTACCCCAACCTCCTCACCAGCCAACTTTTACACCCTGTCCCACCCTGGGGTCTCCTTATTATACTTATAACTAGCTACTCATGGGACTGGCCTTCAGGCTTACTCCCCATTCAGCCCTACTCTGTGAGGGCCCTCACACCATGGTCACCAACTTCCCCCTCTATGGCCTCCCAGGATCTTGCATCCCTGCCAGGCTCTAGTGCCCATGAGCATACCTGGCTCCACTACTCCCACAGCTCTCACGATTACCCATCAGATAGGGAGGGGCTGGGGTTAAGGTGCCCCTACCCACCTTTCACCAGGGAAACTAGCCATTCTGGCATTTAGTTGAGACTGCCCCACCACAGGCAGTCCCACCAGGTCTCCCTACTCTGGCAGGGTGCAGTTTTAGGTCATGCCTAAGACCAAAGGAGTCTCCATGCCATCCCAGTAGTTTCTGCCCTTGCCCCCTGGATATTCCTTAGGCATTGCTGCCTGTGGCCATGAAAGAAACATCAGCTAACTGCTGCCTCCCTCTGTATAAACTGTCCTAAACTGGTGTCCCTAATGAGGCACCTGCCAGCTGCCTGCCTCAACCCTTAAAATGGGAAGCAGCTGAAGGTGCACTACCACACTGCTTGTAGAGTCCTAACAGTGTTTTCAGTCTGTCCTATAGATAACCTAATTGACTTTGTTCTCATGGAAAAATACTGTATGCTTTACACTGTGACTTAAGACAATGATGTGAAGCATTTGACACATTGACCTTGCAGCTCAGTTTAGCAACATTGCTCAATGTTATCTTGTCTATTTTCCTTTTATATAATTATCTGTAAACTAAGTACAGTATACAGGGTAAACTATAGACTAGCTCCATTCTACTTTGAGACAAAAGGGGTGAGCAGATGAGAAAAGGATGGGTTTCAACACTGACAAGTGCAAGGTGCTGCACTTGGGGAGGAAGAACCAGCAGCATACCTACAGGCTGGGGAACTCCCTTCTCATCAGTGCAGAGGCTGAATAGCAGAAAAGGATCTTGAAATCATTCATCATGCCAAAATAAACATGGGTTGTTTGGGGACGTGGTCAGGAAGGCCAACCATACCTTGTCCTGCATCCACAGATGCATTTCGAGCAGGTCCAAGGAGGTGATCCTGCCCCTCTGGCATTGGTCAGGCCGCAGTTGGAGTACTGTGTCCAGTTCTGGGCACCTCACTTCAGGAGAGATGTGGACAGCATTGAGAGGGTTCAGAGGAGGGCCACCTGCATGATCAGGGGCAGCAATACTTTTCTTGTATTTGGCCCTGTAGTTCTTGGGTGTTTGGGGTTTTTTTGTTACGGTTTTTTGTTTGTTTTTTAATGCATCATGGCTGTTGCATAAATCTCATTAATTCAAACCTTTCAGGAATAAAGGAATATAAATTTTTGGTTGGTTTTAGGACAGCAAGTGACTAAAGGCATGACTCGGTATAATACTGGAGATGCCTAAACTGAACTTAACTGCTAGGCTCTGGAGAACGATTCAGTTTCTCTTCCTCATAAGCCAAAAAACTCTGGTGATATCTCCATTTGGAACAGCAGAGTTCACTAGGTGCCTACGCTTGAGCTTCTGAACATGCTCAGAAGTGATAGTTTGACCACCTCGTTCCTTTGATCCTACTCAACCTTCTTCTGATCCCTTTTAGTCCTGAGGAGATGTCAAAGTCTTCATGATGTGACCTGTTGAACCTTCTCTGAATATGCCTTGTTTGCACCAAAAGCATTACACTTGGCTCATAAACAATGGTGGTGCCACTGCCTGCCTTTTGTTTTAATACCTGTAGGTTAGAGTGGTCTCCAAGGGAGTTGAAGGATTGACATCTAAGCCTGCCTCAGCCTGACCCAAATCCAATTTTTCATGTTGTCCTAGCTGCCATGCTTTAGGCCAGGTGGTGGCACCCTTCCTGTTAAACTTTGAGCCATTGGCAGCAAAGAATACAAGAGTTGTTTTGCTTTCCTTCTTTCGTCATAGGATTGGTGTTAACTCTATAGCAAGGGGCTTATGATGCTCCCCTGGGCTGGGGTTGGGGAGTGAAGAAGAGAGCTTGAACAGAAGTGTCATGGCAGCAGGGATCAGAACCTAGAGGGTTCCTCTTCCTGAGGACTGTTGAAACTATGAAGCTACAGTGAGGCCCCTTCTTGCATATGGGCCCAACTTCAAAAGGAAAGCTGGAGAGTTGCATTGCCCTGACCCTTCTACAGCCCTGTGGCTAAGACACTCCTTGCTGTGTGGGGGAGGTGTATGTTTGAATAGCTTCAGGCTGGGAAAGGCCTAGAGCCCATCATACAGGAAGTGGGAGACAAAGGTGCCTGTTAAGATTGGCACCAAAGCTCTGGACAGGGCTGAGAACCTGGGCAAACCCCCATGCTACTGCTTCCTATTGGCTAGCTTTTGATGCATCTTCATGGGTCGCTGCTAGGAAGCGCCTCCTCTTGCCATGCTTTATGTGGAGCATTTAGGCACCTAAACTGGTTAAATAAAGTCATTCTCAAGAGGTACCCAAGTCTTCCCCACTGACTGTCTATGAGCCTAATCACATGCAGCAAGTCAAATTAGATTTCCCTCTGGGGGTGAGCTACCTAGATTTTTAGGCATCCAGCATCTACATGTAAGCACTGGAGACCAAACTTTATCTAATTTATTTGATACTTGTTTGTTTTTATTATAATCTGGTCCTCGTTGTTGTCACTTGTACTTCTGTAACTTTCTTCAGTAGTATTCTGAGAATTAAATTCACTAGTATAGTGAAAAATGTGTCTTTCTTATGCCGGCAGTGAATTTGTTTCCTCTTGCGTATTTCATGACTTTTTTTTTCCTCAACAGGTTTATTTCATACTTGCCTTTGGTAGGCTATTTGTTCATGTGATCATTAAAGTGCTGTTGAATCTTGAAATTTTCCTCAGGTGGGACAGCATGTGTGGTGACAGGCCAGCCTTTTGACACAGCTAAGGTTAAGATGCAGACATTTCCCGGCATGTATAAAGGACTCATCGACTGTTTTGTGAAGACCTATAAACAAGTGGGATTTCGAGGCTTCTATAAGGGAACCACACCAGCACTTGTAGCCAATATAGCAGAAAACTCTGTTCTGTTCATGTGCTATGGCTTTTGCCAACAAATTGTGAGGTTTCTTGCTGGACTAGACAGGAAAACAGAGCTGAGGTTAGTAACTGAATCTCATTCCTCCAATGTATTGCACAATTAAGTCAACAGTAATTATTAATGTTACCTGATATTTATTTTTTTTAAAATGAAGTTGTTGCACTGTATACTATATTGTGGCCGTGTAAGTGCTAACTCTATCACACTACAGGCAGCTAGATAAAATGTGAATTTCATAAGAGCAGTTTGCTTGTCAGCACAGTGTCTATGAGAAATGTATCCAGAGTGTGAGGTTTGTTTGGTGTGGGTTTTTTGGCTTTTTTGTTTTGGCATTTTTGTTTGTTTTTTAATTAGACTAGCAGATGTCTGAGTTTGGTAAGCACAGTAGAGTGAGGATTTTCAGTCTTAAGTATTTCTAAATGTATCGAGTTATCATTGACTGTGGAGTGGGGGGAAGTATCTTTTTAAATTGCAGTCCTAAAACATGCATAGTTTTAGCAAATAAAGATTTGATCATGCTATGTGCTGCAGATAAGTTAGGGCCAGGGGTGTTTTGAATTCTGAACTTAATAGAAAATTAGGTTTGGAAGGGACCTCAGGAGGCCATCTAGATCAGGTGCTTGCTCAAACAGGACCATCCCCAACTATCTTATCCCAGCCAAGGTTTTGTCTGGTTGGGTCTTAAAAGCCTCCAAAGGATGGAGATTCTGCAGCCTCCCTGGGTGACCTGTGTCAGTGTTTTACTACCCTCCCTGAGGTTTTTCTTGTTGTTATTAGGAAAAAAAAAACAAACCCAAACTTCCCTTGCTGTAACTTGAGACTATTGCTCCTGTTCTGTCATCTGCCACCACTGAGAATGGTCCAGCTCCATTCTTTTTGGAACCACCCTTCAGGTACTTAGACTGCTATTAGATCCTAGACTCTTCTTCTCCAGACGTAAATAAGCCCATTTTCCTCAGTCTCTTAAGTCATGTGCCCCAGCCCACTAACCATTTTCACTGCCCTCTGTGGACTCTCCAATTTGTCTACATTGTTTCTGTAGTGGGGGAGGGTGGTGCTAAAACTGGACACAGTACTCCAGATGTGGCCTCAGTAGTGCCAAATACGGGGGAAATAATCACTTCCCTCGATCTGCTGGCAACGCTCCTTCTAGTGCATCGCAGTACGCTCTTACGAGTCTTTGTTGTGAAGACTGCTATTCAGCTTGTTGGCCACTATAACCCCCCAGGTGCAGCAGAGCTGTTACTGCTTAGCCAGTCAGTCCCCAGCCTGTACTGGTGCACGGGATTCTTCTGTCCCAGGTGCTGGACTTTGCATGTGTTCTTATTGAACTTCATATGACTTATTTTGATCCAGTCCTCCCTTCTTTGTTTTTTTGGGGGTTGTTTTTTTTTTTTTCCCCCCCCCCAGGTCTCTCTTAATCTAGCCCTACCTTCAAACATACCTACTGCTCCCCCCAGCTTGGTGTCATCTGCAGACTTGCTGATGGTTTACTTCGTCCTGTCTTTCAGATCCCAACTTTATCAGCACTCTTAAAAGAGCAGCAAATTGCCCATTTTCTTCCACATGTGCCTTGTGCTTGGATGTCTATAAAATACAGTGCATGTGAATACTTGAACTAAGGCAGAGAAGGTCTCTATTGGCAGCATACCTGAAAGCATTAACAGAAACATCCCTGTACCCTGGGTTCAGTGCCTTGGATTCTTTTACGCAAACAGCCGCTGAAACTTGCTGGGAGGTGGGAGAGGGCTCATCTACTCGAAGTGTATGTGGGTTTTTTTTGTT
>JAGPOW010003316.1:151793607-151806980 GCA_030014935.1 Caiman crocodilus | reverse complement strand
TTCTACTGGCTCGACCCCTCCACAGGGGGTTGCCCGGCCAAGCACCACCTTTATGGTTTTTGCGGGGGGGGGGGGGGGGGGCCCCCCCAGGGTCAACTCTAAGCACCATGTCATTCCGTCTGTGGAGAGCTCAAGGGGTTGTGGCTTTATGAGCTATAATCAGGCGCGTAGAATAGGACCAGTCCCGATCCCATTATGTGGGGTTAGAGGAAGGTGTGGGACCTCTGTTTTAACTGTGCATGTGTATGTATGCAGTTTTTGGAGGGGGGAAAAAAAAAAGCAGCAGAAAAACACCACAGAGTAACTCTGGCTGTCTGGTATCCAATTGGTTCATCAGCAGGGGATCTGCTATGTAGACTTGCCACCTTTTAACCTGTATAGCTGACAGTAGTAGGTTGTGACCTCTTGGGCTGATGTGTGCAGATGGGGGGGGTAAAACTTATTGGCCATGGTCTTTTGAGTTTTTTTTGTATACCCTGGGCTGTGGATGGGAATATTCTCTAGTGGGCGACTCTCTTCTGCATGCTTCTCCACCCCAGACCTAACCCATTCTATCCCATTCATCCCAATATGTTCCCAATCCAGTTGTCCATCTTGTGCCAGCCTCTCCTTGGATTCCAATAAAACTGTCTCTCTCTCTTGGCTTCTTGTCCTCCCTTGCCCTGGACTCATGCAGTCTGTCACCTCAGTTCCTTATACCAGTCTCCCTCCTCCCCAAGTTCCTCATACTAATGTCTTTACCTAGTTACTAAAGAACTGTGACTGGTTGGAGAAAGGCTTGGCCTTGTGATGTTATTTTAATGAAACTATATACAGTATTTAAGTTATGCTTTATTCACTCTGTATAGGGTGTGATTTGTTTAATGATAAGGGCCTGTTTCTTTACCTGTCTGAACTTGCATGGAGATGGGGAAATTAATTAATTAAAAACCCAGCTTTCTCCATTTTTAATTCTAGCCTTTTTTTGCCCTTCAGAGTATTATGGTTAAGGCACAAAGCTTCAAAAGCCAGTGGTATGTAAGGGAGTATTGAATGATGTGGTTAGCATCATATCTGGCTGCCTTTTGACACCTGTGTCGTCCGTGTTGTTCTGTACCCCCCCCTTTGCTTCTCAAAAGATCAGATATACCCATTTACAGGTGGGTCAGCTAGGGGCAGCATGACTCCAGAGTAAAGGTCCAAACTCCTGCAATCTGGAGCCATCTAAGAACAACTAAACTTATTTGCCACCACGCTGTAACACCACATCAGGATTGTCAGTCTCATTTGGCCCAGTGGGTGGTATGGGGCCAGCCCAAAGGGCAGATGAATGGCATGTGCCCAACTCTGTGGGCCAGATTCAGTGTACGTGGAACTCGCTTCATGGGTCTGGCTTGGGACATGTGCCACACAGCACCCACTCTGGCTGGTCCAGGACCCACATTGCTTGAGGTGCCTGCCCCAGAGCTGCTGGACTGGCTGGCCGGCCTTGCATGTGTTACATTGTCTCAGAGCAGCTGGGGCAGGTGCCCTGCATGTTCTGAACTAGCTGGTGCAGATGCAGTGTTCAGCATATGTCCCCTGAAAACTCCCAGGTGGAGCCAGTCCAGCACACACTGCAATGTATGGATCAACCCCAGGCCCAGAGCAGCACTGGGGGCCAGCTAGTGGGGCTCCGCATGCCAGATCTGGCCCAGGGGCTGTACCTTTGCCATAAATGATTCTTCTTTCACTTTTTGTTCTTCTGTTTTGCTTTAATAAAGCTTTCAGGAAACTGTTGCTTAAGCTGTATGGTAAAGGAGGATGAATGCTCAAATGCCTTCTGTAATTTGTCTTTTCAGTGATCTTCAGAATGCAGCTGCTGGCTCTTTTGCTTCTGCATTCGCCACTTTGGTTCTTTGTCCCACAGAATTAGTGAAGTGTCGACTGCAGACCATGCATGAATTGCAGCTATCTGGAAAGATAACACAAGGACACAAGTAAGAGTGTAATCTGTTGCCATCATGCATCTACTTTTGACATTCCATCCCCAATTTTAACAGGCATGTTGGCTAGTACTGGCTGCACAAAAGGTAGATTACTTTCTATAGAAGTGTAGTCCTGTAGACTCATAACTTCATTACCAAGGGTCTGGCCTTGCTCCCCTTCAAGGTGAATGGTAAACTTGTGTGACTGACCTGAGCTAGCAACACAACACTTGTGTAGCCTGTTTAGCTATGTTGTGTTGGCTTTATTCCCTTACATAAAAAGTAGTAAGGATGGAGTGTTGTTGTGACTACGGTGGTCCTGGAAATGTTGAGGAAATTTTTGCATGGTGTTTGTTTGTTTGTTTGCTTTTATTGAGCCAACTATATAGTGGGGAGACCTATTGTACAACCTTTTAGGATAACTACACAGTTGGTCCAATAAAGGATATAGTAAAACAGAAGTACTAGTGAAGGTATTTACAAACAGTCTTTAGCTTTCTACCTGTTTAAAATGGTAAGTATCACTTTTTTTTTTTTCCCCCCCAATCTCTCCTATTAGTACAGTTTGGTCTGTAGTAAAAGGTGTTCTTCAAAAGGATGGTCCCCTTGGGTTTTACCGTGGTCTGTCCAGCACTTTACTTCGGGAACTCCCAGGCTATTTTGTCTTCTTTGGAGGATATGAGCTGAGTCGGACATTTTTTGCATCGGGGAGATCAAAAAATGAACTAGGTATGTTCCAGCTCACAGGTTGGTGAAAAGGTTGTCATTCTCCAATGGATTTAGCATATTACAATTTATATTTTTAATATAAAATTATCTTCTGAGGTATTTAATGCACATTTTGGATGTTCAAGTAATATATAAATAAGCTATGTTATGAGAACATTGTTAAGGTTGAAAGTTAATGCACATATATACAAGAAAATGTCAGAACTTCATTTTCTTGTCCCTTGCTAAGGATTTAGCAACAGTAGTTTGCTTTGCCATGATGCAGAGCTTGAGTTTTAATCACCTGATCTCTGGTCTCTGCTGTGCACAGTTATTTTATTAAAGAAAAAAAAAAATAATAATCCCAGAAGCAAATTTTTACTTATGCTATAAAGAGTGATTTCCCCTAACAACAAAATCTTGCTCCATATGTGTGTCTTTGCCATTATACATTGAATTGGAACTGCTGGCTTGAACGTTTATGGCTGTGTTAGCTATATTGGCTCCGATTTGGCTTGCATTTTTTGTCTTGGATATACCATTGACAGAACTGACATTTCTGTGTACCTGTATATCTCTGTATATACAGACAAATATCTATTGGCAGAACCAGACTTCTGTATTTTAGGTTGAGGCTTTTGGCAGCTTCACTTAGAATTAAGGAATTAAATTTAGAAATACAGTGTTAGGAAAGCATGCATATACACCTTCAATGCCAGATTTCTAGCTAAATAGTTCATGAAATAAGTACATCTCCAAATGTGTAGATGCTGGAAATTTCAGAATTAAACAACTCACAATAGTTAGTTCTCTACATCTAAAATACAGATCAAAACTATTGGCAAGAAGCTGCTTTTTTTTTTTTTTTTTTTTTTTTTTTTTTTGTGATGCACAACATTATGTATTCCTGCTGTTCACATACCTGCAAAACAGCTTGCTTCCTCTTTTTTTTTTTTTAGGTCCTATTCCTTTAATGATAAGCGGTGGCTTTGGAGGCATCTGCTTATGGATTGCTGTGTACCCTATAGACTGTGTCAAATCTAGAATTCAGGTTCTTTCCATGGCTGGAAAACAAGCAGGTTTCATGGGAACGTTTTCAAATGTTTTGAGAAACGAAGGTAAGCCTGTGAAACTGAATCTGCAGAATTACAGGTCAAAACCACTTTCAGTGGAGTACAATAGATACAGGAGTAATCTTTGTTATCTGCGTGGTTTGCAACTTGCTCAGTTCAGTGGATTGCTAAACTAAGAACAAGTAGCTCAGCTCCTTTTATTTCAAAAGGCACAGCTCATCAACTCTGGCACAGCTGATCAAAGAAGTAGCACCCTTTGAAATTAAAAGCCACTGCCAGTGGCTAAAATGCCACAGCTCTTTGCTGAAGCTCTATATTTCCTTTATCCTCTTAAAATGAGGGGTATAACTTGATCCTGTAGAGTATCCAGGTTCTATTGCACTGCAGCAGATACATTTTATAAGGGGATTTAAACTCTGCCTTTCCCTTGGACTGCCCAGTCCTGGGAAATGCAAGGACTTGCCCATCTCTGTAAAGACAGTTAAGGGAGAACATTGGGCAAAAGTGGTGCTAGTAAAGGAGAGCCTAAATTTTGATTTCTCCTGCCTCCTAGTCTTGCCTCTTTGTTCTGAAGGCAGTCTTTTTAGTCCATCCATTTTTGAAATGGTGAGAGAATAACACATTTTACTGTCTTAGAACTATAACTTGTAAAGTTTTAATTTAGAAACAGGTGATACTTTTCCTTCTGAAGCTTTAAATAAGACCCATTTTTAAAGCTTCTAACATAAGACTCAAGCTCCTAAGAAATGAGTAGGCTGTTAAATTGCCTTATTGATCAGTTGCTGAAGTTGTCATTTAGAAAGAGGTTTGACAAATCCAAGAAGCCGAATGTGGGCAGAAAGGAGCTCTTCCCCCAACTGCTAACACACATCTAGCATCCAGTAACTACCTTGGCTGTTAACACTAACAGTCTCACCTCCCCTGTGAAAATCCCACTTTATAGCTAGGGATCTACCTCATTTTCAGTGACTGCCCCTTGATTTTTTGCAGTCCAAGCACAGCACCAGCTGCCATTTTTGCATACCTCTGGCTGAGTGGCCCCAGATTCTCACCCCTTCCCATAGATTAACAGATGATTGTGTCCAATCTCTGGGGAGGGGCAGGACTCCTAGGCCCCCTTGGCCAATCAAAAGGTGTGGAGAGGGCCCATTGCACTCTCTCTACTGCAAATATTTCACACACACCCACCAGGCACTCCAGCAAAATTTGTTGCCCCTTGTCCCATCCTTAGTGGTATTGGACAAGGGATGCTGTCATCTCCCCTCTTCCTGCCCAGCTAGATTTTGCTCATGTGATTGGGGATAGAGGGGAAGATGGGTCTGGCTGAGAAGGGAACCTCAACTTCCCTGCTTATGGAAGAGGTACCTTGAGACTTCCAGGAGTGCCTCTCTCTAAGCAGGAAAAATGAGCAAGTGCTTCATGGTCTTGAGGGGCTTCAAGACCCCAGAACACCAACCCAAGACGGATTGAGAGTACAAGCAGCTCGGGCTACCTGAACTCTTTCACCACAGAACTAATATACATCTGCTGTAATAAAACAGAGTCTATTTAATGCCTTTTGTCATGCCACTGATTTTGTTCCTTTTGTCACACTGAATAGTAGCAACATCTGTTTGCTCATGATTGTTATGGTGGCACAAACAAGGTGTTGGGCAATGTCTGTTTCCACCCTTAAATTTCTGGCCTCAAATATTGTCAGCTAGTTTGGTTTGCCTCCTGTTCATGCTAAATGGGACCAATAAGTGAGGTTGCTCTTTCCCTGTGGAAGGTAAAGTTGTGCAAGATATTCTGAATCAGTACTTTTAAAAGTTGAACATCCAGATCATTAATTGGTTCATACTTTTGTTTCCCAGGAGTACTTGCTTTGTATTCTGGACTAAAGCCTACTATGCTTCGTGCATTCCCAGCCAATGGCGCATTATTTCTTGCCTATGAGTACAGCCGGAAGATAATGATGAAACAGATTGATGCCTACTGAAGCCTTCCAGCAGACCTAGCTTCACTTTCTTCAAGAGAACTATATTGGTCACCTTGGGGCTTGACTGTGCACACAGCAAATTGGGTGACTGTTTTTAAGAAACCTGCTTTTTATTGAACATTTTAAACAAAAAAAAAGTAAATTTGATTTTTCTAGACAGTAGGTACTTTTAAGTCTGATCCACAGGGCTGGGTAGAAGAGAAATTTGAAGGCTGGAGATATTTGCACACTTGTTCTACCAGTTAATGCTGCTCAAAAGACTTTAAGAAGCATACTGCCCTTGATGACCTTTGTACTCAGCATAAGATGCTACAGTTGTGTTTCCAGTTGAACCTACTGTTCCCATTTTTAAATCTGATTCTCTAGTGGTAGAGCAGAAAGTTAGTCAGGATTTCCTTTTTTCCAGTATTGGTAAAGTAGTGTTTACCAATGCCCTGTAATTTTGAGAAAATAGTAGTATTCCTCACACTCACACTGAGGCTGAAGGTACTAGCATTGTACATTTAAGTCCTAAACCTATTTATGGACTCTCAGCAACAATAGGCTAGTGTAATATTAAATGCACAAAGGAAGAAATATACATCAGTTTCCTGAAGAACTGAACCTTTAAGGAATGTGTGCTTGTTTTTCACTACTGTATGATACTAACATATTGCTGTGTAATTCTATGGATGGCAGTAATGTTAAGAGACCAAAATCAGGGCATGGTGCTTCCTGCTGTGACTTAATTCTGGAGTAGCACCTTCCACATTGATACAAAAACAGGAATCAAATTAAGTATAAGGAGGCGTGGACAAGCAGGACACATGCCTTAGGAGCTGGCTAAAGGGAGGGGTATTAAAGGACAGGGAGGAGATATTTTACTCTGCCAGCTTACACTGGCACAAGACATTTTGGGAATCAGTTTTTTGTAGAACATCAGTGGAACTTACTGCTGCCAAGGTGGAGAATTGACCCCAAATATTTCACTGCTGAAATCAGCATTTTTTTTGCCCTCTCAACTTGGGCTTTAGCAGCAAAAACCATGGTTCCTTTCCAGCAGCAGTGAACTCCACTAATAATTCTCTAGAACAGAGTTCCCAGAATTCCCTGCATTCCATGATACTGCTTACCTTGCAGGGTTTATAGGTCCCTGAACATTGCCTGGAAGGAGAAAGGGAATGGTAAGAGGCAAGCCTGGATGTACTTTTCTTACACTACATGTCTGAATTCACTGCCTCACTACCTCTCAAAAGAAAAAAAAAACATTTCCTTTTGTTGAGTGTTCTTTAGCTACCATTAGAGAGCAACAGCTCATCTGAAAGATGCCAATAGCTTCCTTACAATAGAGAAGGGCTATCTGAACAGGCATTTTAGCCTGGTACCAGATTGGGTTACATTTATTTCAGCCTGAAACTATGAGCTTCTTGTTAAAGAGTAAAGCAAATTACTAGCTGGGTCAGACACTACAAATTAACTTACTAGATTAGGTCAGAGGTATCAAACTCATCTGGCTCCACAGGCCAGGTGGGTAGTGTGGGGGTAATCTATGGGCTGGTTCTGACTTATGGACCCCCCCATTCTCTTCCCCAGCATATCTGATTCAGCACTAGTTTATCCTTTTGCCATAAATGATTCTTTCACTTTTTGAATAAGGTACAGCCTCTGGGCCAGATCTGGCATGTGGAGCCCTGCTAGCTGGCCCCCAGTGCTGTTCTGGGCCTGATCCATATATTGCACAGTGTGTGCTGGACTGGCTCCACATGGGAGTTTTCAGGGGACATATGCTGAACACTATATCTGCAACAGCTAGTTCAGAACATGCAGGGCACCTGCTCTGAGACAAATGTAACACATGCAAGGCCAGCCAGTCCAGCAGCTCTGGGGCAGGTACCACATGCCTAGCCAAGGGTTGCTGTTGTAGCAGCAGCATTTTGCTGGTATTTTCTAGCTGAAGGTCATTAGCTTCCTTGCTGTATTTTTCTCAGCAGTATGTAAACCTGAAAAAATTGGTATTACAGGGCTTTTTTGGAGTTTTTTTTTTTTTTTTTTTTAAAAACAATATGCTAGTGTCTTAAATTTCTACAGACCAAGTAGCTACAGGAAGATCAGACAGAGAAGAGGAAGCAATCTCTTCTGTAAGGAATTAAATTTCCTGTAAGCTCAGATATCTGGCACTGTATGCAGCCAGACTGCATAACCCAGAAGTGAGAAAAATATTTAAAAAGAGAACAAGCAGTAGTAGCAGCAGCCACCTCCTTTATAGGAACACTAAACTAATCTAAAGGATTATCTTTGTTAATGCTAGTTCTGGCTTTAGCTAGTCTTTAGAGACAGCAGAAGGATTCCATAAAGACAGGATTCCTGGTAGGAATAAAACACCTTAAAATGTGAGTTAGTTTTGGTTTGCTTTGTGACTTACCCTTTAGTCAGGTTTATTTTTTAAAGATCTGTGCAGGCACAGGAAGGTGACCTAGCTCCTGTAGGCTTGAACAACCTTATATTCCAGTGGTAGGCAAAGTGTGGCCTGCCAAGAAATTCCATCCAGCTTGCAGGGCCTATCTGCAAGCCCTAGCCCTTGCTGCCCCTCTGCAAGCTGGCACCTCTGCATAGGAGGTAGAGTTCTGGTTGCCAGGCACCTGCCCCCTGACCCATGCTACCCCAAGCTAACAGGAACTAGAGACAAGAAGCCAATGATAGGCACCAGCCTTTTGGAAGATCAAAAGCTGCGCCACATACCTGTTCAGCCCACTTCAACTTGCATTTAGGACCCTTGCCTGCAAGCTGGGAACATACCAGAGTAAGACTATTTTGAGCTATAATGCAAATCACCTTTAGATACACTATGCAAGTGGAGTCAGAAGAGACTCATTTTAAAAAGTCAAAATAAAGTTAGAGTAGGTGTTCAGTTGTTTAGTACAAGACATTTCTCTCCCCCCATTTCAAACTCCCTCTTCTCAAAAGGAGTACTTCCAGGGCAAGGGGGAGGGAGTCCCCATGCAAAGATGGTTCAGCTTGTGAAAGAAAGTGCACCAAAACCTATTGCAGATATTGTACAAGGGTCTCAAAGAATGTAATTTTGGTATGGGGGGGCAGGGGGAGAGAAGAGAGAGATTAAGGTGGTAAATGGCAAGAGTGACACCTGTTTAGTAATTAAAGATTAAAATGCTGCTGCAAAAATAGGATAAAAATACTTCTAAATGAAAATCTAAAGTTAGCTACTGGAAGGATAAGTAAAAATTATTGCAATAACTTAAGAGATCAATTTAAGGAGAGACAAAGTAGACTCAAGGAAAAAAAGCTGGGAAAAAAAACAAACACCACCACAAAAACAACACCTAACCCCCTAAAAAGATAGTCAGCCAAACACACTAGTAATTTGTACAAATACTGTAGCTTCTTAAAGTTGTGTGCTCCAGTCCATGGGTGTTTAGTACATGCAGGCTTTCACATTTTACTGAAAGCTCATTTGAATTTCTGTAGATACTTAAAGTGTTTTATGAAGTCAGTAGAATCTCTGAACACAAGTTACACAAAAAAGCTTAAGAATTAAGTGACCAAGTATACAAAAAACTATAGTAGGAGACTTACTATTTTCCTATTATTTCAAGGAGGTATAGTTCATGGAGTAGCCAGGCTCTCTTAAGAGTTAAAAAGATTAAAAAAAAAAATCCATATAACATGCACAGAAACCCCAAACAAACATGCATTAAGAGTGCTTGCAGTTTAAGATTGTGTGATTAGTTTAACCAACCCAAGAACCCAAATTTTAGCAAGGCAGTTGATTCCTTTTACTACTGACAAAAGGTTCCTTTTAGTGGCTATTACACTTTAAGTTGTAAAATATGGACTCCTGTAATAGGGAAGCTTCCCTATTATGAGGGGAGTGCAGCATGGTAAGTATTAAAACAAAACATTTAAAAGCTACACACAACCACCTTCTATACTATGCCTTTGAGTTTTGACTCTAGTACTAGTTAGATGCAGCAGCTTATAGATTTTGGGTGTACTCTACACAGCTGCTTTGGGGGGAGGGGGGAGTGACTTTTTTTTTTTTTTTTGAGGGGATGGAAGTCTCAGAAGCATCTTGTCCACTGGGTAGCTGTATAGTATATAGAGAGGTCCAAGACAATAGCTTACACAGGTTTACAAACATACTTTTTGAACATGGAAAAAATTACAGGGCAGAAGTTCATTGCTGCAAGATCTGGGAAGAAAAAGGAGCATGAGTAAGGTTATGTATAAAACTCTTACTCCTATGGGAGCTAGGATCAGCAGAAGAACAAAAATTAAAGTTCTTACCTACTCTGGTTCTGAGAACCACTTTCCTGGCAGACTTGTTGACAAGTGATGAATGCCTTATAAAATTAAGAGTTTACACTAGAATTATCCCATTGTAAGAATAAATGTCTTCCAAAATCAAGACCTCCACTTCTGTAAATTGACCTCCCTTTTCAAGCGAAGAGACTAAGCTTCCTACCTCAGATTCTCTCATTTATACTCTACCTCTTAAGTCATGTCTCATCTTCCTGCCCTCCCCCTGCAAAAATTGGCTAGCACCATGAATGAAAAGGACCTGGGGTGTAATAGACCACAGTATGAGTGAGCCAGTAAGGCAAATACTCTGCCATGCATCAAATTGATGCATTTCCATCAAAAGCCAAGGAGGAGATTATTCTGCTCAACTCATTGGTGAGTGCAGCTGGAGTACTGCATCCAGTTCTGGGCACTACACTTCAACAAGGACATGGACAAGCTTGAGAGAGAGTCCAAAGGATAGCCACCCACACAACAACAGGAGTCTTACATAAGCCATACAAGGAAAAGGCTGAAGGATCTGGGACTCCTCAGCCTAAAGAAAGAGCGAGAGGGGACTTGGTAGTAGCTTACCACTACAGTTGGTGAGTATATCAAGGGCTCAGTGAGCAATTGTTCACCAGGGCACTTGAGGGGGAAAGTTAGGAATAATGGCCACAGAAGACCTATTCAGGTTCAACATTAGGAAAGACTTCAGTTGGGGTGTTCAGACTGTACCACCTCTGGAGGGAACTTATTCCACAATCACCTACTCTGGAAATCCTCAAGGAGGAGACTAGATAGATGCCCCTATCAAGGTGACTAACCCCCAGTTATCTTTCCTGCTTGGTGCAGGGGGCTGGACCTGATGATCTTTGGAGGTCCCTTCCTGCCTTATAAATCCATGAATTTCTTTACTGAATTTTCTACTTTCTTTCCTCTAGTACTCAAGCATGGGTAGCCCATGTTAAGTTTGCCCAGTTATGCCCCCCCAGAACTACACCAGCAACTGCCTAGGGAGACACAGTACCAAGTGCCAGTAGCACTGCAAGAGGATCAGAATGGTGACAGTCCTATTCCTACCTATTTGTAAGACATGGGGCCAACATATATGCAGGTTGGGTTCTCTCCCTTTCTCCAAGCAAGGTTTTAAAAAGGGAGATCCACTGGCCACAGGATAAATATGGATCCATACAAAGTAGTGTTTAAATATTGGGGAAACCCCCCCCCCCCAAACTATAGGGACTGTGAAAAGTAAGCAGCTATAAAAGATCTATACAAAGAAGTTCTTGTTTCAAGGTTTATTTGAGAGGTCTCAATATACAAAATGTACCAAGATATATAGTCTCAGAAGATGCCACCTTATTGGAAGAGACTAAACATGATTGAAGGAAACAAAGAACTTAAGCAAGTGCCAACATCTTCCCACTATGGTTCAACAAAGTTCAACTCTACAGCAAAGTCCTCTCTGTAGATCTTCCACACTTTGGCCTTGTGAGGGTTATCCAACTCATTTCTAGGAAGGTAAAGCCTGGAAGACAGAATTTAAAGAGAGTGAACTCTTCAGTGATCTTCTCTCATCCATATTGCATTCAGAAAACAGGCTTAAAAAAAAGTTATCAGCCCTGTTTCTGCAAGAACACTCAAAAGTGGTATTTAAAATCCAGCCCTTAACTGTAACAGCTTTAAAAACCACAAAAAAAACCCACTCCCTCCCTCTTCAGGACTAGTGAAGCAGGGATGTTCAGACATGGTATTACAAAGTACAAATAGTGATGCTTGCAACAGCCCAGACAAGATTATAAAATCCATGCAGAACACCAGGATGAAAGCAGTCTTACAGGCAAGAGGCATGTTCTACTTACCTAGACCAGAGTCCTAACAGGACTATACCAATTTTCTACTGCTACACTTCTATTGCTAAACAGCTGCAGCAGTGAAGGAGGCAGCAGCAAAAAAAAAAAAAAAAAAAAAAAAAAAAAAGTTCCCCCACTATAAGCATGAGGCAGTACCATTATTGAAATATTTGTGCTGCATCTACTTTTACAAAATGGTCCCTCATGCACCAAGAGACAATAGCATGCACTTCACCATCATAGCTTTGTACCTGTTATTTTCTATAAAGGAAGTGTTAAACCAGAAGAAGAATGGGCAGTCATCATAGCCTTTTGGAAGATCCTAGAAGAAACCAGATTAGATTTAGGATATTTTTCTTGCAGAGTTTTAATCTTAAGAAGTTATTACCTGGACAGTTTCCACTTCTTCAAAGCATGGGGTAGCATAGTTTAGGATCACTCCAACCAGAAAGTTGGGGACTGCTGCTCATGGAACATAATCACAGCAGTTCACTAGAAGGGTTGTATCTGAAGTAATTTTTGGGAAAGGACTAAAAGTCAGTAAATCACCAGACTGTCAGTCCCAGCACTGGGACCACACCCAAGTCTCAAGCTGCCTCTGGCCACTGACAAGATCTGGCAGCAGGGGCAGCACCCTCTTTAGTCCTCAGCTCCCTATGCCTCTCTCTGCCCCCAGCAGAGACCTAGCTTTCTGGAGCTACTAACAAAAGCAGTGCTTACTAGGGTTTTCCCAGCCTGCATACTGTGCAACTACTCAGAACATATCCCAATTTAACATGGCATAGTAGTACTTAGCATGCATTTTATTCAGCTCATATTAAGTGCCCCATTCAACATAGCTCCTGTTTCACTGACCAAGGGATATGATGCAATCCAAGAGTTACTTGCAGCATTTCTAGTAGTCAAAGTGGAGACAAGACTACAAAGTTCCTTTAAGTATGTATACTCCATTACTTGGGTATGTTATTGAACAATCCACCTTCAGAGAAGTAGTAGTAATGCGCTCTGGTTTCGATTCAGTAGTTATTGCAGTTGCAGAAAAGCAACCCCAGCTCTGCTTATTTCACTGGTGACTTCTTCAGTATCCTGCATTATTTGCTAGAATGTGCACATCTAAAAAGGTCTATAGCAGTCTGACCATTTAGAAGATTAATACAGGGGTTGCTTTTACTTACAGAACAGGATTCAAATCGAATTTTTACGTCACCACTTATGACAGGGCAGCCTTCCAAACCAATTGCTACAAAGTCTCTTTCAGCATCAAAAAATAACTGAAACAAAGACAGAAGTAAATCAAGGTATACTTTTCAACTACCAGAACTAGAAGTGCATACAATGCATCAGTTGCACATTCAACTAGGTTACAGCTCATGACAATACCCACTTATTTGAAGTGACAGCCTGACGAACAAGGCAAATAAAAAGGGCAAGAGAGAATTATTGTTTTGACATTCCTAGTCTGGTTAGGAAATTAGTCTGGTTTAGAGGAAAAAAAATTAAGTAGCCCACTAGGTGAATTTATTGGTGGGGGGGGGGG
>JAGPOW010003316.1:151778002-151793507 GCA_030014935.1 Caiman crocodilus | reverse complement strand
TCGTTTTCTGCGTTGGCTGTGTTCACGCTCCTCCCTTTCGTCCGCCCAAAACTACCAGCCCCCCGCCCCGCGGTCGTGGGGTGGGGGGGGGGGGGCGGCCCCACGCCCGCCGGACTCTAGTCCCCTACATCCAGCCTTAAGGGCAAAATTTTTCCTGAATATCCTAATGCCTCTTAAAGTAGTTGTTTTATCCCCCAGGTCCCCCCCCCCCCAAAAAAAGAAGATTTGGTTTCTTACTTCAAAACAGAGTGGGAAATAAAACATGCAATCTAGTAAGATATATTTGGTCCAGGTTATTACCCTGCAGTTTTCTTGAATGGTGCATGCACACTGGAATACCACTTGCTTTTTCAGTATTATCTGAACTTTGAGGTCACTTCCGTTGCCTCTTCCAACTCCTAGAAGGAAGAACAATGCTAGACTTTAGATACCTAGTCGTTCTTCTCCATACACATTTGTTTTAGGAGTTAAGCAGAACTTCTGGAGGCTAGAAAAGAAATAGGATTTACTCCATCAAATGTCTTGCTTAGTAGTTCCAAGATATGCTGCAGGTCTTGAGTGTGCATGTTCATTTAATGACAGTTAGAATCTGATCCCAAATGTGCCATTACTTGCCTGGGCTGCATTTCCATGTTCACAAGGCACCTGGCAGTCAGCTTCTTGCTGGGAAAGGGAACCTGGACTGGGACCCACAGGGTGCATCTTCATAAGTCCTTACGGACACTTTTGTTACTGTACCATCATTTAGTACTTTTGGAAGCACGAAGGATGGTACCAAAAAAAAAAAAAAAAAAAAAAAAAAAAAAATATGCACAGCACAGTATGGGCTATTATTAGCTGCTACATGTCTGTAACATGCTATAATGAGGCAATGCATTGGTACAGCAATATAGCTGCAGCATCACTGTTGTGATCAATGACACTACGCTACAGTAGTGTTGCTACAACAAATATAGCATCATGCATCTTAGTACAATCAGCTTACTGTTAGTTCCAGCCTGGGACTGTACTGGAGCTGGCTGAAGATTCTAGTGTGGTCCCAGGACTGGGGGAAGCTGTCAACCAAGCCAAGCCCTGCCATGCAACTGGGTACATTCAAAGTTTAAAGACAGATTCATAGATGTTAGGGTTGGAAGAGAAAAAAAACTCAGTAGGTCATAAAGTCTGACCCCCTGCTCTAGGCAGGGAAGCGAGCTGACAACTCCTGCTAGGTACTGGTCTAGTCTCCTCTTGAAGACCCCCAAGGTGGGGGAGAGCACCACCTCCCCTCAGAAGTCCATTCCTGAAAAAGTTCTTCCTAATATCCAACCTAAATTGACCGAGAGCAGATTTGTGGCCATTGTTCCAGGAGATGCCTTAGTAAATAAAGCATCTCTGATTCCTTGCTGCCCTCCCCTGATGAATTTATAGGCAGCCACAAGATCACCTCACAAGAGAAGGCTGAAGAGATCTAGGTTCTTCAGTCTCTGCTCACAGGGCTTTGCCTGCAGGCCTCTGATCATACAAGCAGCCTCCTCTGAACCCTTAAGATTCTCTACATCCCTCTTGAAGTGCAGCACCCTACAATGGATGCAGTACTCCAACTGCAGCCTGACTCGTGCCACAGATGGGAAGCAGTACCTCCCTGGACCTGTTTGTTATGCACCTGCTAATGCATGAAGTGTGGTTAGTCTCGATCAGTCACATTGACAACTCATGCTCATCTTGGAGTCAATTAGGACTCCAAGATCCCTTTCTGCTGCTGAGGTCCTCCCCCAGCCTGTAAGCATGTTAGTGATTTTTTTTGCCCAGGTGCAGCAATTTGCATTCATCTCTGTTAAACTGCATCCTATTTCATTCTGCTCATTTTTTTTTAACCTGTCCAGATTCACCTGGATCCATTCCCTACCCTCTGGGGTGTTAACCCTGCCCCATAATTTGGTATCATCTGCAAACTTGGACAGGATGCTCTCCACGCTTATTCAAGTCACTGATAAAGACGGTGAATAGCACCAATCCAAGGACCAAGCCTCTCAGGACTCTACTTCCCACATCTTTCCAGGTCAGTATCAAACCATCCACCACCACTCTGGGTGTGACCCTTAAAGCTATTTTGCCACCCACCTGACCATGTAATCATCTACATGGCAGCCTGTCACTTCAGTATGGCATCTCATTCAGTTCTCATAAATAAAGACCTTCTTAAAATGTAGATAGAGGACATCTACCTTGATTCCTGTCTAAGCATTGTGACCTGGTCATAAAAAAAAGCAGCAAGTTAGGTCAGGCAGAATCTACCTGCTACGATTTCTTTTCAGCATTTCTCCTGGGCTCCCACAAATGTCATCTTGAAATTATTTTTTCTAGAGTTTTCCCAAGAAGAGAGGCAAGATGACCTGGCCTATAGTTTCCTGGTTCCTCCCTCCTCTTCTTGAAAATAGGGACTACATTGACCCTTTTCCAGTCCTCTGGGACCTGACCAGAGCAGCAGGAGTGCTTGAACAGCTGTGCCAGCAGCTCTGCTATGACACTGGCCAATTCCTTTGGCACCCTTGGTGGAAGTTCATCTGGGCCCACTGATTTGAATACATATCCCCCCCCCCCTTCATTAAGACGGCATTAACAGTTGGTGGGCTGGTGTCCCTCTTATGTTCACCTACAGTCCAACTGGGGGATGTGTCTTGGTCCGTGTCTAGGAATACAGATGCAGAGAACTCACTGAAGAGCTCAACTTTGTTCCCACCCTTCACCAATTGCCCCAGTTTGTCTTGTAGGGGCCTTATGCTACCCTGCACCTTTCTCTTCAATGTCTGGGAATCTGCTATAGACCAGTGTAGGAGGAAGTGGTGAATGAGGCTTTCTTCAAAAATAGCTAGCAGAAGTTTCCCTGATCACAGGCTCCCAGTTCTCATGGTGGACTTCATTCACCCTGGTATCTGCTGGGGTGGGAGGCAATACAGCAGTGCACAGGCAATCCAAGAAGTCTTTGCAGAGTGTTGGGAACAATTTCCTAGTGCAAGTGCTAGAACAGTCAACAGGGGACCATGCTTGGCTTAGAGCAGGGAACTTTTTTTCAGTGAGCTTTTTTTTTTTTTTTTTTTTAAATTAAAAGTCACAAAAAGGAAGCTTGTAGGTGAAAATTTGGACAAACTAGAGAGGAGCATAAGAACATTGCTCAGGCATGCAGGGATGAAGTCAGGGAAGCTAAAGTGCAATTGGAGTTACAGCTAGCAAGGGATGTGAAGGGTAGAAACCCTTGTTGCAGGTATGATAGAAAGGAGCTGGGGGGGGGGGAAAAGAGGAAAAAAACCCAAAAAACAAACAAACAAACCACACACAAAAAAGGTGTGGGTCCCTTACTGAATGGGGGAAGCAACCTTGTGACAGAGGATGCGCAAGTAGTCAATGCCTTTTTCCCCACCCCACCCCTCTGTCTTCACAGGCAAGGTCAGCTCCCAGACTGCTGTACCAGGTAGCACAATTTGGGGAGCTGAGCAGCCAACAGTGGTGATAGAACAGGTTAGGAACTATTTAGAAAGAGCTGGACATATACAAGTCCATGGGGCCAGATGGGATGCACCTGAGGGTGCTGAGCAAGTTGGCCAGTGAGACTTCAAGAGATGGCCTGTGGCTCTGAAAACTCATGGCGATCAGGAGAGGTCCTGGATGACTGGAGAAAGGGTGAACAGTGCCCATATTTAAGAAAGAGAAGAAAAAGGGAGAGGATCCAGGGAACTATAGACTAGGTCAGCCTCATCTCAGTCCCTGGGGGAAAAAAGGTCATGCAGCAGATGCTCAAGGAATCTGAGAGAACTTGGAGAAGGCAGTTAGGAACAGTCAGCATAGATTCACCAAGGGCAAGTCATGCCTGACCAACTTGACTGCCTTGTGATAAGATGACTGGCTCTGTGGATGCAGTGTACCTTGATTTTAGCAAGGCTTTTTGATATGGCCTTCAGCAAAGGAAGTATGGGCTGGATGAATGGACTGTAAAGTGGATAAAAAACTGGCTGGGGCATTGGGCTCAGAGGGCAGTGACCAACTGCTCAATGTCTAGTTAACAGTTGGTATCAAATGGAGTGCCCCAGGTGTCAGTCCTGGGGCCAGTTTTGTTCCATGTCTTCATCAATGACCAGGAAGATGGCTTAAAGTGCACCCTCAGCACGTCTGCAGATGACACCAAGCTAAGAGAAGTAGTAGATCTGCTGGAAGGTAGAACTAGGATTCAGAGTGGCCTAGACAAGTTGAAGGACTGAGACAAAAGGAATCTCATGGAGGTTCAACAAGGACACGTACAAAGTCCTGCATTTAGGATGGAACAATCCTATGCACTAGTACCAGTCAGGGTCCGACTGGCTGGGTAGCAGCTCTGCAGAAAGAGGACCTGGGGATTACAGTAGACAATAAGTTAAGTGAGCCAACAGTATGCCCTTGTTCTCAAGAAGCTGAGTGGCATACTTGGCTGCACAGGAGGAATGTTGCCATTAGGTCAAGGGAAGCAATTAGTCCCAAATTCAGCACTAGTGAGGCCACATCTGGAATACTGCATTCAGTTTTGGGTTCCCCACTACAAAAAAAAAAAAGGAGGATGTGGATAGATTGTCACCCTCCAATGGACTAAGAAAAAAGAAATGGGTCTTAACTACCCAATGGTAGGTTTTGAAAGAGGATAGAGATGGACTGTTCTCAACGATGGCAAGTGAGACCATTACTGCTTGTCATCAAGTTCTAGCAAGTTTAGGAAAAAAAAATTTCTTGCTAGGATGGTAGTAAAATACTGGAACAGGTTACAG
This sequence comes from Caiman crocodilus, assembly GCA_030014935.1. Lineage (NCBI taxonomy): Eukaryota > Metazoa > Chordata > Crocodylia > Alligatoridae > Caiman > Caiman crocodilus. The sequence goes on along the minus strand of JAGPOW010003316.1, from coordinate 151,788,735 downwards.
AGTGGTGGAACTTCCATCCTTGGTGGTTCTAGACCTGGCTAGACAAAACCTTGCCTGGGATGACCTAGCTGGGGATAGTCCTGCCTTGGGCAGGGAGTTGGACTGGATGACCTCCTGCAGTCCCTTTGACTTGATTCCATCTATAACTACTCTCTGGGTCTGACCTTGGAGCAGTTACTGAGCCAGACTGTAAAGTAGTCAAAGCTCCATTTTCCCAATTTTACCACAAGGACATTGTGGGAGATTAAGTCAACATGGCAGAAAGTGACCAGTGGCACCTCTCAGGATTCAGTACACAGACTAATGTTTTTCAATATGTTCAATGATTTGTATTTGAGTGTTAAAAAGCAGACTGGCAAAGTTTGCAGACAACACCAAAATTATGGGGGAGGGCGGTCAAGCTTGAGGACAGGCTAGGGATACAGGGTGACCTGGACAGGCTGGCAAGGTGGGCAGATCAAAAGCTTAATCTTAAACATTAATTAGAAGTTTAAAGTGCTCTACCTAGGGAGGAATAATCCATAATACTTACAGGCTTGGTGGCACTACACTTGCCAACACCACACCTGGAAGACTTGGAAGTGGTGATGGACCACACAATGAATATAAAAGCAACCAATGCAATATTGTAGCTGGCAAAGCAAACAAAGTGCTGGCATGCATCTCAAGCAAGATGAAGCATGTCATCCCCCTGCTCTACTCCACTTTGTTGAGACTGCAGCTGGAATACTGCATGCAGTTCTGGGCACTGCACTTCAGGAAGTTTGTGGAGAAGCTTGAGAGAGTCTCCAAAAGGAAGGCCACATGATTAGGTATCTGGAGAGCAGGTCATACAAGGAGAGACTGAAAGGACATGGGACTGTTCAGCCTGGAGAAGAGAACAACTTAAAAGGGGACTTGGTGGCAGCCTATGAATTTATAAAAATGGGGGCATACATCAGGGCCTGGGGAGCATCTCTTCACCAGGAGCATACTATACCTTGGTAAGCATCTGTTCAAAGTTCATAGGATTGTAGAGTTAGAAGGGACCACAATGGATCATGTCTGACCCCCTGCCCCTGGCAGGAAAAAAAGGAGGGCTGAGGTCAGATGACCCCAGCCAGATGACTGTCTAACCTTCTCTTGAAGACAACCTCCAAACTAGGTGATAGCACCACCTCTTTTGGAAGCCCATTCCAGATCCTGGCCACTCACTGTGAAAAATTTCTTCCCAATATCTAACCTAAATCCACTCTCAACTAGTTTACACACATTATTCCTAGTCACTCCCTGAAGCGCCCTAGTAAATAGCTCTTCCCTGTTGACCTCTCCTAATAAGTTTATAGGTGGTCACAAGATCTCCCCTCACCCATCTCTTGCGACAGCTGAAGAGATTCAGCTCTCTCAACCTCCCTCCATAGGAGCTATCACGAAGGCCACTAATCATGCAAGTGGCCTGCTCTAGACCCTCTCAAGATTCCCCGCATCCTTCTTGAAGTGCAATGCCCAAAACTGGACACAGTACTCCAACTGCAGCCTGACCAGTGCCACAGACAGGAAGCATCACCTCCTTTGATCCATTAGTCATGCACCTGCTAATGCACAACAAGGTGCCTCATTACACTGCCGGCTCATGTTCAACTTGAAATCAATTATGACTCCAAGATCCCTCTCTGCCTCTGAGCTGTTGAGGACACTCCAACCTATAGGGGTCCTGGGGGTTCCTCCTTCCCAGGTGGAGTTCCTTACATTTATCTTTATTAAATTGCACCCCATTTCTCTGTCCATTGATCCAACCTGAATCTGTTCCCTGCCCTCTGGTGTACTAACTTCACCCCGTAACTTGGTATCAGTGAACTTGGAGAGGGTGCTCTCCACACCCTCATCCAAATTGAGGATGAAGATATTGAATGAAATTGGTCAGAGGGCCAAACCCTGAGGACCCCACAGAGTTACAGCGTATACAGTGAACACTAGTGCATGTAGGTTTGAGCCAGCAATGAAACATGCAGAAAAGCATCTATATTTAATAGTTCTTACCACGTATAGCATAGATCTTGATGTTTCTTATTCTGAGTTCCCTCTCTGGTGGAAGTTTCAGGCCATATTTGTTTTTCATTATTTCATAATAGCCAACATATCTGCTCTGAAATGAAAGAACAAAAGAAAGAGGGTTAAATGCTCACACTTGGCACCTGGACTTCAGAAGGCAGTGCAAAGATAATGACTCATTGTGTTTAATTTTCTAAATCACCTGGAAGTAACAATCCCATGTCCTCTGCTTCAAATATCCTTAAGTCACCAGTTATGCTTATTAGAACCATCATCTAATAAATGATTCAAGGGCTAGAAACTTTTCTTCAAGTTAACTTTTAAAGTAATGCATTTCCCTTCCCTGCTCCCCAGGGAGTGTTTGAGCTCCATGAAAAGTAAGATTCTCAATAGCTTGATACCCAAAATGTGGTAGAGGGTTAGAAGATATTGATTCTTCCATCTTAGTGACAATGTCTTGATGTGCACTTTGCCTCCACAACTAGCAGTTGTTCTGTTCAGCCTTACCTGAGATGGAGTTTCTACTCCTTGAAATTTGGAGCTGGTACTTCTATCTGTTCTCCTCTCCCCAAAATAGTCCAAGCTCTCCTATATGTGCAAACATTTTAAATAAAGTAATAGATACATTCTTTAGCAGTGAAAACAGCTGCCTCACAGTGAAGTCTGTTCCATTGCAAATTAAGAGCATGCCGAAACCTCTATTGCGGTTTTGGCAAGTGAATTCACTGGCTTCCAAGGAGGGATATACTCAATACTTAAACAGGGCAACTCCCCCCACCCCACTTGAAAGTTTGCTAGTCATGACTATAACAAATCAGACTAGGCCTTGTTAGATTTCCTTGCCCCCTCCCTACCCTATCATTATCCCACATCAGATAGTAAGCATCCTAGTCTCCAGATCAAGTGAAAATGAAAAAAATCAGTTCTTCAAAACAACTGAGAATTTCACACAAGATACCATGTGTATCGATTTGGTAGATGTTAGCCAATGGCAACAGACTGCTTGGGGGAGGGGGTGGAAGGCAACAACATGGACATTCAAAGTTGATTCAGCTTTGAGTAAACCAAGCAAACCAAACCTCATATAGAGAATGGACTTTAGAAAGTTGGGATATTAAAAAAAGAAGCTTAAAAAAAAGGTGAGACTATGAAAAGTAGTTGAAGGCAGTCAAGCTCCTAGACAGGTCATCCCAGCATGGCTCATCTAAATCTTCCCAACTGCTACTATTTTCCATTCCCTTGAGTAATGAACAATTAAGATAAAAAGTTTCATTTGTAATACAGAATGAGGCATGCCATTCAGAGGGAGAATCTCCCTAGTTAGCATTGTTCTACTCAATATTTCATCCTGTCAACTTTAATTTGGTTTAAAATACAAAGACACCCCTTTATCAGTTTCATACCTTTGCACTTTCAAATTGATCACTGTCAATAAGCCAGGTACAGACCATTGTTCCAGTCCTGCCTGCATTAAAAAAGGAAAGAAAAATCCAATTCATCTATCAAGGTACCTGAAGTTGCACGTGACTGGCAACATGAAGTTACATATGTTGTTATTTCTAAAACTCCAAGAGTTACCAGAAGCTAGGATCTTTTAGCAGATTTCAAAATAACTACAAACAGATGGATTTTGTGTTCAGTAAAGCTTGTAGATTTAGGTGCAAGTTCATTAAAGCCCAATCTTGAGAAAAATCCAGATACTGCTTTAAAAAGGGGAGTATGTGAAAAATCCATTAAATTTTGTTAAAAGTAGAATTCACTAAAAGTCAGTCATGCCCCAGCACTACAAGCAAGAAAGGAGTCTTGTTTCAGAGACTGGCGATACCAGTCTGTTCTTCAGATTATCTTTGAGTGATCTCCTCACTCTCAACAGTCATGGTGGGAGGAGAGAAGTTGGTTTACAAACATCTTTAGGAGGGTTTGTTTGTTTTTAAAGGTAAGTAAGTGTGAAAAGGTTTTCATGAGTGCTGAACTTTGAAAGTTGAGTGCAGCTCAACTTTGACAAGTCTGGGCATGTTAACAAGGACAGTTTTAGACCGCTGCTTTGATAAGTGTGTCTTAAGCCAATTTTAGTATTTTATAGTGAAGGTTTGCCCGCGGGCATTAAAATAAGCTATATCCTGAGCTTCAGTAAAAAAGTCTTGGCAGTGGCAATAGCCTGAGACTGAGAACTGTTCTAAAGGGTTGCTTGGGTCCTACAACCAGGATTTCTTGAAGGTTAGAATTGCTTTGTCCAGTCTGAGTGGTAAGGGAGTTTGTTTTTGTCACAATTGTTGCAAAACTCAGTACTTCTTAATATAATCTACTGTTCAGATTTGAGGCTTATTCTTGTACAACTTTGAAAAAAATTTTGTCTTGGTCTCTGTAAAAAGTTTTAGGACCTCCGTTTAAGGAGTACAGACTTGTTAGCACGCAACTTATTTGACCACGATACATTCAAGTTATCCCATGCTCACATAGTACTTGCATCAATCTGCAGTTTGATCAGTTAGTTGAAGACTCATTAAGTTAAATCTTCTTGCCACTGTAGTGTTAGTACTGTGTCTTTGATCCTCTTACTTGCTAAAACAAGCACTCTTACCCTTGCCTCCTTTGCAGTGAATTGCTATGATGTTTTCTTCATCCCGTTTCATCCACTCCTGGACACTGGCAGTAAACTTCAGCATGTCCCTGGATAAGAGACACTGAGTGTTAGAACCATTTCTGCATCCTATAGTAAACAAGAAAAGGGACAAATACTAGTCTACAGGCTTCCCTTGCTTTGTGCAGGTTCTGTATATACAAATTCACTCTTATGTGATGACCCTTTAATACCAAAGGTTTGTTATATGCAAGGTAAATTCACTCTTATGCAATGGGTGTGGTGAAAGCCCAGTCACCTGCTTTGTGCAGTGCATTGTAGGAGTGATGGGCACCAAAATATAGCCTGTGAGGATCTGCTCCTTGGCAACTAAAGAAATGCATGTTGCAGACATCACCATTATGAAAGTGCCCTGTGCTTGTGTACACCATCTGCTGCTGGCAAGTACCAAAATGGCATTGTAAGAGTGGTAGAAATGGGTCTTAGTGTCAGTAAAGTCAAGGTCTTGGAATGTATCCTTATTCATTACATTGTAAAGTCGGTTCCCTTTATGAAAATTCAAGTTATGTATTCCTGGAAAATGGTACATGTACAGTACAAAGTGAGGGAAGCTTGTATTAGAACAGTAGAATGTTAGGGTTGAAAGGAGCCACAGGAAGTCTAGTCCACCTCCTGCTCAAAACAAACCACATCTGCTATAATCATCCCAGCCAAGGCTTTATCTAGCTGGGTCTTAAAAGCCCCTTAGGACAGAAAGATTACTCACATCAGAGTAGGGACATTGTGGTCATCAATGAAGATTCGTTCTACTCTGTAGTGGAAGTACTTTGGGTCATAGCCTCTCTCACCTACAAGAAAGAGTTCACTTGATTGGCATAAGGAAGTTAATATCAAGTTTACTCTGGCTGTGTTTTAAATGTGCATAAACTAGCAGATACTAGGATCTAGCACCATAGTGTGGTATGAACATTTTAGCTAGGATTTAAACCAGTAAAAGAAGAAAGCTCAACTCTGAAAGTGAGCAAGCTGAAAAAGTAAGCTAGCTTCAGGTCATGGTCCTTTGGTCTGAGCTCTTCCATTTTTAGTAGTTTGTCCAACCTGCTGTTGGCTCTCATCACCTGGTCATAGAATAGCCATTTGTGGGCTTTTGGGCCAGCCACTATTCAGGGTCTTTCCAGATCAGAAGCCCATACTCCACAACACAATGCTTTTAAAACTACCAATAAATCCTGGGCAGGAGTAAGGGATGACTCACGGTTGTAACAGCCAAAGCTAAAAATGGAGCCATTTTTACTACTCCTTCATTTAATTGGATATGATTATCTCCAACCACCTCAGTTCAACCTGCAGTTGATCATAAAAAGCTGGAGATCTACTACCCAAGACACACCCAAGCTCCAGCCTACCAGTAGGTTTCTTGGGTGAAAGTTTCTGGTTCTTAACAGCCCTCTGTACCATCCAGGGTATCAATAAGAGCAGGGATCAAGTCAAGGAGAGCTTTGACTTCAGCAAACCCAATACTTCCTCACAGATCTTTCCCATTACCCAGTTAGTATCAGTCTACTCTGCCTTCTCCCTGAGAAAGCCAACATACTATGGAGGCTTTTGCATGCCTTGTTAAACACTGGTACAGTCATTCCACACTTGATGCTCCAAATAGCAAAGCTCAGTACAGAAGGCAGACATACCACACACCCTGGACATTAATCCCTTCTGAACTTGGCTTGAAAAACCCATGTTACTTTCTGATATTCTTAAAAGACTTACTGCAGAGGTTGTAGATTTTATAGTGATCCTTATGCTTTGTGTCAAAGAACTTCACAACTTCCTAAAAAAAAAAAAAAAAAAAAAAAAGGACAGTTGAGACTTATTTGACCTCAACTATTTAGTGTTACACATGTTCACACTAAACAGCTGCCACTCAGCCTTAAGCAAGGTGGATGTACAGTAACTGCATTCATAATGTCTGAAAAAAGTGAAGCTCCGATCTTAAATATGAAGCAATAGCTCAGGCTCTTATCTGGCTTCAGCATACTACTTGATTTGTGCGTAGTTCCTTTTAAAGGAACTGCACACTTGTGAATTCATAAGATTGAATTTAGTGTAATATGGTTGCATTTTATTCATTCCTCCTAACCAGGGAGACAGTTTAAGGCTTCTAGTATTCATTAAAAAGAGAAAAAAAAGAGGGGAGACACTCCCTCAGAAGGACTTTGGAAGCAGAAGTCAAAATTCAGACTTTACAAAGATGGGTCTCCATAACCACAAGAGGTAGCCAAAACAAAACAGAGTAAAAATACAAGATATAGTAAGTCTAGTGTCCCTATATATTCACTTGGTACTGGCATAAAAAAAGCCTTCAGTTTTAACCCATAAAACCACCCAGAAACAGTTTAGTATTTCTCATCTGATCCACAGTATCCTGCCAGAGACATAGGAAGTAGAGTGCAGAAATTCAGTTCTGTAAAACTTAGAGTCACAAGTCAGGAATGATTAGAAGATTTACCTCTATAGGATTCCTATAGAAAGACTGCTTTCCAGAAGATGGGAATGACATTGCAATAACACGGTCTAAGAAAAAAAAAAATCCCACAAGCCACACATCAGAAAATCTACAAGCTGGTAGTATTAATGTTTCAAACTTAAGCCATATAGCTTCAAAGAGCTGAGGCACTCATTTTAAAATGTTAAGACCAAAATTAGTTACAGGCAACATAAGAGAACTTTTGCTGCAAGCACCTTTGTGTGGCACAAAAATTTTAAAGGCACACTTAAAGCTTAATATTCTTGTAATTACAACTAGTTTCCTGCACTAGCCATTTTACATAATGGTCCTCCAAGTGGATTGTCCATCTCTGCTCCTCACTGTCCCAGGGTAGGCAGTGCTCCAAGTCACATGCACCCTTGTTCAGAATGCTAGGCATAGAACAGTGGGTGGAAGTGCCAGCAGGTTTGAACTGGACAATACTTAAGTGTACAAACCAGTAATGTAAGTGAGATCCAGATCAAAGCCATCTTTCATATAACGCCTTTTGTTTTCCGAGACCTGTCAGGGGAAAAAAAAACAAACAAACAAACCATGCATAGAAGTGAGTACAGGAACCCCAAGCAGACTTGTGATCATCTGTAATACTGGTAGTTTTCTAGACCAATTTCCATTAATCAGGGGAAGGTATAATTAGTGAGAGGCAAGGCTTCAGGTCCCCTGCATAAAAGTGTGAGGGACTATGTAAGGCAGTTGGGTCTTGCATTCTCACTGGCAAGTCAATGCTTCATTAGGCCTTGTCTGCACAAGATTTCAGGAATCAGTAGCTAGCAATAGGTTCACTGAAGAAAAACAAAACAAGCAGCTGAATGCACATCCCCAGGGGCATGATCAACTTCATCACACTGCTGAACAAACACACTCATCCTAGTCTATGCTGATGCAGGACAATGGCATGGGCATATTGCCAACTCTGGGCATTTTTAAAAGCACCCAGTGTCTCACATCAGAAATGCATGCAATTAGCAAGCTGTGTTAATTAAGAGCATATGTGTACCACATGCATCAGTAGTGCAGCGCATCCCCACACTGAAGAAGTGGTGGTGAGGTACTCTGAAATAATGACCCATTTGATGTGATTTAGTTCAGAGGACACCACCATTTTCTCATCATGGAGATGCTCTGCTCTACCAATACATACATATGGGGAGCCAGCATGGAAATCCAGCATGGAGCAGACTATTAAACAGTCTGCTGGAACACATACATTGACATGCTCTAGCAGCGCCACACACCACATGCAAGTGCACTCTGGAGGTTAAAGTACATAGTACATTTTAAGTTTACGGAACACTTCTGTTGCTTCATCTCAAGCAACCTGATCCCAATTCCATTCCTACCCGCACAGGGATGAGACTGGAGCAGAAGGCTCTAGGATGGTCACAAGGGTTAGGGCAGAAGTTCTCAACCCTGGGTCACAAGGGCACTGCTGGTGGCACCACACAAGAGATGAGCTGCACCATGTGCCAGAAGCTCCCCTGCTGCTGCCCCTGGGCCACCAGTCCTGCCATGCTCTGCTCCCAGCAGTGGGGCAAAGAAAAAAAGAGGTTGGGAACCACTGGGTAGTGTTACTGTATTTCCAAACAAACAAAAAGCTATTAGGGACAGGGGGAAGGGAAGAAAGTAATGATTGTTGGGGGGGGGGGAAGCAATGACGACAGTGATGTGCCCAAGCCCTGCTCCTCATTCCCAAGCCACAGCCCTCCTGCTGCCCCTCACTCCCAACCCACAGTACCCAACCCCCCAGGCCATAGTGGTGCCCCTCACTCCTGACCCATAGTACCCCTTGTCCCTGCTGATGCCCTTCACTCCCAACAGCTCACAGCATTGTTTGTGCCCTGCACTCCTGACCCAGTCCCCCCCATGCCCCCACCCCACTCCCAAGCCACAGCCTCCCCAGTCTTGTCAATGTCTCTCACTCAGGACTGGCAGCCCCCTGCTCCCTCAGCCCTGCTGCATCTCCTGGCTGCCCTGCCCCCATCAAGAAGGATGCTGGCCCTGGTGGTATTGGTTTAGCCACACATCTCCCTGCTGCCCCTGAAGGGCCACCACCCTTTCCCCTATTGGAGGAGCAGGCCCTGCTCCCTCATCCCCACCCCCCTACCTTGCAGCAGTGTGGGTACTAGGGCTGCAATATACCCCCAGGCAGTCCAAGCCCTGGTCTTCCAACCCCTGCCCCCAGAGAGACTTGCCACATGCAGCTGCCAGGAATGCTCCCACCACCCTGCCTGGAGAACGCTATTGGTTGGGGGGTGGGGGGGGTATAGGATGCACATGCATGTGCCCCTGCCTCCAAATTGCCCTCCCTTAGCCCCTTGCTAGGTCAAACTGGGAAGTATCAGGAAAAAAAAACCCTTCAGTGATGAGCAAAGTAAAGTAAAGTCCTAGACTTTCTTAAAAAAAAAAAAAAGAGAGAAAAAAAACCCAAAAGAAATCAAACAAACCACACCAACAAAACTACCATCTGGACAGAGGTGGGAGGACCCAAAAAGATGACATGTCTAAGAAGAGCACCCCTTTCTCTCTCCCATCCAGGTTTATTTGGGAGCAGCTCCCAAGGTAACTGAAGTGCCCACAATGCCTCACGTATTCAGCATCCTGCACTTCAAGAAGTGGCAGTAGTGGGGGCTTTAAAAACAAACCAAGAAAAACACCACAAACAAGAACATTACTTCTTGGTGTTCCTTTAACAGAAGTAAGAACAACTCACTTCACTATTTTCATCAGCTACTTGGACAAGGGAGTGAAGTGTACTCTGTCCAAGTATGCAGATGACACAAAGCTGTGGGAGCAGTAGATATGGAGGGCAGGGAACAACTACAAACAGACATGGACAAGTTGGACATATGGGCAGAAAACAGAATGCAGTTCAACAAGGAGAAATGCAGAGTGCTGCACCTAGGGAGGAAAAAGTGTCCAGCACACCTACTGCCTAGGAAAGTGACCTGCTTGGAGGCACAGAAGTGGAATGAGGTCTTGGAGTCCTAGTGGACTCCAAGATAAACATAAGTCAGCAGTGTGACAAAGCCATCAGAAAAGCTAATGGCACTTTATTGTGCATCAGCAGATGCATGGCAAACAGAACCAAGGAGGTGATACTCCCCTCTACTGGGCACTGGTCAGACCACAGTTGGAATAGCACATGCAGTTTTGGGTGCAACACTTCAAGAAGGATTATGGATACTCTGGACCCCCTCCAGGTAAGGGCCACTCGTACTGTTAAGGGCTTGCAGGCCAAGCCCTACGAGAAGAAACTGGAGCACCTGGACCTCTTCAGCCTCCACAAGAGGAGGTTGAGAAGCAACCTTGTGGCTGCCTATGAAGTTCATCACAGGGGCACAGAAGGGAATTGATGACGTTTTATTCATCAAAGGTGCCCCCAGAGGTTACAAGAAATAAATGGCCACAAGCTAGCAGGGAGCAGATTTAGACTGGACATTAGGAAGAACTTCACAGTTATAGCAGCCAAGGTCTGGCATGGGCTCCCAAGGGAGGTGGTGCTCTCCCCTACCCTGGGGGTCTTCAAGAGGAGGTTAGATAGGCATCTAGCTGGGGTCATCTGAACCCAGCACTCTT